>CM026390.1:7500898-7539462 GCA_014843695.1 Archivesica marissinica | reverse complement strand
CCCGTCTACCACTTCCTCCTAGATATACCCTCGTCTACCACTTCCTCCTAGATATACTCCCGTCTACCACTTCCTCCTAGATATACCCTCGTCTACCACTTTCTCCTAGATATACCCTCCTCTACCACTTCCTCCTAGATATACCCTCGTCTACCACTTCCTCCTAGATGTGCACGCATCTACCACTTCCTCCCAGATATGCACACGTGTACCAATTCCTCCTAGATATACTCCCGTCTACCACTTCCTCCTAGATATGCACACGTCTACCAATTCCTCCTAGATATACTCCCGTCTACCAATTCCTCCTAGATATACTCCCGTCTACCACTTCCTTCTAGATATGCACGAGTGTACCACTTCCTCCTAGATATAGCCTCGTCTAGCACTTCCTCCTAGATATACCCTCGCCTACCACTTCCTCCTAGATATACCCTCGCCTACCACTTCCTCCTAGATATACCCTGGTCTACAACTTCGTCCTTGATATACACCTGTCTACCACTTCCTCCTAGATATACGCTCGTCTACCGCTTCCTCCTAGATATACCCTCGTCTACCACTTTCTCATAGATATACCCTCGTCTTCTACTTCCTCCTAGATATACCCTGGTCTACAACTTCCTCCTAGATATACGCTCGTCTAACGCTTCCTCCTAAATATACCCTCGTATACCACTTTCTCCTAGATATACCCTCGTCTACCACTTCCTCCTAGATATACCCTCGTCTACCACTTCCTCCTAGATATTCTCTCGTGTACAACTACTTCCTAGATATACCCTCGTCTACCACTTCCTCCTAGATATACCCTCGTCTACCACTTCCTCCTAGATATACACTCGTCTACCACTTCCTCTTAGATATACCCTCGTCTACCACTTCCTCATAGATATAACCTCGTCTACAACTTCCTCCTAGATATACCCTCGTCTACCACTTCCTCCTAGATATACCCTCGTCTACCACTTCCTCCTAGATATACCCTCGTCTACCACTTCCTCCTAGATATACCCTCGTCTACCACTTCCTCCTAGATATACCCTCGTCTACCACTTCCTCCTAGATATACTCCCGTCTACCACTTCCTCCTAGATATACCCTCGTCTACCACTTCCTCCTAGATACCACTTCCTCCTAGATATACTCCCGTCTACCACTTCCTCCTAGATATACCCTCGTCTACCACTTCCTCCTAGATATACTCCCGTCTACCACTTCCTCCTAGATATACCATCATCTACCACTTTCACCTAGATATACACGCCTCTACCACTTCCTTCTAGATATGCACGAGTGTACCACTTCCTCCTAGATATAGCCTCGTCTACCACTTCCTCCTAGATATACCCTCGCCTACCACTTCCTCCTAGATATACCCTCGCCTACCACTTCCTCCTAGATATACCCTGGTCTACAACTTCGTCCTAGATATACACCTGTCTACCACTTCCTCCTAGATATACGCTCGTCTACCGCTTCCTCATAGATATACCCTCGTCTTCCACTTTCTCCTAGATATACCCTCGTCTACAACTTCCTCCTAGATATACCCTATCTACCACTTCCTCCTAGATATACCCTCGTCTACCACTTCCTCCTAGATATACCCTCGTCTACCACTTCCTCCTAGATATACCCTCGTCTACCACTTCCTCCTAGATATACCCTCGTCTACCACTTCCTCCTAGATATACCCTCGTCTACCACTTCCTCCTAGATATACCCTCGTCTACCACTTCCTCCTAGATATACCCTCGTCTACCACTTCC
This sequence comes from Archivesica marissinica, assembly GCA_014843695.1. Classification (NCBI taxonomy): domain Eukaryota; kingdom Metazoa; phylum Mollusca; class Bivalvia; order Venerida; family Vesicomyidae; genus Archivesica; species Archivesica marissinica. Next base: position 7,537,690 of record CM026390.1, on the reverse strand, counting down.
TCCTAGATATACCCTCGTCTACCACTTCCTCCTAGATATACCCTCGTCTACCACTTCCTCCTAGATATACCCTCGTCTACAACTTCCTCCTAGATATACCCTGTCTACCACTTCCTCCTAGATATACCCTCGTCTACCACTTCCTCCTAGATATACCCTCGTCTACCACTTCCTCCTAGATATACCCTCGTCTACCACTTCCTCCTAGATATACCCTCGTCTACCACTTCCTCCTAGATATACCCTCGTCTACCACTTCCTCCTAGATATACCCTCGTCTACCACTTCCTCCTAGATATACCCTCGTCTACCACTTCCTCCTAGATATACCCTCGTCTACCACTTCCTCCTAGATATACCCTCGTCTACCACTTCCTCCTAGATATACCCTCGTCTACCACTTCCTCCTAGATATACCCTCGTCTACCACTTCCTCCTAGATATACCCTCGTCTACCACTTCCTCCTAGATATACCCTCGTCTACCACTTCCTCCTAGATATACCCTCGTCTACCACTTCCTCCTAGATATACCCTCGTCTACCACTTCCTCCTAGATATACCCTCGTCTACCACTTCCTCCTAGATATACCCTCGTCTACCACTTCCTCCTAGATATACTCCCGTCTACCACTTCCTCCTAGATATACCCTCGTCTACCACTTTCTCCTAGATATACACGCGTCTACCACTTCCTCCTAGATATACACTCGTCTACCACTTCCTCCTAGATATAGCCTCGTCTAGCACTTCCTCCTAGATATACCCTCGCCTACCACTTCCTCCTAGATATACCCTCGCCTACCACTTCCTCCTAGATATACCCTGGTCTACAACTTCGTCCTAGATATACACCTGTCTACCACTTCCTCCTAGATATACGCTCGTCTACCGCTTCCTCCTAGATATACCCTCGTCTACCACTTCCTCCTAGATATACCCTCGTCTACCACTTCCTCCTAGATATACTCTCGTCTACCACTTCCTCCTAGATATACCCTCGTCTACCACTTCCTCCTAGATATACACTCGTCTACCACTTCCTCCTAGATATACTCTTGTCTACCACTTCCTCCTAGATATACCCTCGTCTACCACTTCCTCCTAGATATAACCTCGTCTACCACTTCCTCCTAGATATACCCTCGTCTACCACTTTCTCCTAGATATTCTCTCGTGTACAACAACTTCCTAGATATACCCTCGTCTACCCCTTCCTCCTAGATATAACCTCGTCTACCACTTCCTCCTAGATATACCCTCGTCTACCACTTCCTCCTAAATATACCCTCGTCTACCACTTCCTCCTAGATATTCTCTCGTGTACCACTACCTCCTAGATATACCCTCATCTACCACTTCCTCCTAGATATGCACGCGTGTACCACTACCTCCTAGATATACCCTAGTCTACCATTTCCTCATAGATATACCCTCGTCTACAACTTCCTCCTAGATATACCCTCGTCTACCACTTCCTCCTAGATATACCCTCGTCTACCACTTCCTCCTAGATATACCCTAATCCACTTCCTGCACGCGTGTACCACTTCCTCCTAGATATACACTCGTCTACCACTTCCTCCTAGATATACCCTCGTCTACCACTTCCTCCTAGATATACCCTCGTCTACCACTTCCTCCTAGATATACCCTCGTCTACCACTTCCTCCTAGATATACCCTCGTCTACCACTTCCTCCTAGATATACCCTCGTCTACCACTTCCTCCTAGATATACCCTCGTCTACCACTTCCCCTAGATATATCCCTCGTCTACCACTTCCTCCTAGATATACCCTCGTCTACCACTTCCTCCTAGATATACCCTCGTCTACCACTTCCTCCTAGATATACCCTCGTCTACCACTTCCTCCTAGATATACCCTCGTCTACCACTTCCTCCTAGATATACCTCGTCTACCACTCCTCCTAGAATACCCGTCTACCACTTCCCTAGATATACCCTCGTCTACCACTTCCTCCTAGATATACCCTCGCCTACCACTTCCTCCTAGACATACCCTCGTCTACCACTTCCTCTAGATATACCCCGTCACCACTTCCTCTAGATATCCCGTCTACCACTTCCTCTAGAATACTCTCCCTACCACTTCCTCCTAGATATACCCGTCTACCACTTCCTCCTAGATATACCCTCGTCTACCACTTCCTCCTAGATATACCCTCGTCTACCACTTCCTCCTAGATATACCCTCGTCTACCACTTCCTACTAGATATCTCCGCCTACCACTTCCTCCTAGACATACCCTCGTCTACCACTTCCTACTAGATATACCCTCGTCTACCACTTCCTACTAGATATACACTCGTCTACCACTTCCTCCTAGATATACCCTCGTCTACCACTTCCTCCTAGATATACCCTCGCCTACCACTTCCTCCTAGACTACCCTCGTCTACCACTTCCTACTAGATATACTCTCGCCTACCACTTCCTCCTAGACTACCCTCTACCACTTGCTCCTAGATATACTCTCGCCTACCACTTCCTCCTAGACATACCCTCGTCTACCACTTCCTACTAGACATACCCTCGTCTACCACTTCCTACTAGATATACCCTCGTCTACCACTTCCTCCTAGATATACCCTCGTCTACCACTTCCTACTAGACATACCCTCGTCTACCACTTCCTCCTAGATATACCCTCGTCTACCACTTCCTCCTAGATATACCCTCGTCTACCACTTCCTCCTAGATATACCCTCGCCTACCACTTCCTCCTAGACATACCCTCGTCTACCACTTCCTACTAGATATACTCTCGCCTACCACTTCCTCCTAGACATACCCTCGTCTACCACTTGCTCCTAGATATACTCTCGCCTACCACTTCCTCCTAGACATACCCTCGTCTACCACTTCCTACTAGATATACCCTCGTCTACCAGTTCGTCCTAGATATACCCTCGTCTACCTCTTCCTACTAGATATACCCTCGTCTACCACTTCCTCCTAGACATACCCTCGTCTACCACTTCCTCCTAGATATACCCTCGTCTACCACTTCCTCCTAGATATACCCTCGTCTACCACTTCCTCCTAGATATACCCTCGCCTACCACTTCCTCCTAGACATACCCTCGTCTACCACTTCCTACTAGATATACTCTCGCCTACCACTTCCTCCTAGACATACCCTCGTCTACCACTTTCTCCTAGATATACTCTCGCCTACCACTTCCTCCTAGACATACCCTCGTCTACCACTTCCTACTAGATATACCCTCGTCTACCAGTTCGTCCTAGACATACCCTCGTCTACCACTTCCTACTAGATATACCCTCGTCTACCACTTCCTACTAGATATACCCTCGTCTACCACTTCCTCCTAGATATAGCCTCGTCTACCACTTCCTACTAGATATACCCTCGTCTACCACTTCCTCCTAGATATACTCTCGCCTACCACTTCCTCCTAGACATACCCTCGTCTACCACTTCCTACTAGATATACCCTCGTCTACCAGTTCGTCCTAGATATACCCTCGTCTACCACTTCCTACTAGATATACCCTCGTCTACCACTTCCTACTAGATATACCCTCGTCTACCACTTCCTACTAGATATACCCTCGTCTACCACTTCCTACTAGATATACCCTCGTCTACCAGTTCGTCCTAGACATACCCTCGTCTACCACTTCCTACTAGATATACCCTCGTCTACCACTTCCTACTAGATATACCCTCGTCTACCACTTCCTACTAGATATACCCTCGTCTACCACTTTCTCCTAGATATACCCTCGTCTACCAGTTCGTCCTAGATATACCCTCGTCTACCACTTCCTACTAGATATACCCTCGTCTACCAGTTCGTCCTAGATATATATTAAATATATTAAAATAACGCCGATGAGATTATAGCTCCTCTCACTAGTCACATGATCAGAATGGTCTAGACACCAATAATCGCGACAAGTTTTCCAGGAAAATGGTTGCTGTTCATTTTACGCTTACGGTTGTTGATAGTGTGTGGCTTTTTTATCGACCGTAGATTGGCTTATTATAAATGTGCATGTATTAGTATTGCATAAAGCATTTGTCTACTTTAAGAACCTTGTAAATACCCATTCATGCTCATGCATGTTCAACCTCATGTATGTGTTGTTCCCTGCTGTGTATTGTCTATATAGCATATTACTATTATGTGCAATCGATATCATGTTATATTGTACATAGTATCTTAAAAAACAAATTGTGTCATGCTGATTGCTTATATGTTATATTGTATGTTTACGTTACTTAATAAAATATTGAATCTTGAATCATATCGGATTATCGCTGGTAGGTTGATTGACAGCTCGCGTCATGTTAATTGGTGAGACAATGACTTCCACCTGTTTCTTCGCCTCTGTTGACGGCAACATATGATGCCGGAGGGTTAACCCATAAATTAACCTAACTTTCAATTGATTTCAATTCAATTTTAGTTCTCTCATTTCGTGTAAACATTACACTATGAGGGCTAATATAGCAACAAATCATGATATAACGAGACAGATTGTAACATACAACTCTTGACACTGATAAATAATGTTTTACAATTAATTGTATATTAAGTTTCTTCGGGAGTTTTCTCCCTGACTTTCTGTATTTACTTAATACATTTCTTTATTGATCGCTTTCAGTCTACTGCTGTTATTTATATGTAAAATGTTCGTTTAATGAAATAAATAATGTTTAAACTAATCCTAATTCTAATCACTTGGTGCAATGCAATACTTATGTTCTCTGGTGTGTAACATCATTAATGTTCAAAACTGTTAATCGCCCGAGTGAAATCACGAGTCATCCTATTTCAAGTCAAGTGTCGATATTACCACTGGGTACACCAGTTCTTGGTGTCGGTAAGCAATTCAGCTGTTTTTTGCGAAGTGTGCATTTACTTGGTGTATTTATCAGTGTTTTGCACAACCGAACATACTTCAGTGCATTCAATATATCGTCAACAAGCATGTTGTAACTTAATGGAAATCCAACAATTTGCGTTAATCTTAGTGTGGGTGCGTTGAAGTACTATTCCTGTCTAAACGTATTATTTATCTTCGCTACCTGTTGCCCATATGAGAGACGGGCAGTTTACCTAACAACACATAACTTAACTATCTAACTAAGAAACTGCCAACGTTTTCATATAAAGAGACACGGTCAGAGCGGAGCTCGAACCCGTGACCATCAGTGATGATAGGCTACAGCAATATGCAAGTCAGCCACTTTAACCACTCGGCCACGGAAGCGAACTACTGCCAACTTTGTGTTTTACGTTTTTTTATCGTCGTTACTGGTTGCCCATATGAGCCACGCCTCATGATGATATTAGTCATTTTAGATTGTTGGAGGATAGTGCAATGATACAGACATATACCCATTCCGGAGTCACTTATGGTTCTTGTACGGGCAAGGTGTACAGCATCAGATAAAGGTAAAACACACACACATACACACAATGAACATGTTAATAACGATCAACGGCCGTGTGAGCAATTATGTAAAACATGCATGTAATTATAATTCTAACACGACCCAGCTATTAACATACATACTTGTAGAGTAAAATCTACCTCGGGTTATTCTGCGATATATCTACCTTGAACTATGCTGCGCGCACAGTGTTTTGGCTTTTCCATTTATACAATGCGTGTAAAGTTTTATGAATGAAAGTCACGTGATGTTTGTAAAATACTACCATGGGAATTCGCGGAAGTGAGCTATTTTTAGAATCAGATAATCTCTTGTCCATCTTGTTTTTCTGTTAAAGGCCTGCAGTTTGACCCCATCCAATTGTAAAGATTTATACTTTACTACCTGTTCCATGTGATTAGTGGCTTGTATCAACAATGTAGCAGTACATTCAGTATAATTTGGCGTATGTAGGTATTTTCTAACGGTTAATATGCACGATCACTCTGTGAGCTGAGAATTAGTCAAAATGAGGCCCTGACAATTTAAGTAAACGTATATTATTGATTGTAAAGAAAATTGATAGTTATGAGTATTCAAACTACATAATCCAGATCAGCCCAGGGACATAGATTACATGTTATGTAGGTGCCTCATCAGCCGTAGCGTAATCACCGAGACTGATAATTTGTATGCATGTATATAATATATGTGTATGGGCCTTGAATTACGAATAAACTGTTAAACTGATCAGGATCTATGTTGTTTGTAAGGTCGGAGTTTCGTCACTTTCATATTCTATTCTGTCACTTTCATGTATCATCTGGTTTAAAAAGGCCGCCAGATTAAGTGTGAAAATAATGCCTGTTTATACCTTGCCCAAATGTTGGATTTGAACTGGAGCGTACAACGGAGTCTTGTATTATTCTTGACTTGCACTGTCTCATTCCATTGACATATTGCCAAATTTGAGCGTATAGTGTAGTGAAGAGCAGAGAAGGTTCCGATACGTTTGTCATGGAAAACATTCAAGCTGTTGTTGAATGATTCCACGCTACTAGTGTCCATGTGGTAGATATAATTTTGCGCTTCCTTATAAACATAGCATTTTCTAACACATGACAGCAACAGTTCTACAGCAACAGGACTTGTAAGTATTTGACGGCTGGGGATATAGTTGGGATCTATTTTACACCGAGACTCGGGTGAACAGTCTGTGTGGTCATTTTGGTAATGTTTGACAATACATTCCATTTTTGTTCGAAGTATGGATTGGTCACCATTGCAATTACGCATAGCATATTGCATATGTGTTTTGACCGGCCCAACTTTGTCAGAAAGTTGAATGGACCAGGTTTTGCCCTCTCGGCATTTTCACCACTTGATATCTGTTTCAGTTGCTTTTCAAGGGATACGGATGCATGCCATGTGTCATATTGATTTACTGTACGTTGCTGATTTTCTCTGATATATTTGCTAACACTTGTATTACGATCGTGACCATGGCGTCGAACATTAATTTGTTTTGTTTCAAGGTGGGCATATATTCTTGTTGTGCCCAGAAGCTCATGTCGCTGTGCACATGGGTCGTCAGCACGGCTGACTATTTCGTGATGTATTACTTGTTTAGTATTATACCCAAGACAGGCAACGTCAGTGAACTTGGAGTTTCGCCGAGTACTGTGCCGTGCATCTGTTACCAAGTCTATTGAGTTATCAGGCCCGTTGAAGCTCTTCGGTTAGAGCAATATCACAGGATGACCGTCTTTCTTCGCTAATATGATCAGACGTGAATTTTAGATAAGCTTTAGTCGTTCGAGATCCAAGCGTTTGCAGTCCAATTGTAGAAATGAATATATCCATCTGTGATGGTAGCATGCCACTTGTGATATTGTGGATAAGTGGAGTGGAGTTGAATTGTTTATACCAGTTGTAAGTACTATAAAAATACAGAACTTCAATTTCAGCAATTTATAACCTCTGATATGTACGTGGGTCATAATAGATATAAGTGGTGCTCATGTATTAGATGTATACCATGCAGGGCCTCGCATGTGGCAAATACGATGTGCGTCGACCGTCAGATTTGTACCGCTATTCCTCGTGTGTTTAGTGCGTCGACCGTCAGATTTGTACCGCTATTCCTCGTGTGTTTAAGGTCAAATATAGGTCAACCTGCAGGCCTTTAAGTAACGTTTCAATTACTATTCTGTACAGTTTTATTTGACAAAATAAATATAATTATTAATCAGTTACAACGTTTGTTCATTTATGCACTAGATTGATATTTTCCATAAAAAATAACGTCATCACCCCTTACGCGGGAGGAAATTTCGAAAGCCAAATGAACGGCGGTTAAAGAAAATACTCCTTTGAATCTCGAATAAAATTATTAGAGGTAAGTCGTGTTAGAATCGAAATAATAAGTATCAACCGTGGTATATCGCAGAATAACCCTCGTTTGTAACTCTTAATTAATATTTATAATGTAATGTGCATTTTTCAAAATATATTGTCATACCACATTTCTTACTTTAATTCAATATTATATCATTTATATTACTGAAATTAAAAATAAATGTATCAGCCATCATATTCTATTATGAATTATCATTTAATGATCTCTGCAGTGTTAAAGCAAGTTATTCCTGGCAAATATACAATATTTGACATCTCCTTTCATTCTTGTATTATGGCGGTAAACTCAGTAATGAGACCACCACGGTAATACAGGTAAGACCACGTGTGTGTGTTTTACGTTTATTTATCGTCGCTACCGGCTGCCACATATGAGCGACGCCTACTGAAGAGATTAGTCATTTTAGATTGTTGGAGGATAGTACAATGATACAGACACATTCCAGAGTCTCCTCTGGTTCTTTTCCGTGCATGGTGTAAAGCACCGACACGAGACATCGGTTTAAAGTCCCATCTGAAAGACTGTTAATTGTATTAGGGTCAGGCGGGGGATCGAACCTGCGATCCCTGGATTACCAGTCTAGCGTGTTACCACTGGACTACAGAAAGTATCAAATACTTATATTCACGTATGACACTCTCACTTTAACTGCTTACCATTTGGGTACAGAACGTCAGCGAACCTGCAGTGCGGACACCTTTGCTGAATCTATGTTGCAGGTACTGAAAATAACAGAAACATATTGAATGAAATTGCATGTATTGTATATCTATCTATCTATCTTCCGTTAATGTCAAACCCCTCGCGGGGACGTAGACATGTTGCGTGTAAAAAACCGCAAAGAAGTTTAAAGTATGAGTAGTTAAAAGTATAATTTAAGAAGGTAATGAAAATAAGTTGTGGTAAAAGTTTAAAAGCAGCTACGCAGAACAACTAGGGACTGGCATGTTCAATATGGCAAACTGAGGACATACTAGAGGACATTGAAAACGCACACCTACATTATATGATTATTATTACATGAACGCGAAATACGAAGGATTCCATCAAGATATATCACATCTTTGTTACAAACACACATTGCACAATTTTAAGAAAATGCATAAATGTACAGTCAAACCCGTCTTAAGCATCCAGCCACGTGAATCGCAGAACGTGGCTGCTTAACACAGTGGCTGCTTAATAGAGGGCAAATGTATAATAAAACAGCAATTTGGGAATCTGGAAACTGGCTGCTTAATACAGGTCGGCTGCTTAATGGCGGTGACAACTAACGCAGGTTTTACTGTATTAATATAGTTATTGTTGTTCGTGCATTTTCTATGTCCTCTAATATATAACATAGAGAAATGTTTCTGCAACAAAATGACATGTATATTATTGATTTAGAATGTTCGATGAGTAGGATAGCTGGTTATACATGTGTATGGTATACCATTTGGATACACAAATACAAACACATCCACCAAACTTCACAGCGAAATCCACCAAACTTCACAGAGAAATCCACCAAACTTCACAGAGAAATCCATCAAACTTCACAGAGAAATCCACCAAACTTCACTGGGAAATCCACCAAACTTCACTGGGAAATCCACCAAACTTCACTGGGAAATCCACCAAATTTCACAGAGAAATCCACCAAACTTCACAGAGAAATCCACCAAACTTCACACAGAGAAATCCACCAAACTTCACAAAGAAATCAACTAAACATCACAAAGAAATCCACAAAACTTCACAGGGGTGGCCATCAGCCTCCACAGGGAAATACACCACCCTTCACATGGGTGTCCTTTGATGTCTCAGAATTTGCAATACTGTCTTCATGTTGATTTGACCAGCGTCGTAGTGATTAATAGAATGAAACATTTGGCTGTGAACAAATTAATCGACCAATCTCCCCCCCCCCCCCATACCACCACCATCACTCCAGGATAAAAACTTAATTTTGAGATGCAAGTACATGACATGTATTGTTTTGTTCATTTCCCTCTTCGCAATGATTCACACGAATTATTTAATTGTCTTAGATGAAAATAACAACACAACAATAACAATAACAGTTATTGCATTAGTTTATGCACATTTATTTAGCCCAATTGCGAAACAAGTTCTTTCAACTTATATTAATCACTCTCGAGACCTCATTCCTGATGGAATCCATCGCCATGAAGGAGAGAGAGGAAATGTGGAATTTAAATACCTTGCCTAAGGGCACAATCGTAATGGCTCCAGCTGGGCTCGAACTCCGGACCTTTCGCACCTGAAGCAAACGCGCATGTTGAAGCTTCGTATTATTCACATTATGGAATTTGCTTTGGGAGAAAAGTTAACAACTTTGGTTCCGCAAACAAACTTTACTTAGGCCTACTGCAATAACATGGACGCCTGGCATAACTTGTTTAACACTTGAACCATAGTATGCGGGTTATGCCATCCAATAAATGTTACAAGGAGCCACTCGAATCATACTTAGAAATTAACGACTATATTCAAGTTGGCTAATTGACAATTCAAAGATTCAATACCTACTCGTCCGTATCTTCCTGTCCGGACGTATATTCAGCATTTTGATTGATACTAATTGTAATAAAACCTGTTACGCGTGATTTACGCTCATTAACAGGTGGATCTGTAATACAGTGTCTGTAACATTTGGACTGGTATTTCAAGGATCGCAGGTTTGTTAAAATTAACAGTCTTTCATATGGGACTTCAAACCGAGGTCTCGTGTCGGTGCTTTATACCATGTACATAAAAGAACCAGAGGAGACTCTGGAATGGGTCTCTGTCTGTATCATTGCACTATGCAAAATCTAAATTGACTAATCTCTTCAGGAGGTGTCGCTCATATGGGCAACCGGTAGCGACGATACATAAACTTTAGGAAAAACATTACGCACATCAGTTTGTTTACTAGTACTATTGTGATTTGCTACGGAGAGGACCGAACGAAAGGAAAATCCCAAATTCAATATAAGATTATATAATTATATTGACGAAGAAACGGTTTGAGTACTGGTGGATCTGAGGGCATTTTCTTCTCAACAGTTTTTGAAGCATTTTCTTCATTTCCTGCATTCACAACAATGTATTGTCCCATTCCTGCTAACATTATATCATTTTGATACAATTTCAAAATGTTAGATTGACTGACTATATAAGAAATAATACATTTGAAACAATTTGATACAGACGGATATGTAGTCCAGTTGTAACACGCTGGACTGGTAATCCAGGGATCGCAGGTTCGATCCCCCGTCTGACCTATAAAATTAACAGTCTTTCAGATGGGACGTTAAACCGAGGTCTCGTGTCGGTGCTTTACACCGTGCACGTAAAAGAACCAGAGGAGACTCTGGAATGGGTCTCTATCTGTATCATTGCACTATCCTCCAAAATCTAAACTGACTAATCTCGTCAGGAGGCGTCGCTCATATGGGTAACCGGTAGCGACGATAAATAAACGTAAAACACACACAAAACATTTTGAAGAGTTGGAATGAGTCTTGAGTTGTGCTACAGTGTTGGTGGGGACGAGCCTTTTATGGCTAAGTCAGTTGGTGTGACTGCATTGTCCATTTGGTTCCATCATTGATAAATGCTCATATATAGCTTTGTCGTTTCATATACATATTTTCGTATTCGGATTACCATGATACGCATTTGGGGCTTTAATACGGTTATTTCACGTCCCCCTTATTTAAGCCGGGGCGACGCCTCCAGAATATTCATAATTTTATTTGTTGGCATGAACAAAGATTCAATAGACGCTCGAACTGGATTCTTTTACATGCCATAATATCGTGAATCATTCTCATATGGAAGTCGTGATAGCGCAGTGGATGCGCGTTCGCTTCAGGTGCGAAAGGTCCGGAGTTCGGGTTCGAGCCCCACTGGAGCCGTTACGATTATGCCCTTAGGCAAGGCATTTAAATTCCACATTGCCTCTTCTCTCTCCCTCGTGGCGATGGATTCCATCAGGAATGAGGTCTCGAGAGTGATTTATATAAGTTGTAAGAACTTGTTTCGCATTCGAGCTAAAATAAATGTGTATAAACATTCTCATATCAAGCCCGACAGCTCAAAAGAGACAACTAAATGAGAAAGGGGTATTTGCCCTGCATGTGAACTCTCATAAAAAGGATCAACAAAGCGCAGCTGAGGCAGTTACACCTCCATGGTCGAGTGGTTATGGTCGCTGACTTGATACCACTGTGTGCGTAATTACTAATCACTTCAGGAGGCATCGCTCATATGGGCAACCGGTAGCGACGATAAATAAACGTAAAACAACCACCACCATATTTTCCAAATTTTACTTAATACGACAATAATCACAATATTAATTTTAATCACACGGTGTGCAGCACATTCTACGTAAACGCATAGTGGGGCATTAATTAAAGCAGGCACCTGTTGTATTGTTTATCTAAATAATGGTATCCAATAAGGATATTCGCAAGTGGCGGTAATTAGTTAATATACATTTAGTTTTAGCTCGATTGCGAAACAAGTTCTTACAACTTATATTAATCACTCTCGAGACCTCATTGCTGATGGAATCCATCGCCACGAGAGAGAGAGAGAGAAAAGAGGCAACGTGGAATTTAAATGCCTTGCCTAAGGGCACAATCGTAACGGCTCCAGCGGGGCTCGAACTCCGGACCTTTCGCACTGCGCTATCACGACTTCCACACTGGCGGTAATCTGAACTTAAAATCCCTGTCCTATTCAAAAGTGCCTGTCACAAATAAATATTTATTTTCAAGATAACCCTATAAGTCATATGTGCTTTGGTTATATAGATTCATTGCATTGTCATTAATTGTCTCATTCCCATTTTCTACTGGTATAATATCTCTACTTTTCATCATTTACATTATTACTATATAATTCCACTTATTTTGATTGCATTTGATTTGTATATGCAGTCAAACCTGTGCTAGTGAGGCAGTCAGATTCCCTTGGCTGGCTACTTAAGACAAGTTTGACATCGTGGTTCATTAACTTTTGTTAAATGAGTTCTTATTTCACGGTTGCTATGGTGTAATTATAGTTCGTTGTAACCATATTGTACAAAATGTTTTAGTAAAGAGATGCATCCGCATCAGTTCTCGTGTACTTGAATGATAAAATAAATTCTTATTTTTACAAGGATAATCCTTTTGATTTCGTTCAGCTATCTCCGTAAGGTAGATAAGGTACGCTTGGTATGTGTCTATCTTGTTGGATTAAAATTGCTAGTATAAAAACAGGACATTCGAGTAAACACAAGGATACGCATAGACTGGACAGAATATGTGGACATGTTCATATTAAACGTGATGGAGGCATTTAATGTTTACGGCTGGCAAACAACATTTGTAGACGTGTTTATATGTTCTAAATCGATCTAGGGGTTTTTGCCCGGCTGTATTTTCAACGCTTAACCCTTAAACGTTACACATCCAAAATTGCCGCCACCAAAACGGATATCCTTGTATTAGTCAACAGACCACTTCAGTTCCATCAACTTCTGATATAGGCCTCGTCAACTTAGAAATCAGAGGATTGATGTAACGTTTGATCGTTACAGACCGGAGTGGAACAAAGCAGAAAAGCCCAAGAAAGGACCAGTGTGAGTCAGTTCGGCTGCTATCTGACTTGTCCAATTTCATGACACTCGATTCAGATTTGCTTTGTTACTGTCGAGCATCTGATCGATCACATCTTTAGTTGTCAAACAATGGTTGTTGCTGGAGGATACTCTGAAACTACTATCGTCAAGTCATCTTTACTCAACCTGTCCATGCTTAAGGTCGATCACGAGGAAGCTGATACACGTCTAATTTTGCACTGTATTCATGCTCATATGGAGTCAATGGTTGTGTTGGTACGCGATAACGATGACCTTTTGTTGCTGCTCGCTCACTATGACAAAGTGCGATGTACGAATCTGCAGATGAAAGCTGGCACATCAATAAATCCAAAATATATCCCAGTACATGATATTCGTCAGCTACCCACCTCATCAATACTAGCTTTTCATGCAACCACTGGATGTGACAGTGTTACTCAACTCAGTGGACACAGCAATAAGTCGGCAGGGCGTGTCCTCCAGCATCACAACAGCAATTCGAGTCATATGGGAAGGGCCACACAACAGACGACATCACTAAATCTCCAGAGACGTTCACCTGTCAGCTATATGGAGTACCCGAAACAAACACGTCTGACGAGACATTAGTTAAACTGTTCTTTATGCGACGAGCACAAGACAGTTCAACCTCCAATACCGGAAGCAACATGATTTCACGTCATGCGAAGCAATTACTAAACAAGTGCCGGGATACAAGAACATGTGCTGTGCCTTCTCCATTTATTCCCACTGTAACACATATTGGTTGGAATCGTAAGGGTTGACAGTTAGTACCGCAACTTCTCTCTATATACAACCCATTCCAAGAGTATGCTCAGAGATCATGCCATGTGGATGTATCAAGGGGTGCCTGAGTAGGCTCTGAGGTTGCAGACAAATGAGCGTCCGTGTATTGAAGCTTGCCAATGTCACAAGCATGGCGATGAATGTTGGAACAATCTACCTGATGGCACATGACCTCCCAGTTACCCCAAGTGCGTTTGCACAAAATAGTAATGTAATGTAACACCATCACTTTGGACATATTTCGGAAATGCGATACATGTGTTGTATCAACCGTTTCTGTATTATGCTATTGATATGCAACAATGTATATAGTATATGTAGTAATAATTCATTATGAAGCTAATTTTCATTCCTGTACAAAGTTTATCAGAGTAACAAAATAAACTATAACTGTATCCTTGACAGTTAATATATCCCATATCAGACCCATGACTGTATCCTTGACAGTTAATATATCCATCCCATAGAACCCTGACTGTATCCTTGACAGTTAATATATCCCATATCAGACCCATGACTGTATCCTTGACAGTTAATATATCCATCCCATAGAACCATGACTGTATCCTTGACAGTTAATATATCCCATATCAGAACCATGACTGTATCCTTGACAGTTAATATATCCATCCCATAGAACCATGACTGTATCCTTGACAGTTAATATATCCCATATCAGAACCATGACTGTATCCTTGACAGTTAATATATCCCATATCAGACCCATGACTGTATCCTTGACAGTTAATATATCCATCCCATAGAACCATGACTGTATCCTTGACAGTTAATATATCCATCCCATAGAACCATGACTGTATCCTTGACAGTTAATATATCCATCCCATAGAACCATGACTGTATCCTTGACAGTTAATATATCCATCCCATAGAACCATGACTGTATCCTTGACAGTTAATATATCCATCCCATAGAACCATGACTGTATCCTTGACAGTTAATATATCCATATCAGAACCATGACTGTATCCTTGACAGTTAATATATCCATCCCATAGAACCATGACTGTATCCTTGACAGTTAATATATCCCATATCAGAACCATGACTGTATCCTTGACAGTTAATATATCCATCCCATAGAACCATGACTGTATCCTTGACAGTTAATATATCCCACATAGAACCATGACTGTATCCTTGACAGTTAATATATCCATCCCATAGAACCATGACTGTATCCTTGACAGTTAATATATCCATCCCATAGAACCATGACTGTATCCTTGACAGTTAATATATCCATCCCATAGAACCCTGACTGTATCCTTGACAGTTAATATATCCCATAGAACCATGACTGTATCCTTGACAGTTAATATATCCATCCCATAGAACAATGACTGTATCCTTGACAGTTAATATATCCCACATCAGAACCATGACTGTATCCTTGACAGTTAATATATCCATCCCATAGAACCATGACTGTATCCTTGACAGTTAATATATCCCATAGAACCATGACTGTATCCTTGACAGTTAATATATCCATCCCATAGAACCATGACTGTATCCTTGACAGTTAATATATCCCATATCAGATCCATGATGGTGTTGAATTATTTCAAGTGAGGAAGCTAACCAGCTGCTTGCGGACGGCAGCTGGTTATATCGGGATGCCCGTCCAAGCATAAAATACTGCTATGAGACATCCGGGATCTTCCACCATCAATAAAAGCCGGAAAGTCGCCATATAACGTAAGCTGTTGGTAACAATTTAAACCACATAACTATATTAATCCTGGACACAAGCATTGTGTTAACAATAGCCCGATCGCATTGCATATTTAGGGTCTTACACTCGTCGTGACTTCATAAATTATAGTATGAAATCACCACGAGTGTACCGCCATGTTATTTGATTTATGGCGATGAACATGTTATATGTTTATGCCAAATAAAATATATTGAATTGAATAGTGTAAGACCCTTTTTATTACATTAACATATTGGGTTTTAATCACATGTTTGCACAAAATAACTGCCACTTTCATTTCATGCTGTCATTAAATTGTCATGACGTCACTACGCAAGGCAGCGTTATATTTATGTTTTAAACAGAGTTATAATTGCGTCGATACTTCATTTAAATCGTAGTTTGTCTTGTCATTAACGTTAAGTACCAATTCAAATAGAAATGTGTACTCTTTAACGTTTACTTTACAAATTATAAGGATTGTTCTCTCAACCAATCATAATCCTCCCAGGTGTTATTACACGTGTGTACATATAGGAAAGAATGAGTGTTATTATGCTGAACACAAGCAAAGGTATTGATAATAGTGTTTATGCTTTATACTATTTCCCTTGATTTTTACATCATTATACATAATATACAAGTTATATCAACATTAGTCAATGACCTTCCAATATTATAGAAACAAAATAAACGAATAGTTTAATTGGCTGGCTAATGAGTAGCAAGTTTCAAGTGTATTGGCATTATCAGCATTATATTGCTTTTGGCCATTTACACAAGCATAAACTACTATAAACATATACTACATAAACTACTATAAAATACATAAATACATACATACACATTTTAAGAATCGATATTATCTAGGGTATTTTTTCTTAGCAACATAGATTGCTTTACATATTTCGATATCCTTAGCAATTCTACTTTATTCTTAGATGACATGATATTATTGAATGTACACAAGGCCAATGTTTGTTACCAATCTATTTATATAATTCTTAAGTTTCTGTATCTGGCACATCATAGCTAAAAGTGATACTCCGATTCAACCGTCATCTGGTTACATAACAAGTTTCTATTTATATGTCATTATATCTACCAAATTCAATTTCTCGGTTGTGTGAACATAATCTTAAGCATGTGAACCATTATCGTAAATCATCGTTAACAAACTTAACAATATATTTTTCAAATATAAATTCATTTTAAAATTTACAATATTAGTTTAATTTTGTCATTGTGCTTATGAATTATCTCCAATGATTAGCAATAAACAAAAATGAGTAAATAAGGTATATAATTATATATTATTATATCCGAATATCGCAGTGGTTAGCACGCTCGCTTCTCACCAATGCAAATCCTCGGACCGGGAAGTATGTGAGATGGTACGATTGTCGCCAGATCGGACAGGTGGGTTTTCTCCGGGTACTCCGGTTTCCTCCCACACGAATGACCACATATACGCTTTCATCCACGCCAACGAGAGTGATTAATATAACCTGGGTATACCGGTAACAGTAACCTGTGTATTTGTGTTCCAACACGAGACTGTGCATACAAAGTTCACTCTCAAATAAACATAACAATACATATTTTACTGTTTGCAATATTAGTTAGTAAGAAATAAATCAATAACGAAGTGAAAGCAACAGCACTGATCTACATATTTTATTTACGTGGATGTACCAGTAATCGGTGACGATGTAAATTTCTCCTCAGTCGAGGAACAAACAAACAAACACATTCCAGTGTATACCAAGTCCATGGCCTCTGGGGTAGTTTTCTTACACATGCAGCATAATTCTTTCTCTGGTACAGAACCTGCTCTACTGGATGAGCCATCACTATCCTCGTGTATATGAATGTGAGAGGTACTCGGCACTGGTGCAGACTGCTTTGTAGGTTTCATAGATTCAGTGTTAGACAGTTTCTTCTGGCGATTTGTTGTGTCTTCATTTATCGGAGTGAGAAGGGTTTTCTTTGTTGGAGACATTAAATTCCCAATGACGACATGCTGTGAGGTTCTTCGCTTCTGAACGTTTGCTGGCATTGTGATTTTCCTTGAAACAAAGAATTCACATTTCTTCATCGTGTTCTTCATATATTATAGATGGTGCTGTCTTCACAGGAGTGATATGTGCTCTGCTTAGAGGAAATATACCAAACCGTCTAAATGATCCAATCAGGTTCTCGGGTGTTAACCCTTTATTGTAGGCCTTACTGTATAATTATACGCGCCACATCGGTTCTGGTAATTTGAATGCCTGGGACTTTCCGCATAAATGCTTGACACTCGCTATAATAGACATTATTTAATGGGCAAAAACAGCCACCATCCAAAGGTTGCGTAACATGGGAGGTATGTGGTGCAAGTACATACAATATAATTCTATGAGCAATACCCCATTCTATAAGAGTTAAGTTGATGTGCGATCTATGGCTATCAAACATAATAAGGAATGGTGATCCGTTAGTAGGCATATACTTGAGGAAATGGGTTTCAATGTACTTCATGATTACCAATGAGTTTGACCAGCCAGCACACCCATTGGTACCAGGGCAAGCTCCGTCTATAAGATCCTGGTTCCAACGTTTTCCAGGAAATACATAATATGATGGTATCCGCATTCCTGCAGCACTCCCTCCAGCTATGGTGGTATCCGCATTCCTGCAGCACTCCCTCCAGCTATGATGGTATCCGCATTCCTGCAGCACTCCCTCCAGCTATGATGGTATCCGCATTCCTGCAGCACTCCCTCCAGCTATGATGGTATCCGCATTCCTGCAGCACTCCCTCCAGCTATGATGGTATCCGCATTCCTGCAGCACTCCCTCCAGCTATGATGGTATCCGCATTCCTGCAGCACTCCCTCCAGCTATGATGGTATCCGCATTCCTGCAGCACTCCCTCCAGCTATGATGGTATCCGCATTCCTGCAGCACTCCCTCCAGCTATGATGGTATCCGCATTCCTGCAGCACTCCCTCCAGCTATGATGGTATCCGCATTCCTGCAGCACTCCCTCCAGCTATGACCCACCCACACCCTCCAGCTATGATGGTATCCGCATTCCTGCAGCACTCCCTCCAGCTATGATGGTATCCGCATTCCTGCAGCACTCCCTCCAGCTATGATGGTATCCGCATTCCTGCAGCACTCCCTCCAGCTATGATGGTATCCGCATTCCTGCAGCACTCCCTCCAGCTATGATGGTATCCGCATTCCTGCAGCACTCCCTCCAGCTATGATGGTATCCGCATTCCTGCAGCACTCTCCAGCTATGATGGTATCCGCATTCCTGCAGCACTCCCTCCAGCTATGATGGTATCCGCATTCCTGCAGCACTCCCTCCAGCTATGATGGTATCCGCATTCCTGCAGCACTCCCTCCAGCTATGATGGTATCCGCATTCCTGCAGCACTCCCTCCAGCTATGATGGTATCCGCATTCCTGCAGCACTCCCTCCAGCTATGATGGTATCCGCATTCCTGCAGCACTCCCTCCAGCTATGATGGTATCCGCATTCCTGCAGCACTCCCTCCAGCTATGATGGTATCCGCATTCCTGCAGCACTCCCTCCAGCTATGATGGCACTCCCTCCAGCTATGATGGTGACAGTCTTTCCCCTGGTTGATGTGATGGCCTGAGGTGATGAACCTTTCATACAAACAGCATTGGTAGGAGTATGTTCCATTGCCAGCCCTGTCTCATCTATGTTCCATATGTTTTCTGGCTTGTTATATAGACCATGTTTGTCCAGAACTTGCTGCAACTGGCTAAAATAGGCATCAAGAACAGCCGTAGATGTACATTTGGCTCTCATAACGGACAACTTCTGTGGTTTTGCCAATGTTAGCTCTGGATTGCGCCGTTTAAATCCGTTATACCACAACTTTGCGAAGGAAGGCTCATCCGGCGTCTTTAGATTAAGACTGAAGGCATAGTCTGTGGGCAGGTTAAAAAACTCCTTCCTGTAATAGCCGTAGCCTATGCCAGACATGTAAGTCACATGATCCAGAAGTTTGATCTCCTCCTTCTTATAAAATGTAGGCATAGGCCCATGGTTGACTGTGGTTCCATCACCCCTGGGACAGGCTACAAACCCAATGTCCTATCCCTCTCAGTACTCTCAGGTATACCATACAGTTTGGCTGATTTTGAAACAGATATGTGTGTAGTCTTGATATCTTCATATGCAGTCTAGATTAGTTTAGTGTCATACTGTCTTCATTTATGTTTACCAATTGTAGGAAACTGCAAGCAGAAAAACAGAAACAAACATGAGATTTTTGCATTAAAAACTGATTTTATCAAATGTCAGAAGTGTATACCAGTAGAAATACAATGCCATATAAGGCAACCATGTGACGTCATATGAGTGGAGGTCACGTGACTAATGTCAAAGCAGCCGACACCTAACAAAGTCATTGAAATTCACCTAAATATTGACTACATGAATGAAAAATTACTAGAGTAATGAAAAAAGGAATAATTTTGAACAAATAAAGATAAACTTACCCGGAGAAATGACATTGCAACTTCTTTTTGTAATTGACAGTTGTAGAGTTCCGCCGGAAATAGCAAATAGTAAACACAAATGCGCATGTGTGGTTCATTTAGATTTATTCTGATATCACCGCTATTCATCGATATTAGGGTCAGTGGGGATACATTAGAACTTGCTTCGCAATCGTTGTAAAATAAATAAAGTTTAAACTGAATTATATATGGCGGCATATAAAGTTATTCTATTGAAGAGTTGATAGAGTTGCAGATGTTATACAATGTGCATGTCTAGTAATGAACATATTAAACGGTGCATATACATAGGCCCTAGCATAGAACACCCATGTTAATAGGCCGGCCGGCCCACTTAAGCATTACAACTACTACTTCCGTTAATCACTCCATGCTCTTGTACATGCATGTATATACACTCAAGTAGGCCTAGTTGTACTAATTGAAGCTATTTCTTGTTGTTATTATTCAGGGGGTGGGACTCCTTTTGAGTAATTGTTTACTGTGTATGTGAGGTCTCAGGGTGGTCTGTTTTTCACTATTTCAGTTTATAGTATATGGGTAGGTTTTTCTCCACATCAGTCTAAAGTAGGGGTATATTTATTATTATTGTTATTATTATTATTATTATTACTATTATTATTATATTATTATGTGTATTATGCCAACAGCACTTTATGAGACAAACACACCAAAACAAGATTACTGTGCTAAAGTTGATACAACCAACTATGAAATGTGACATAAACAATGAGAAACATTAGTCAGTTACTGCCCCTGAATACTCATAATAGTATATTGGTCCTCTTACTTGGTTTCCTCTGTTTTTATCGTTGTTTCCTTTGCACCACATGTTTTCAATTCTCATCCGTATTCTCGTCTAATAATTATGAACTGATTAAATCTCGACATATATCCTTTTAGCATGTCCAATGGATACCTTACTGTAACAATGTGTTCAATCAATTAACACGATTTTTATAAAATTTCATTTATCCTAACGCAACATCTGTTTAGACGACAACAGTAAAAACAAAGGAGTCCAACTAAATGGACCAATATACATTTAGGGATAACTCTGACTTTATCCATCAAGGGAGGTAATAGAAAAACCAGTAATGTCTCTGATTGCAACTGGCTTTCATTTTCTCAATTGATAATTTTGTTCCGTTGTATCCACTTGTATTAGCAATAACACCGGATTTGCTGCATCTGGCTTCATAGGGTGAATAATGAATACACATACTAGTATAGAGCTAACCTCATATGAGGGGCCTCTACCTCCTAGGGGTTACTGTCGTTGACATCAAATCACTTGTCACTCACCACTGTATGTTCGAATACCACATAGGTGTCGAATTCTTTCATGTGAGGAAGCTATCCATTCGACTTACGGAAGGTCGGTGGTTCTACAAGGATCTGAAATACTCTTCGGTGGGTGCAAGCGGGTTCGTCCTCCAACAATAATATATAGCTGTTGGTGTAACTTTAAACCCCAAAATAACAAACAAAACAACAAACCTCATAAGCACTGGTAACCCTCATCCTGTAGAAGATTGGTATGAAGAGGTGAGCCGCGGAGGCAACAACCAGTAGGTAACCTAGCCCAATATACCAGTACATGGTAGTAAAGTTGTACATCTCCGCCGGAGTCCCCAGCAGTGTGATAGCCGACATGAAGCTGGCCAGAATTGATAGCGCAACGGGGATCGGATTCATGTTCCCGCCTGCTAGAAGAAACTCTTTGGTAGTGTGTCTGTGCCTATCCTTAATGGCGTAGAACAGTCCGATACTTGCTGAAGCAGCCAGCATGCCACCGAACAGAACATAATCCAAAGTCAAGAAAGGCGCGATTTGCCGAGTTTGGAAACTATATTCCACCATTGTGGATTTCTAAAACGGTTTGTCCAGCGTATTCCTAGTGTCTGATGTACAAATAAACTACTGCGCTCGCAATATAATTATGATACACTAACTCCAACACAATGCACACAGCTAGAGACACATCCGTATCACTTGCAAACGCAGGCGACCGTAACAGTTAATACTTTTGCTATCATAGTATGGATCATTAACAATCTAGTTTAAGCATATTGTATTGCCAATATTAAAGTGCATATACAATATAATACATCATAGCACACTACAGCATAAATAATGGCAATAACAATCTGTTATTATTTACTTAATTATATATAAATTGTATATTAAAGTACACATACACAACACTGTTTTGTTTAACCTAATCGTTCCCTGTTGTGGTTTGGTGAGTATTTCTATGTATTAACAGCGGCCTTCTCGGATATAGCACAACATGATACAGAGTAAGTTTATAGATAACTGCCCGCTCAGTACAATACGATAAAAAACGTATACACTCTAATTTATGTGTGTTTATTGTTTGTTCGGGATTTACGCTTTCGTCACAACCTAACAACACCTTTCATTGGCAGACTCCAGCGGTTAACCAGTACTTGTTGCACCAAAATAACCTCTATTTAATTTACAATTATTTCGAAACAAGCTTTAATGACATAATTCATTAACAATAGTAATCACTTAAATGTGATTGCGTGGTCATTCATGTGGGAGGAAACCAGAGTATCCGGAGACAACGCACCAGTTCGATCTGGCGACCATCTCGCGTGATTCGGGGGAGCGAACCCGGGTTACATTCAGGCCCGTAGCCACACTGAGGAAAATGAGGCACGCACCTCGGTTAGAATTTGGCAAGTAACAACAGGTATTGGGACACTCTGATAAAACTGCCTTAAGAAGCACACAAGCATCCACAAAATGATTCAGGGGGGGGTCACCTCTGTTATTTTCAGATTCTGGCAACTGCACTGACATTGGTGAGAACAGTCCTCATCAACTATTACCTCCCTTAGCAGATAAAGTCCGATTTATCCCAAAATGTATAAATGTTCTTATAGTTGGAATCCTTTGTTTTTACTCTGGTTCTTTAATTAGATGTTGCGGTACGATAAATGCGATTTTATCAAAATCGTGTGAATTATCTGATAACATTGTTCTACAAATAAGAACCCATTGATAATACTGTAGGAGATATGTCGAAATCTAGTAATTTAATAATCATAAGAAGTGATAGTGGAATAAAATTACTAGCATGTTGTGCAAAGGAAACAACGATAAAAACAGAGGAAACACTTAATAGGACCTATTTATTTTTAGTTTAAACTTTATTTATTTTACAACGATTGCGAAGCAAGTTTTAACAACTTATATTAATCACTTAAAGGCCTGCAGTTTGACCCCGTCCAATTGTAAAGATTTATACTTTACTACCTGTTCCATGTGATTAGTGGCTTGTATCAACAATGTAGCAGTACATTCAGTATAATTTGGCGTATGTAGGTATTTTCTAACGGTTAATATGCACGATCACTCTGTGAGCTGAGAATTAGTCAAAATGAGGCCCTGACAATTTAAGTAAACGTATATTATTGATTGTAAAGAAAATTGATAATGAGTATTCAAACTACATAATCCAGATCAGCCCAGGGACATAGATTACATGTTATGTAGGTGCCTCATCAGCCGTAGCGTAATCACTGAGACTGATAATTTGTATGCATGTATATAATATGTATGTATTTATATGAATAAACTATATGTGTTCGTTATATGGTAACCTTCATACTTCATTTAATTATATATCTACAGTATTATTCGCAAGTTTTCTGTTATATTTTAAATATTTCTCTGTGTCAGTGTGTGTTTACCGATATTGATGCTACATAATAATCACAGTGAATGCTATGAGTACATGTATAATATTATAATTATAATCTCTTGAACATACGAGTATTACACATATTCTGCCGATTTCTACAATATGCCATTGAGTAAAATAACAATGTATGTAACTGATGAGCAGAGAAAAGAATTGCTGACTTTCTTGCAAAATAAGAACTGGGACGTAGAGATGGAAATAGAAGAAACAGCCACCGCCATGCCCGTTGCAGAGGCTGCTTACGTACCTCCCCCTATGCCTCAGCATGCTGAAGGTGTTGCTGAGTGTCCACTGTGCTTGTGTTCCCCTTGCATAATAAATGAACAGAACAAACAACTTTGGTGGCCTGCTAATAATCGTCCACCGCATAATCTAAATTCACATGAGAGAAAGCTTCTATACAGGAGGTTTTGGGCAATGCTATATAATTGTGGCGCATGGAAAGATGTCAGATATATAGAGAGAAAAGTAGCGGCTAGAAGAGGAGACTGTACTTGGCATAAGAGGGAACTGATGCCTGAATGTGTGGTACAGCAATGCAGGAACTGGCTGCCTAACCCGCGCAACCAGCCTTATTTGGGCCATAAGTGGAGTTGAATTGTTTATACCAGTTGTAAGTACAGTCAAACTTGTATTAAGAGACCGCCCAAGGGAATGGACAAAAGCGGTCTCTTAATGAAACGGTCTCTTAATACAAAGTGACTGAACGGAAAATTTCCCAGAGTCGGAGACATGTACTAGACCTTTGTTTGGGTGGACACTACAGTGTCTATATTGATATCAACATCATATACATGTATATATGTTACATATATGTCATGTATATATATCATCATAAAATAAAGAAAACTTTTTATAGTAATAGTTGCTTGTATTTTTCTTGTTGAAACACCTTGTTGATTGCTGCTAATTGTGACACCTGCACGATATGGATACTGTAGATCAAACACCTTATTGATTGCTGCTAATTGGGACACCTGCATGGGTAATTTGTCAGTATGCGGCTTCTTTATAGATCACTTATTAGTGTTTCCCCCAGACTGAAAAAAGGGCAGGGCGCAGGTACAAAAAAGGGCATTTTTATGTTGCCTGTACTCAAAAGGGCAAAATTGACATGGTCTTATTTATGTTATTACGAGTATGAAACATTTTGAGGACGAATCAATTTTCGAGTACGAAACATTTTGAGGACGAATCAATTTTGTAACCTATTGCGTATTTATATTCAAAATATATTATAAGGCGTGACAATGGTGTGATATCCGAGATTATCAATTATCTAAACAAAAATGTAATCCAGAAAATTACAACAATAATGCATTTACATTCATTTAAATCAAATCATACATATAAAATTGACATCCATTAGCATAATTTCCGACCGGTGCAATGGAACAATCCATATGCTGTGACCCAATAAAACTAAATATGCGACACTATAAGAACAAATTGTCGACTATTTGAATCAATTAGCGCCTACTTATGAGATTTGCACACATGGGACAATATGTATGTGACTTCACTATAAAGATCTCGTAACTGGGCATTGTGCGCCGATAATCCCCTACATTTGTTTTTACAACAATGACTCAAACGGAAATTGGGGCATAAATGTGCGAAAATTGACTGATTGGCACGGCACGTATCATGATTACTTGTCAAATTTATTGCCTCTTCAATATACATAACCAGCAGATGACACATTTAATAGTCTCTTGATTTATGTTTTGAATTTCTAATTTCAACACTACTTATGGTCGCTTAATGAAAAACATAAAACCCAAAAACCCAAACAAAACCAATGCAATAGATTTATAGTGTGAAATCGCTTGGGGGGATTTCAAAATGGTCGCATAAGACAAAGGTCGCTTAATACACGTGGTCGCTTGAGCAATTTTGACTGTACTATAAAAATACAGAACTTCAATTGCAGCAAGAAATAACCTCTGATATGTACGTGGGTCATAATAGATATAAGTGGTGCTCATGTATTAGATGTATACCATGCAGGGCCTCGCATGTGGCAAATACGATGTGCGTCGACCGTCAGATTTGTACCGCTATTCCTCGTGTGTTTAAGGTCAAATATAGGTCAACCTGCAGGCCTTTAAGCGTATATGTTGTAATTCATGTGGGAGGAAACCGAAGAACCCGGAGATAACCCAGCTGTCCGATCTAGCGACAAACGTACCATCTCACATACTCCCCGGTCCTAGGATCGAACCCGGGTTGCGTTGGAGAGAAGCGAGGGCGTAACCACTGCGCCAATCGGACTATTTAGTGAGTACTCAGAAGCAGTAATTGACCGATTTCTCTAACTATATAGAAATATGGAAAGGAGTAAAAGAAATATACTCTAATTTTATTGAAAATTACATCTTTAGCGAATGAGTTATCAACTATGCAACACAGACCATGTACGCAAGCTGATTATTTTGTTTACAGTTCCCAATATCGATCTACTATACAACACAGATCATGTACGCAAGCTGATTATTTTGTTTACAGTCCCCCATATCGAGCTACTGTACAACACAGATCCTGTACGCAAGCTGATTATTTTGTTTACAGTTCCCAATATCGAGCTACTGTACAACACAGATCCTGTACGCAAGCTGATTGTTTTGTTTACAGTCCCCAATATCGAGCTACTATACAACACAGATCCTGTACGCAAGCTGATTATTTTGTTTACAGTCCTCAATATCGAGCTACTGTACAACACAGATCCTGTACGCAAGCTGATTGTTTTGTTTACAGTCCCCAATATCGAGCTACTATACAACACAGATCCTGTACGCAAGCTGATTATTTTGTTTACAGTCCCCAATATCGAGCTACTGTACAACACAGAGCATGTACGCAAGCTGATTATTTTGTTTACAGTCCCCAATATCGAGCTACTGTACAACACAGATCCTGTACGCAAGCTGATTATTTTGTTTACAGTTCCCAATATCGATCTACTGTACAACACAGATCCTGTACGCAAGCTGATTGTTTTGTTTACAGTCCCCAATATCGATCTACTATACAACACAGATCCTGTACGCAAGCTGATTATTTTGTTTACAGTCCCCAATATCGAGCTACTGTACAACACAGATCCTGTACGCAAGCTGATTATTTTGTTTACAGTTCCCAATATCGAGCTACTGTACAACACAGATCCTGTACGCAAGCTGATTGTTTTGTTTACAGTCCCCAATATCGAGCTACTATACAACACAGATCCTGTACGCAAGCTGATTATTTTGTTTACAGTCCCCAATATCGAGCTACTGTACAACACAGATCCTGTACGCAAGCTGATTGTTTTGTTTACAGTCCCCAATATCGAGCTACTATACAACACAGATCCTGTACGCAAGCTGATTATTTTGTTTACAGTCCCCAATATCGAGCTACTGTACAACACAGATCCTGTACGCAAGCTGATTGTTTTGTTTACAGTCCCCAATATCGAGCTACTATACAACACAGATCCTGTACGCAAGCTGATTATTTTGTTTACAGTCCCCAATATCGAGCTACTGTACAACACAGATCCTGTACGCAAGCTGATTATTTTGTTTACAGTCCCCAATATCGAGCTACTGTACAACACAGATCCTGTACGCAAGCTGATTATTTTGTTTACAGTTCCCAATATCGAGCTACTGTACAACACAGATCCTGTACGCAAGCTGATTGTTTTGTTTACAGTCCCCAATATCGAGCTACTATACAACACAGATCCTGTACGCAAGCTGATTATTTTGTTTACAGTCCCCAATATCAAGCTACTGTACAACACAGATCCTGTACGCAAGCTGATTGTTTTGTTTACAGTCCCCAATATCGAGCTACTATACAACACAGATCCTGTACGCAAGCTGATTATTTTGTTTAAAGTCCCCAATATCGAGCTACTGTACAACACAGAGCATGTACGCAAGCTGATTATTTTGTTTACAGTCCCCAATATCGAGCTACTGTACAACACAGAGCATGTACGCAAGCTGATTATTTTGTTTACAGTCCCCAATATCGATCTACTATACAACACAGATCCTGTACGCAAGCTGATTATTTTGTTTACAGTTCCCAATATCGATCTACTGTACATCACAGATCCTGTACGCAAGCTGATTGTTTTGTTTACAGTCCCCAATATCGATCTACTATACAACACAGATCCTGTACGCAAGCTGATTATTTTGTTTACAGTCCCCAATATCGAGCTACTGACAACACAGATCCTGTACGCAAGCTGATTATTTTGTTTACAGTTCCCAATATCGAGCTACTGTACAACACAGATCCTGTACGCAAGCTGATTATTTTGTTTACAGTCCCCAATATCGAGCTACTGTACAACACAGATCCTGTACGCAAGCTGATTATTTTGTTTACAGTTCCCAATATCGAGCTACTGTACAACACAGATCCTGTACGCAAGCTGATTGTTTTGTTTACAGTCCCAAATATCGAGCTACTATACAACGCAGATCCTGTACGCAAGCTGATTATTTTGTTTACAGTCCCCAATATCGAGCTACTGTACAACACAGATCCTGTACGCAAGCTGATTGTTTTGTTTACAGTCCCCAATATCGAGCTACTATACAACACAGATCCTGTACGCAAGCTGATTGTTTTGTTTACAGTCCCCAATATCGAGCTACTATACAACACAGATCCTGTACGCAAGCTGATAGTTTTGTTTATCGAGCTTGAGATAAGGGAGTATAAAATGTAAATGAAGTCGTTAGATTAAATTTAGAATTGGTCTCTGTGTTTACATGCTGACTAGAAAACACGCTATGAACTCGGCAACCTAATCATTTTAGCGATACAATAATGCGTGTACTTGCCTGTTACATGGAGGCTTGAGTATTTGATTACATGTTTTGAGATCGGATCTACATCTGTAGTATAATGTATTGGCCACGAAACGATAGTTGTCGGATAATGATGTGATAAATAATACACGTATAAATAAATGAATTCAAACATATTATCCACATATTATCATTGATCACAGGACCTTGAAATTGAATTTTATCCATATGGCATCAAAATGTGTGTACATTTATCCTAGTACCCCTTGCCTCTTGCATGTTATTTTTATACCAGAGGTGGTTCCAGGATAGGAGTACAGGGCTGTTGGTGCCGTATGACAAGCTCCTGTGTAGAGATCCAAAACTGGAATATAAATTATTATATTCTTGTGTTCTCGATACGCCCAAATTCTCGAGGTGAAATGTTATTTGGACACTGATTTGTTCAAGCATACCATACAAGTGTATGTACGTCATCAAATGCTTACTAGACTGTAAACTCTATCGTAAAACACCGAATCAGTGGACATTTCAATGTTCCCCGGCCGATCTACTCATGGCGTGCACGTCGCCGTCGGGGCACATCTCGCAGCAGCAGCGTAGGATACTGGGATCTTCTGGGCGTTGAACTTGCAACAAGGGACAAACGCTTCATCATCGCTGACCACCATCGGATGTGGTGGAGGTATGGACAGACCCTGGAGCGACCGATACGGCTAGATGTCTAACTGTCAGATCCGTTTATATGCTGCTGCTGGATGACCAACAGTGAGGAGGGTGGCCCTAACAGGGACCATTTTGGAAAGAAACCACCAACAACTCAGGATGTGTCACCCTGAAAGGAAGAAGAAGCCACCTCAGGATGTTTCTGCGCCTCTCATTGGACACAACAAGAACACTACTCTACAAGACATCAGCCAGCAACATCTACATATCACCACGAATAATCGACAGTGCAAGGCACCTACTACTAATCATCTTGGAACGCTGTATGTTCACTCATAATAAAACCATTCAGGACTTCATAGCAATACCGCGAGAACAGGGTAGCATCTCCTGAATATCGTAAACAAACATGGCTGTCTACCGAATCATGTCACGTGTAAAATAATCAATGTTTTATAAAACACTTTTACTGGAGGCATATCTTAAAACATAAATCTAAATGAAGACAATGTATATTTGTAAATGTGAGTTTAGATGAATTAGCTAATGTTGATTAAAGTCTTAATACCTCAGGAACTAGGTCCACCAGCAGCCTAAATGTGCCAAATGCATAGCCCGTGTATGTATATACTAACAGGGCCACCACACAAGATACGGTTACATGCAACTTGGTTCAACAAATGTCGAATAATTTTAAAAACCACTATAAATACATAGTTTTAAACAATTTGGAATATTTTTAGTTGTTCAGTTTGTGTTTTGTGATATATCTTTGATGGAATCCTTCGTATTTCGTTTTCATCTAATCATATAACGTGGATGTGCGCTTTCTATGTCCTCTAGTATACATTTGTAGTATACATTCATCAAATTTTGTACCTTATAAATATGATACTATTTCGAGAAATAGTCAGTTGTATGACCATGTTTAACAAGTTTGGTACATTTGTAATACATTTACTGCATTTACTCTGCATTTACTTATCAATTGCTATCATCTGTGTTTTTTATTTAGTTAAAACACGTATTGCCTACCATGTGGTAACATACTTACTTTCAAGTTACACTCATTTCCTTACCCCAAAGCTCAGTTAAGAATAATACAAGATGTGTTGTCACCAATGACTTCCAGCTATAAATCTAATCAAATTGTTTATTCTTTTTATTAATATTGAAATTGACACACGTTCACATTTATCTACGTATCATCTGAGACTTATCATACTGCTTATCTTAGAATCATCAAAAAGCCACAATTTCTAAGAAGCTTGATACCAAACAGCCATATTTCAAATCGATAAATAGTAAATGTGACATATAAAACAGATGCAATCATTCAATACATGGATATGGAAGTATGCGAGATGGTCGCCAGATCGGACAGGTGGGTTTTCACCGGGTACTCCGGTTTCCTCCCACATGAATGACCACATATACGCTTTCATCCGAGCCATCCGCAATCGTTGTAAAATAAATAAAGTATAAAAACAAATACATGGTATGAAAAATGAAAATAGTTTGGGGCAATGTCAACAGCATTATACAACGACCCGTATCATAAAGTCAAACGTTTGATTAAACTAACTGAATGAGTCTTTGTTCCAGAAAAGAGCACGCACAAAATAGAATGAAAATAAAAATGTCGCTTATATTGAGGCATGCAATTGATTCCGCCTGTTGTTCCCCCACACCACACCATGTCACGATCTGAACCCATGACTCAGACTCACAAGCAAATGACTTATATTTAATTCAAGGGAGCAGTGCCGGCAAGCGATGAGAATGTTTTGTTCATATTGCAGATTGCATTACAGTATAGTGTGCAAAAGATAATAAAAACAAACATCTATTTGCACGAATAAATATTGTCATATATAAAGAGAAATGTATTTTTAAATACATTTATTTATTTATATATATGATACATTGTTAACCAGGTAAGATTATGATTATATGTAATATGTATAATCGTCTGCTAAGTAATATGTATAATCGTCTGCTATTATTTTTGCGCCTAAATTATCAGTTCTCTGTTTGCGCGGGAACATTTTCAATATCGAGTGCAGGTGGCCAGTTATGTAAGAATATAGCCGTTTTATAGATGACAGAGAAACAAGTCATACTATAGCTCCAATGTTACCCGCACTCTAGCTCCAATGTATCCGCACTCTAGCTCCAATGTTATCCACACTCTAGCTACAATGTATCCACACTCTAGCTCCAATGTATCCACACTCTAGCTCCAATGTATCCGCACTCTAGCTCCAATGTTATCCGCACTCTAGCTCCAATGTTATCCGCACTCTAGCTCCAATGTATCCACACTCTAGCTTCAATGTTACCCGCACTCTAGCTCCAATGTATCCGCACTCTAGCTCCAATGTATCCACACTCTAGCTCCAATGTATCCACACTCTAGCTCCAATGTATCCGCACTCTAGCTCCAATGTATCCACACTCTAGCTCCAATGTATCCACACTCTAGCTCCAATGTTAGCCGCACTCTAGCTCCAATGTATCCACACTCTAGCTCCAATGTTAGCCGCACTCTAGCTCCAATGTATCCACACTCTAGCTCCAATGTTACCCGCACTCTAGCTCCAATGTATCCGCACTCTAGCTCCAATGGTATCCGCACTCTAGCTCCAATGTATCCACACTCTAGCTACAATGTATCCACACTCTAGCTCCAATGTATCCACACTCTAGCTCCAATGTATCCACACTCTAGCTCCAATGTATCCACACTCTAACTCCAATGTATCCACACTCTAGCTCCAATGTTACCCGCACTCTAGCTCCAATGTATCCACACTCTATCTCCAATGTTACCCACACTCTAGCTCCAATGTATCCAAACTCTAGCTCCAATGTATCCACACTCTAGCTCCAATGTATCCACACTCTAGCTCCAATGTATCCACACTCTAACTCCAATTTATCCGCACTCTAGCTCCAATGTATCCACACTCTAACTCCAATGTTACCCGCACTCTAGCTCCAATGTATCCACACTCTAGCTCCAATGTATCCGCACTCTAGCTCCAATGTATCCGCACTCTAGCTCCAATGTATCCACACTCTAGCTCCAATGTTACCCGCACTCTAGCTCCAATGTATCCACACTCTAGCTCCAATGTATCCGCACTCTAGCTCCAATGTATCCGCACTCTAGCTCCAATGTATCCACACTCTAGCTCCAATGTATCCAACCTCTAGCTCCAATGTATCCGCACTCTAGCTCCAATGTATCCACACTCTAGCTCCAATGTATCCACACTCTAGCTCCAATGTATCCACACTCTAGCTCCAATGTATCCACACTCTAACTCCAATGTATCCACACTCTAGCTCCAATGTTACCCGCACTCTAGCTCCAATGTATCCACACTCTATCTCCAATGTTACCCACACTCTAGCTCCAATGTATCCAAACTCTAGCTCCAATGTATCCACACTCTAGCTCCAATGTATCCACACTCTAGCTCCAATGTATCCACACTCTAACTCCAATTTATCCGCACTCTAGCTCCAATGTATCCACACTCTAACTCCAATGTTACCCGCACTCTAGCTCCAATGTATCCACACTCTAGCTCCAATGTTACCCGCACTCTAGCTCCAATGTATCCACACTCTAGCTCCAATGTATCCACACTCTAGCTCCAATGTATCCACACTCTAGCTCCAATGTATCCGCACTCTAGCTCCAGTGTTACCCGCACTCTAGCTCCAATGTATCCGCACTCTAGCTCCAATGTATCCGCACTCTAGCTCCAATGTATCCACACTCTAGCTCCAATGTTAGCCGCACTCCAGCTCCAATGTATCCGCACTCTAGCTCCAATGTATCCGCACTCTAGCTCCAATGTATCCACACTCTAGCTCCAATGTTACCCGCACTCTAGCTCCAATGTATCCACACTCAGCTCCAATGTATCCGCACTCTAGCTCCAATGTATCCACACTCTAGCTCCAATGTATCCACACTCTAGCTCCAATGTATCCGCACTCTAGCTCCAATGTATCCACACTCTAGCTCCAATGTTATCCACACTTTAACTCCAATGTTACCCGCACTCTAGCTCCAATGTATCCACATTCTAGCTCCAATGTTGCCCGCTCTAGCTCCAATGTATCCCACTCTAGCTCCAATTTACCGCACTCTAGCTCCAATGTATCCACACTCTACTCCAATGTACCCGCACTCTAGCTCCAATGTATCCACACTCTAGCTCCAATGTTACCCGCACTCTAGCTCCAATGTATCCACACTCTAGCTCCAATGTATCCACACTCTAGCTCCAATGTATCCACACTCTAGCTCCAATGTATCCGCACTCTAGCTCCAGTGTTACCCGCACTCTAGCTCCAATGTATCCGCACTCTAGCTCCAATGTATCCGCACTCTAGCTCCAATGTATCCACACTCTAGCTCCAATGTTAGCCGCACTCTAGCTCCAATGTATCCGCACTCTAGCTCCAATGTATCCGCACTCTAGCTCCAATGTATCCACACTCTAGCTCCAATGTTACCCGCACTCTAGCTCCAATGTATCCACACTCTAGCTCCAATGTATCCGCACTCTAGCTCCAATGTATCCACACTCTAGCTCCAATGTATCCACACTCTAGCTCCAATGTATCCGCACTCTAGCTCCAATGTATCCACACTCTAGCTCCAATGTATCCACACTTTAACTCCAATGTTACCCGCACTCTAGCTCCAATGTATCCACACTCTACTCCAATTTACCGCACTCTAGCTCCAATGTATCCATCTACTCCAATGTTGCCGCACTCTAGCTCCAATGTATCCACACTCTACTCCATTCCCACTCTAGCTCCAATGTATCCACACTCTACTCCAATTTACCCGCACTCTAGCTCCAATGTACCACACTCTAGCTCCAATGTATCCGCACTCTAGCTCCAATGTATCCACACTCTAGCTCCAATGTATCCGCACTCTAGCTCCAATGTATCCACACTCTAGCTCCAATGTATCCACACTCTAGCTCCAATGTTACCCGCACTCTAGCTCCAATGTATCCACACTCTAGCTCCAATGTATCCACACTCTAGCTCCAATGTACCCGCACTCTAGCTCCAATGTATCCACACTCTAGCTCCAATGTATCCAACCTCTAGCTCCAATGTATCCGCACTCTAGCTCCAATGTATCCACACTCTAGCTCCAATGTATCCACACTCTAGCTCCAATGTATCCACACTCTAGCTCCAATGTATCCACACTCTAACTCCAATGTATCCACACTCTAGCTCCAATGTTACCCGCACTCTAGCTCCAATGTATCCACACTCTATCTCCAATGTTACCCACACTCTAGCTCCAATGTATCCAAACTCTAGCTCCAATGTATCCACACTCTAGCTCCAATGTATCCACACTCTAGCTCCAATGTATCCACACTCTAACTCCAATTTATCCGCACTCTAGCTCCAATGTATCCACACTCTAACTCCAATGTTACCCGCACTCTAGCTCCAATGTATCCACACTCTAGCTCCAATGTTACCCGCACTCTAGCTCCAATGTATCCACACTCTAGCTCCAATGTATCCACACTCTAGCTCCAATGTATCCACACTCTAGCTCCAATGTATCCGCACTCTAGCTCCAGTGTTACCCGCACTCTAGCTCCAATGTATCCGCACTCTAGCTCCAATGTATCCGCACTCTAGCTCCAATGTATCCACACTCTAGCTCCAATGTTAGCCGCACTCCAGCTCCAATGTATCCGCACTCTAGCTCCAATGTATCCGCACTCTAGCTCCAATGTATCCACACTCTAGCTCCAATGTTACCCGCACTCTAGCTCCAATGTATCCACACTCAGCTCCAATGTATCCGCACTCTAGCTCCAATGTATCCACACTCTAGCTCCAATGTATCCACACTCTAACTCCAATGTATCCGCACTCTAGCTCCAATGTATCCACACTCTAGCTCCAATGTTACCCGCACTCTAGCTCCAATGTATCCACACTCTAGCTCCAATGTTAGCCGCACTCTAGCTCCAATGTATCCACACTCTAGCTCCAATGTATCCGCACTCTAGCTCCAATGTATCCACACTCTAGCTCCAATGTTACCCGCACTCTAGCTCCAATGTATCCACACTCTAGCTCCAATGTATCCACACTCTAGCTCCAATGTATCCACACTCTAGCTCCAATGTATCCGCACTCTAGCTCCATGTACCCGCACTCTAGCTCCAATGTATCCGCACTCTAGCTCCAATGTATCCGCACTCTAGCTCCAATGTATCCACACTCTAGCTCCAATGTTAGCCGCACTCTAGCTCCAATGTATCCGCACTCTAGCTCCAATGTATCCGCACTCTAGCTCCAATGTATCCACACTCTAGCTCCAATGTTACCCGCACTCTAGCTCCAATGTATCCACACTCAGCTCCAATGTATCCGCACTCTAGCTCCAATGTATCCACACTCTAGCTCCAATGTATCCACACTCTAGCTCCAATGTATCCGCACTCTAGCTCCAATGTATCCACACTCTAGCTCCAATGTTATCCACACTTTAACTCCAATGTTACCCGCACTCTAGCTCCAATGTATCCACACTCTAGCTCCAATGTTGCCCGCACTCTAGCTCCAATGTATCCACACTCTAGCTCCAATTATCCGCACTCTAGCTCCAATGTATCCACACTCTACTCCAATGTTACCCGCACTCTAGCTCCAATGTATCCGCACTCTAGCTCCAATGTATCCACACTCTAGCTCCAATGTATCCACACTCTAGCTCCAATGTATCCGCACTCTAGCTCCAATGTATCCGCACTCTAGCTCCAATGTATCCACACTCTAGCTCCAATGTTACCCGCACTCTAGCTCCAATGTATCCACACTCTAGCTCCAATGTTAGCCGCACTCTAGCTCCAATGTATCCACACTCTAGCTCCAATGTATCCGCACTCTAGCTCCAATGTATCCACACTCTAGCTCCAATGTATCCACACTCTAGCTCCAA
>CM026390.1:7437346-7499898 GCA_014843695.1 Archivesica marissinica | reverse complement strand
ATCCGTTATGTCGAATTCCGTCGGACCGAACAAAATACTTCGACATAATCGAAGTTTGACCTAACACAATTCTATATAAACGGAGCCAGTTATATGCAAAATGATAGTGCCTGAAACGGGACTTTGATCCGACTTCGAGATAAACGGAGAATTCGACATAACCGATTTTGACATAACGGGTGTAGGCTGTATCTAGACCTTCATCTTCAGGAAAAAATGATACAACTGGTATTCGCTTATCTTGTTGGAACGGCGTTGGTACAGCCCATACGTAAGTACATTAAATTACTTGTCTTTCTTAAAGCCCCAATTTAGATTTGATAAAGATTACAAATGCACTGTATGCAACCGTGTACAACAAAGTGTGATTAATATGCGGTATTGATTCAAAGGAGCCAACCAGGTACCCCGTTTTCTTCCCACACGAATGATAACATAATCGTTTCCATCCGCGTCAACGAGAGTGACCAATAGAATGTAAAGTAAATGTAGATCTATACCTATAAGATGCATGCACATCGATTGAAATAGCTGCGGGTGGGTGGGGTGTAGTTGTTTCAGTCGGTATTAGTTGTTCACATTGAAAACCAAATTAATATAGCGGGTTCGATAAGATAATTATAATTATAATATGGCTCGGCATTTTATCTGTATACGCAAAGAAGGATTTTAAATCTGCGCGTGACGTCAAACATGATATCATGTTTGTAGATTTTGCTACGTCATTTACGCAGTCTAAAAATAACTTTTCTCGCTTTCTTTTTATACTTTGGTCATGAAACCCCATTTTTGTTTCAGTTATTTATAGTCGCATAAACAAACAATGGTTTGTCGTTCTGAGCGCCGGAAATTAATTCCTTCACGTTAGAACTCCAAACCTAGCAGAAAGAAAAAATAATATTTCTTAAAAAATGATGGATTTCAGCGTTGTCATTGTATTGTGATTCGAGTTTGTACATATGTAGCCTTAGTGACGGGGTGTCATTTAACACATGCTTGGAATGGCATAAACAAACGTTATGTATAGTGTCAAGCCTATAGTGTATCATAGTGTTCTTAGAAAAAAACCAAAAAAACACAAAGGCATATGTTTTTTAGTTTTGTCGTTTTGAACCCGAACACAATTATTCAGACTCAAGCGTCTGTATATAGGTCTGTCTACCACAGATCGCTCAACCGTTGAGCCGAGGATTGATTCCAACCAGTAACAATCATGTATATAAGATGTTTCGAGATGGAAGTTCGATGAAAGCAGTTATGTATTTAATATCCAAATTTTAGAAATGTTGATTTCAAACTATAATCATGGTTGCACTGTTATTGGTCGTATAGTTCTCTCCAGCTGTTATTATATAATAGGTACCAGAGGGCACCAGAGTAGTGTCCTAACATGGATTTATTCGAAACCCCGATTTGATTCAGACCAATATCGGTGAGGGGCAATTGATTTGAAGTGAACAATCTTAGTTCCTCTTCTTTCGTTTGAGATCCGCGTTATTATAGCAATCGTGTATGGTGTTTGGTCAGTTTCAGTTTTATTCGTCGATTCGGTGCGGGTTCGAACCCCGACTTATTAAAATTCAAAATAAAGCTATGTGTACAGTGTGGCGGCCTAAATGGTCTCAGTATCATTAATATGGTAATAGAAATAAACCATGTAGACTGTTGGGCACCATTTGTCACGGCCTGCTCAGTCGGTGAACGATTGTTCTAGCCACAGCCAGATGTACGTGGCAAACTATTTGTTTTGGTTGTGGACGTGGGTCCTTTCGGATCAGCAGGGCACTGAAAACAGTACAATATCAAAGATATATATATATATATATATATTTATTCGTGGTTGCACCTAACTACACAAAATATGCAACCTGTAACCATAACATGATGATGGCGAATGCAACGAAGCATTGCATTAGTCTATAACATTTTGTGTAGTAGAATACGGATCACGGGTTAGTAAGAGATTAATATAATGTATAACGGGACATGGGCAGAGTATAGGTCAGGTGGATAATTATGTATATGTGTTTGGTGTAACTGGACAATACTTTCAAAGTTTCTAGATTATTTCCCTTGACTATCAATACTTGCATTAAAGGGTGGTTAAGTAAATGAAAAAACAACACGCCTGATAACTTTATTTTATTTATTATATACTAAAGTCTTGTACTCGTTTATTGTCAAATAAACACATATAATCAACCCTACGACAGTATCATTAATATGGTAATAGAAATAAACCATGTAGACAGAGACTATACTTATTTAAGTTGGGTCAATATGTTGCATAATACAATCCATACATTGTTGATTTCAGACGCTGAACCTTGTGGGATACCTATCGTCCAGCCTATCACTACACGGATTGTGGGAGGAGTTGTCGCTAAGCCCGGTTCCTGGCCATGGATGGTACGTATTGCAAGGGAGACGACTCTCCATACAACAAACTAAGGTCGCTGACATCAAATCACTGTCCCCTCACTGCTGCTGCTTCGACCTCATGTGATTCTCGAAGTTATTCAGCTGGCTTACGGAAGAGTTGGGGAGGGCAGTTTACTAATGTTGCTAGAACTTGTTGCATGTTATCATATATAATGAATGTTAAGTTTATATGTACTATATATGTAAAATAGCAAATATGATTAAACGCTACGGAAGATCGTTGGTTCTAGCAAGGTGCCAGTACACTCTACATATACTGCCAGGAGGGCACCCGAGCTCCTTCTCCTATAATAACTGGAAAGTCACCATGCTGCTGCTCCGATGTTAATAAAAACGAACAGACAAATGCAACATGCTACACGAACAAACAATTGGAATACAGTCTACATCCGTTATGTCGAATTCCGTCGGACAGAACAAAATACTTCGAAATAACCGAAATTGACTTAACGAAATTCGATATAAACAGATCCAGTTATATGTAAAATGATATTACCTAGAGACAAATAACCCAACAAATATAAACGTTTAATTAATTATATTTTAGTTTTATTGTATTGGCAAATATTGGCCATGGCTGGTGATATATTAATATTATATCATTTAAACGAATGTGAATATTAATAATATAAGTGATCATTTGCTCCGTTACCGGCAGCAATATATATATGTATGCTATAATACGCATTATTAGTCCATCTGTTCGTTTTCACTAGTATATGTTGACTCTTCTAAATATGTCCAGTTCCTTCTAAATATTTCTTAACCACTTCGAGTTTATACACAAAGACTATATCATATGCATAAGAGTCGATCGGTATTGTCTGTATGACATCTTTCAGATGGAATATCACTCAGCCATGACATCTAGGGGACCTACTTCTTCGTCCTCGTAACTGAAAATATATAACACACCGAAAGCAAGGGGTATCTATATTGTGGTGGGAGGGGAGGGCTTTTGAATGCATCTAAAGGTAGAGAAAGGGCATTAAATTAAAATTTATAAAAAAATTAAAATGGCTACCTCATTCAATGTATGTGGAATCGATAAAAGATTGCACACGCATGGTGCCTTCGCTTAAATAGTTTGGGAGTCTAAAAATAGTTCCAATGATATTCATACGCATAGAAATTGTTATTTGGTCGTAGGTAAAAGGTTCAATCTTAATTTGATTAAACCAAGTAGTATCTGAAACGGACTTCGATCCGACTTCAAGATAATCTGAGAATTCGACATAACCGACTTTGACATAACGGGTGTAACCTGTATCAGTATACGGATTTGTTCATGTTGTGCTGTACATGTAGTTCACAATGTAGAGGCTTTGTTTATTATAGTATCACCCCTATTAAAGGGCCGTCCATTACTAACTTATGAGACACCTTATTTTATGAACATTAGCAATTCCAGATTAGTATCCTCGTAGGCCAGGCACAAGGTTGATAGGCAATCGGTAAGCATTATATAACTAACAGACGGCTCATCAACATGCCATATCAGAACCTCCGTAGACGGACGCCTTAACTAACCACTAGGCCTCGGAGACGGTATAAAACTAACGAGTTTCCACACGCGAGCTGGAACATATCATCACTGATGGTCACATGTTCGAGTCCCGCTCAGACATCCGTGTCTCTTTATATGAAACAGTTGGCAGTTTCTTACGGAGGTTTGTGCTCAAAGAACTGATTAATCGCTGGAACCTGACAAAGAAAAGTGTTTTTAGGTAAACTGCCCGTCGCTCAAATGGGCAACCGGTAGCGACGTTAAAATCTTAAATAAAAACAATCAATATATTATCATTCTAAGAACTATCATGTCCCATGTTCACTAGGAGCTCAAAGAACGCAACGCAATAATTATTAGTCCACCTACGTCGTCGATTGTGTGTGTTTTACGTTTATTTATCGTCGCTACCGGTTGCCCATATGAGCAACGCCTCCTGAAGAGATTAGTCATTTTAGATTTTCGGAGGATAGTGCAATGATACAGACAGAGACCCATTCCAGAGCTCTGGTTCTTTTACGTACACCGTGTAAAGCACCGAAACGAGACCTCGGGTTAACGTCCCATCTGTTAATTGTATTAGTGCCAGACGGGGGATCGAACCTGCGATCTCTGGGTTACCAGTCCAGTATGTTACCACTGTACTACAGATCCGTCTGCTTACAAGTATGTTTATTGTCGATTACTTATATGGCACTGTAACCTATCATCACTGATTGTCAAGGTTCGAGTCTCGCTCAGGCCGTGTCTCTTTATATGAAAACGTTGTCTCTTACGGAGGTTGGGTATCCATTGGAGCCTGTACAGGAAAGGTGTTGTCAGTCCACCGGCGATATAGCCTTCAATGGTGTTGATGCGGGTGTAAAACCCGAATAAACAAACTCATAAACAACACAATATTAGTTAACCCATTCAACCCCAAGTAACTGACATGGACTGGTCCATGATATTCTTAGACCAATAAATGAATAAGAAAATTACATTCGGACCAGTTCATTTATCAAGATGGGTAATTTTGTCTAAAATTAATAATTATTACTGGCAAAAAAGTGCAGATCCTGATGAGACGGCTCGTCACGAGCCGGCTCATCTGGATCTACACTTTTTCATAAGCCTATTTAGAGGCCTGTGGGGTTGAAAGGGTTAATACACGTATGTTGTAATGGAAACAATTACTAACTGGGTTGTCTACCTTACACGTGACCATGAGCTAGTATTATACTTTAAAGCGA
Source organism: Archivesica marissinica (assembly GCA_014843695.1). Classification (NCBI taxonomy): domain Eukaryota; kingdom Metazoa; phylum Mollusca; class Bivalvia; order Venerida; family Vesicomyidae; genus Archivesica; species Archivesica marissinica. The sequence continues at coordinate 7,494,717 of CM026390.1, read as the reverse complement.
CATAACAATGCAAAATGCATAAACATGCATTGTGTACGTATAAATAGCAATGCAACTACAAATTCTTCCGAAATTGTTCGAACACAAACATTCAATAGGTAAAGTGTGTTTATGTCGGTCTACAAACTCCCACACATTTGAAAGTAGGATTTCATATGACGACCAGCCATTGCGGTTGTGTATCATTTGAGTCTATGCTAATTGCGTGCTACTGTCGTTTTGAGATATTGTAAATCAGTTTAGTCCAAACAGAAATAAGCATAGGTACAGGTGTGAGATATAATGGTAAATTGGTACCGTACACAACGTTGTTATTCAGGTTACAGGGCAGGCACTGGGTTTTGCATGGCGCTCGACCCTATTTACATTATTTTGTTTGTTTACCTAAAACAAATGTCGTATACGTTTATTAGTTGAAATACATAGATGTACATGTATATAATAATCATATTCCCGCTTCAAATAGTATGTTATTGGCTCCTTGCATATTGTACTCATTCATGGATATAAAGAAAACAATGATTGTAGAATAAGTTCTGTCAACAGTAATCCACACAAAGGCATGCGCAAAGGCAATATGTTAATTTCAGATGACGTTTTGAGTTATTGTTTTATAGATGTTTGACAAATATGATGGCTGCGTGTTGAAATCATGTGGTATTTGGTCACTTGTAACGATCTTGCAAGATTTCAGATGACGGCACGTGCATCTGTTTTATTGACTGTGTCAATCTATATCGATAGATTCTTAAAATATAACAACATGATAAACATTTAGTGATTTATCCTATTTTCAATATAGGCTACAGTCTACATCCGTTTTGTTGAATTCCGTCGGACCGAACAAAGTACTTCGACATAACCGTAATTTAACTTAACGAAATTCGATATAAACGGAGCCAGTTATATGTAATATGATAGTGTCTGAAATGGGACTTTGATCTGACTTCGAGATAACCGGAAAATTCGACATAACCGACTTTGACATAGCGGATGTAGACTGTATTAACACAGATACCATTTCTACATATTTGACCCACGTGATTGGGGGCGTCACGTGAGATTTTGGTAAGGGAATTGCAATTTTTGTTTTGGCACTCTATTATGTAAGGGAGACAATCCATTTTATTGTCTCCCTTTACACAATCACGTTTCTTACGTATTTACGTTTTACCTTAAATGGAATAATTATGTTATATGTCGATTGTTCCTAACAGGGAACAGCATATATATATTATATGTGTATACTAGAGGACATAGAAAACACACACTTCGGATAAGTTTGTTTTACATGAAAAACAATAACTATATAACATAGTTTTAAACATTTTGAATGTTTTTAGTCGTTCAGTTTATGTTTTGTAATAAATATATGTTTGATGGAATCCTTCGTATTCCGTGTTCATGATATACTAAACATATAATGTTGGTGTGCGTTTTCTATGTCCTCTAGTAATTATATTAAATGGAATGTGTTCAACTGCAAATTTAAACATGTTTAATAAACTTAAACAATAATTTACACACTCTTATATTGACTAAGTTAGCCTGTTTTTCATTAGACTCGCTTCATGGCTCCAATTGACCGTAATAAATCGTAGCACCAAAGAATTAAATGTTAGTATATTTTATTAATATTTCTGGCATAAAAAAACAGGATACTGCCACACACTGAAATTTGTTTTTTTAACAAGAACACATATATATTTAACGGTAATTGGCACTCTATTGTGTAAAATGAGATTATGAAATTACTGGGTTTTCTGTTATGCTTTCCAATGAATGATTGCGTTTTATCAGTGAAAACACCTCCATCTTTTACACCGCTTTCAAACAGTGAAAGATGGCCTTTTCTCTGTGGTATTTTCTCTGTAACTGGTTGTGTTTCGTATTCCTCCGCGGTTGAATGTACTTTTGTATTTTAGCTATTTTCTGGCTTTCATTTTATTGATAGTTAATTATAAAGTAATATAATTATTCTAATGAATTTGTTTTGTGACTGCAAACAGAAACTAACATGCAAATCATACCGGAACTAATTTTATTAGGGACGTTCACACTAACAGAAGTGGTTGTGCGGTTGTGTATTGTACTACAATGAGGCTTCCAACAGAGAAGTTAACATGAATACAATTTGAAAACAAATATTATATTAGCCTATATCATTGGAAAATCATAAAAGAAAACAAAGATTTGTGTTCATTAGTGGTAGCACAAACATCCTCTATGTCTTCCGTTACGCCATGACGTGACAATCATATTGAAGTATTCCGTTACGTCATGACGTGACAATCATATTGAAGTATTCCGTTACGTCATGACGTGACAATCATATTGAAGATTTCCGTTACGTCATTACGTGACAATCATATTGAAGTTTTCAGTTTACATAATTGATTACATATATACAAGTTAGTCTTGCTAGAAGGCGTAAATTCTGAGTGTATTATACAGGTTCTTCTTGTTGATTCGCTTGGTTACCTCTCTGGATCAGGATCCATCATCCATCCCCACGTCATCCTGACGTCAGCACAACATTTTAAAGGGTAACTGTCATTACTCATTTTAAGTAATACACACACATATACATAAAGATGCTTACATCACTATTAATATTACATTCCCTTCGTGGAAGGTATACCGGTATAGTATATAACAGGTTTGTATATAATTCCGTGTGAATATATGCAACTGACGACGCATTCTTAAATTAATGAGTCGTGGGTTAATTGTTTCCATCGGGCTATGAACTACAGTGGGCGTGAATGTCCGGATCTCCACATATTTTAACCACACTCAATGTACTTCATACCGACGATGGAAACTATTGACACGCCATTCATTCCAATACATGTACAAACTCAAAATAATAATCATGTAAATAAACACCAACAGTTAACAATCACACAATTAATAAAACATAATTTATGCTCAATAACACAGATTTATTTTTCAGAAACATCCATAAGCTATACATCTACATTCGACAATATTCCTAATCGGTCACCTGGTATTTTATAATATTTGGAGCCAATTAATAATCATACGATAATTATAAATATGTTCTTATTGTTATTTAATGCATTTTATCCAAAATGATTATACAGAAAATCATGTAGAACGATCTGTAATAAAATATAACCATATACACATTTATTTTAGTTCGATTGCGAAACAAAGTTTTTGTTACTTATATTAATCATTCTCGAAACCTCATTCCTGGTTGAATACATCTCAACGAGGGAGAGAGTTGTGGCAACGTGTAATTTAAATGCCTTGCCTATATAATGGCACAATCATAACAGACGGATCTGTAAATCCAGTGGTAACACGCTGGACTGGTAATCCAGGGATCGCAGGTTCGATCCCCCGTCTGACCCTAATAAAATTAACAGTCTTTCAGATGGGACGTTAAACGGAGGTCTCGTGTCGGTGCTGTACACCGTGCACGTAAAAGAAGCAGAGGAGACTCTGGAATGGGTCTCCGTCTGTATCAACATCCTCCAACAATAATTATAACATTACTAATTTCTTCAGGAGGCGTCGCTCATATGGGAAACCGGAAGCGACGATAAATAAACGTAAACCACACACATATAATTGTAACGGCTCCAGTGGGGCTGGAACTCGACGCTTTTCGCACCTAATGTGACCGCACTACTACTGCACTATCACAACTCCAAATACTGTAAAGCATCTGGTGACCGATTAGAAATTGTGTGTGTGTTTTACGTTTATGTATCGTCGCTACCGGTTGCCCATATGAGCGACGCCTCCTGAAGAGATTAGTAATTTTAGATTTTGGAGGATAGTGCAATGATACAGACAGAGACCCATCCAGAGTCTCCTCTGGTTCTTTTACGTGCACGGTGTAAAGCACCGACACGAGACCTCGGTTTAACGTCCCATCTGAAAGACAGTTAATTTTTTATTAGGGTCAGACGGGGGATCGAACCTGCGATCCCTGGATTACCAGTTCAGCGTGTTACCACTGGACTACAGATCCGTCTGTGTTTAGAAATTGTGTTGACGCTATGACTTATTATAATGACCTTGGACACATGGGTGGTCATGTGACATCGACGTGGCCAATCAAATGGCAGGGGAGATGATGAAAACATGTGTGCAACTAATATACATTGATTGTGGATGTCGTGATAGCGCAGAAGTAGTGTGTTCGCTTCAGGTGTGAAAGGCCCCGAGTTCTAGCCCCGCTGGAGCCGTTACGATTGTACCCTTAGGCAAGGCATTTAAGTTCCACATTGCCTCTTCTCTCTCCCTCGTGGCGATGAATTGCATCAGGAATGACGTCTCGAGAGTGGTTAATATAAGTAATAAGAACTTGTTTCGCAATCGAGCTAAATTAAATTTGTATACAATATATACATTGATGTTGATGCATAAATGTTCGCTCACACGCTCCGTAATCTCAGAATCCAAATTGTAATAACTGTATATTTACGATGTACATGTAAATACATAGCACTAAAATATGCTTAAACTAAGCAAACTTTCATTCCAGACACGGGTACTCTGCCTTGACCCTAGACCTTCATTTCTGGAGGGTGTATGCTGGCGAGTATAGCATAAGCACTACAGACCCGCACGAGAAGAATTACCACATAAACAAAGTGTCGATCCATCCTGGATACAATAGTACAAGTCTGTATAATGATATAGCCTTGGTGTTCACGAGGGAAGCAATCCAGTAAGTTGTAGATATCCCGGAGGCCATGAATCAACACTGAGTAACCTCGCTGGCTTTTCTATTACATCCCTTTGCAGATAAAGTCCGATTTATCCCGAAATGTACAGCGGTCCCCACAGTTGGAATCCTCCCTAACAAGATGTTGCGTTATGATTTTATCCAAATTGTGTTAGTTAATTAATAAAACTAATTTACAGATTTTACAGTACTCATTGGATGTAGGATATCTGCCGAGATATAGTAACATAATGCGCCTAAGATGAGAAAGTGGATGGAAATTTATAGCATGTTGTGCAAAGGAAACTACGATAAAAACAGAGGAAACCACTTAAGTGGACCTGAATATTCAGGGGCAGTAACTGACCGATGTCTCCCATTGACTCACCTATGTGAAAATAAATTAATAATGATGGTCTGTTTTGAATTATCATTGTCATTGCTGTGTGATAAAGCAAGTTATTCCTAGTACATTGAATCTATCATATGCTATATCTCCTTTCATTTTTCTATGACAATGAATGAGACCACCCCATTAATAAGACTGCTTTTTGAAGAGCGTAGGTGTGTGTTTTACGTTTATTTATCGTCACCACCGGTTACCCATATAAGCAACGCCTCCTGAAGATATTAGTCATGCTAGATTTTGGAGGATAGTGCAATGATTCCAGAATCTCATCTGGTTCTTTTACGTGCACGGTGTAAAGACGAGACACGAGACCTCGGTTTAAAGTCCCAACTGAAAGACTGTTAATTTTATTAGAGTCAGACGGTGATTCGAACCTTCCATCCCTGTAATACCAGGTTGTCTTATTAAGGGGGTTAATATGCATGCACACTGCTTACAGATTAGTAAACAGGTTATATTCATGTTTATTCATGTGTCTTTAATTTGGAATATTTATTTTGTTTTAGAAAACAGATGATGTGGAATGATTGTATGTGATTATGTCGATAATGAATTGATATCAATTATTTTATTGTCGGATTTCGGCCGGGGTGGGATAATTTATTAATAATAAAACGAGAAGAGAAAACGGATGCTAATTGATAGTATGTCTGACAAGTAAGCAATGACGAAAACAAAATAAACCAATTGAAAGGACCTACAGGTTACATAATTGGATTATTATCATCTTCGTTGATCAATCTACTATTGAAATAGTCATGCTAATTTACAAATCATCAACGCATGATGCTCCGTCATTTCCAATATATTAATATCATCAATGAAACGTAAGACAATTAACCTGTTGGTGATCTCATCCTTGAGTATACTGTAAATCAAATAGTTCAGTACGTTAAAATAGTATGTTCTCTTTATTATAATCTATATTATTTACAACATATCATGTTACACAAGACTCCAACACTCATATGCTAATGGAATCCTCATTCTTTAATTTAATTTAAACAATATTTTATTCAAGAATGGCACATAACATAGGAATAGTTAGGATGGGAGAAAAGTTACGTAGTAACTTATTGGAATCCCTTTCCTCATTATCTCATGTATGTATGTGAAATGAGCGAATACAAGGTTTTTGACTTGACTTGTCATGACTTGGCTTGACTTGACTTGACTTTAGCAGTGTTCATTGCCAGTAACTGACTATTTGTTTCTTTTGTTTTGAGGCTTAACGCTGCACCAACATCTTGTATCAGACGGAGGTGTGATATCCCGTATTGCTCTTGTTCATTTTGTTTTACTTGTTTTTATTTATGTATTTGTAGCGAGCTCAACATGCTGTGGTTTATTTCACTACATTTCAGATACAACGATCATACTCGACCAGCTTGTGTTGCTGACGCCAGCCACACACCCAACATCGGCGACATGTGCTACCTACCTGGATGGGGGGAAACAGTCGGTAAGTATATATATAATTATATAGAGAGAGGCATCTCGTTTCTTGTCGAATTAAGGTATTTTTGGCTTAATGAAACTACACTTTTTTATACGAAATTATGTTACGGAGCGCTTCGAACATCACCAGGTGTTCATTCTGATATGGCCGGTTGGTGTGACTGTGAATCTAGTGATCGTTGGTTCGATCCCCCGTCTGACCCTAATAATAGTAACAGTATTTCAGATGTGACTATTATTTGAGGTATCGTGTATCGGTGCTATATATCGAAAATGTAAAAGAACTAGGGATGCCTCTGGAATTGTCTTCTGTAACTTTGAATATCATCCAACAATTAAAATGACTACTATATTTCTTGAGGCGTCGCCGCGTTCAACGATTAACGAGGGGCGCCAATAAATTAACGTACCTAAAAATTAATCTGAAAACAACTCAAATTTCGAATTAAGCTACCAAATTAGGGATGTTAGAAAATGCATTAATGAATAAAACACAGAACGAGTTACCTTAACGGGAAAATGATAGATGATATATGTGTACATTTTATTTTAAACGTATAATAACCTTAAATGATATATAACATAATGCAGGCCTCATAATTATAGAGTGCTATCTCCCTTTCATCACTTTAAACATAATTGTGTACTATACTAGAGGACATTGAAAACGCACCCCTATATTATATGATTATTATTACATGAAAACGAAATACGAAGGATTCCATCAAAGATATACCACATCTTTATTACAAAACACAAACTGAACAACTAAACATATTACAAACTGCTTAAAACTATGTATTTATATAGTTATTGTTTTTCATATATAAACACATTTATCCGAAGTGTGCGTTTTCTATGTCCTCTAGTATAGTTTTGATCTCTTGATGGATATTATTTCTCACATTTGATCTTTTCGAGTAGTGTCGAAGAAACGTCTGATGTCGTAACACCATTGTATTGAATTCATTTCACTAGTGAACACTATAATGGATGAAAACACTATTTATGAAATGTATGCTTTTGATTGTGTTTCGTGTCCGTCTCCATGATCGAGTGGTTAATGTCGCTGACTTGTATACCACTGTAACCTATCATCACTGATGGTCGCGAGTTCGAGCCTTTGATATTAAAACAGTTGGCAGTTTCTTACGGAATTTGGTGCATCAAGTACTGGTTAACAGCTGGAGCTCGCCAATGCAGGAAAGGTGTTGTTAGGTAACCTCCGATCGCTCAAATGGGCAACCGGTAGCGACGATAAATAACGTAAAACACACACACACACACACACACACACACACACACACACACACACACACACACACACACACCTAATAATTACTTAAACACGAATATTGAAAACAAAAATAAATGTAATCATGTTGTCATTAGATATATATTCACTCAGTGCTATGTATATTGTTAACATGTGAAAACAATGTTTGTATGTCATAAAATAAAAATTAAAAAATTAAAAAAATGTTTTTGTAAATACTACGGCAATAAATAAAGCTTGAATTGAATTGTATTCATTGCATGGTGGGTATAGGGTATTCAGTGACCCTTACTCGTCCCATGGCGATGTAAATATTGGCGATAACTTGAAAAGGGGGTATGAAAATAAAACAACTAAATATTAAACAATGCATTTAGGTACCGGGAACGAGGAGGTGATGAACCAAGTCGGATTGCCAATCATAGAGGATGACATATGTCAACGTCACTGGAATGGCTTTCACCCAGAGAGCCAGCTGTGTGCAGGATATGAAAACGGAGGGAAAGATTTCTGTGCAGTATGTATTATAAACATATATTTATAATGAAACACGTATTTTATCCGAGTCGATCGGTCAGGCACTTGTTTTAAACCGGAACGCATCGTCCGCACTTGTTTGCATTCGGAATGCATCGTCCCCATTTGTCCCACGTTGTCTTTTTTAATTTAATTACTTGATATGTTGATTCATACCTCTGTTAGCTAAGTCTTTTAGGGACATTTCTACATCCCCGCGAGGGGTTCGACATTAGAGGAAGATAGATGGATTTTCATGTTCAAAATATATACGTTGTTTTCTACATCCTCTGTTGTGTCACGCATGCGCGCTGTGCGTGTTTACATTTCGTGTGTTGATAAACAAATTCGCGTATATGACGGTTTAAATTTATTGGAATGTTATCGTTTCTGAGCGACTATTTCGATTTTTGTAAACACACACACATTAGTATTTTTATTTTACCCAAAACATCCTTTATTACGATGTAAAGCTGCTTTAATATAAGCAATCGTTGTAGATAAATAAAGTTTAAAGGCGTTGCTTGTGTTCTTTTCTCCGAGTCATATTGTTACGATCGTTGACTTCAAATCACTTGCCTCTCACTAATGTACGCTCGAATCCCATTTAGGGGAGAATCTGTTTTTTAATTTGAGAAATATATCCAGATGGATTGCGGAAGATTGTTGGTTCTCCCCGTGTGCTTGCTGTGCTTGAATTAATGCTCTGAATGGTACCCGGGGTTTTCCTCCACCAATAATGACTGGAAAGTCACCAATTGACCTAAACAGTTGGTGAAACATTAAACCCTAAAATTAAAAAAACACACAAACTGACAAACCATTGTCATGTTACCTATCTATACAATTTATAGACTGACAGTGACTACTAGACGATTTCTTTATTTTATTTATAATACATTTCATTTGTCAAAATGCTGATTCGCATTAAATTACTGAAGGAACACAATTGCAAAGCTTAAATTTTATTTATTTTACAACAATTGCGAAACAAGTTTTAACAAACTTATATTAATCACTCTCGTTGGCGTGGATGAAAACGAGAATGTTAGCAATGAAGAATCAATCGTGACTCATCGATACTTTAACATCGATAGCTTAACACGTTAAAGCCGGAGTTCGAGCCCCGCTGGAGCTGTTACGACTGTGCCCTTAGGCAAGGCATTTAAATTACACGTTGCCTCTTCTGTCTCCCGCGTGGTCATGGATTCCATCATGAATGAGGTCTCGAGAGTAATTAATATAAGTTGAAAGAACTTGTTTCGCAATCGAGCTAAAATAAATTTGCATAAACTAACACGTTAACTTTATTCTTCATGTTTGTAATACGGTATGCGTTATGCAATTCAAATGCTATTATATCGTGGCTCGGTATTTTGTCTGTGTAAAGAAAGAATTACAGTGTTGAAAACTGCAATAAAACATTATTTAGCGAATTACGTCAAACATGACGTCATTCACACACAAACAATTGTTTTGCGCTTTTTAAATATATCGCATCTCAGACGAGATCATTTAGAACAATTTTAAATAGTACGGTCATGATGGAATCAAAATATTTGTCTTTCAATTATTTATTGGCGAATGAAAACACATGGTTTGGAGCTCAAATGCTTAGGAATTAATCACGCAGGTAGTTAATGGCGGAAGAAAGAATTATTCCTTCTTTTGCTTCAACTTAAGGTATTCCATTTCAAAATGGATCATAACATGTATGACCTATTTACACAAACACACACACACACACACACACACACACACACACACACACACACACACACACACACACACACACACACACACACACACACACACACACACACACACACCACACACACACACACACACACACACACACACACACACACACACACACACACACACACACACCACACACACACACACACACCACACACACACACACACACACACACACCACACACACACACACACACACACCCACACACACACACACACACACACACACACCACACACACACACACACACACACACACACACACACACACACACACACACACACACACACACACACACACACACACACACACACACACACACACACACACACACACACACACACACACACACACACACACACACACACACACACACACACACACACACACACACACACACACACACACACACACACACACACACACACACACACACACACACACACACACACACACACACACACACACACACACACACACACACACACACACACACACACACACACACACACACACACACACACCCACACACACACACACACACACACACACACACACACACACACACACACACACACACACACACACACACACACACACACACACACACACACACACACACACACACACACACACACACACACACACACACACACACACACACACACACACACACACACACACACACACACACACACACACACACACACACACACACACACACACACACACACACACACACACACACACACACACACACACACACACACCACACACACACACACACACACACACCACACACACACACACACACACACACACACACACACACACACACACACACACACACACACACACACACACACACACACACACACACCACACACACACACACACACACACACACACACACACACACACACACACACACACACACACACACACACACACACACACACACACACACACACACACACACACACACACACACACACACACACACACACACACACACACACACACACACACACACACACACACACACACACACACACACACACACACACACACACACACACACACACACACACACACACACACACACACACACACACACACACACACACACACACACACACACACACACACACACACACACACACACACACACACACACACACACACACACACACACACACACACACACACACACACACACACACACACACACACACACACACACACACACACACACACACACACACACACACACACACACACACAACACACACACACACACACACACACACACACACACACACACACACACACACACACACACAGTTTATTTGTATTAATTTTAAAATGTCTATTTTCTCCAGGGTGATATAGGAGGTCCGCTCATGTGTAGAGATGCGAGTGGTGTATGGTATATCCAGGGTATGTATCCAAATTATTCCCTGTATCTGGCTTTGATGAGTTCGGCGGCCATTACAAGCATCTCATTTCAGTTTTCAAAATAAAATATATACCCATAAGCCAGCATCGCTAGTTTAATCTTAATACTATTTTATTTACCTCTATTATGACACGTAATCTACTATATTTACAGCGCTAATATAGATATATCATGACCAGTGACCTATCTATGATGGCAATCAATAATATTATCACGGGTATTGAATTAGCGAGAGAAGATCAAGATACAATATACTTAATTTATGAAGATTTGTGCGACACAATTAAAACCGAAATGGCGTCTAGAATACCAAAGTTTGGGTCATCTAAACGGACTAGTAAGCGATTGAAACACAAGAAACCGTACTGGAACAATGCATTACAAGACACATGGAATACAATGCGATTAAATGAAAATGCATTTTTAAAATGCCACGAAAGTAGACATGTGAAAACACGGTTACGTATGGACTATATATCAGCCAGAAACGCATTTAATAAAATTCTTCATCAAAATGAACGGGCATATAGACATGTACAGGCTTTAGATATCGAAGAAATGTCGACATCAAACCTAAACGACTTTTGGCGTAAAATACAAAAGCTTGGACCGCGAAAAGACAGAAGTTATAGTCAATAGTACTAGCGAGTATATTCACAGTGAACAAAAAGTGTTTGAGAAATGGAGACTTGACTTCTTTAACTTGTACAATTGTGAGGACACTGATGGTTTTGATGAATTCCATTATGATCGTTCAAAAATCCATAAAACATTATTGGAAAACAATATGTGTGACCCGCTATGCGAACCCAACGCAGAAATGAACTCAAATATTACAATTGACGAGATTACTTTTATTATCCAAAGGTCAAAAATGGACCCGCTTATGGAGTAGATGCAATACCAAAAATTATGACGTATTAAAGAACCCCGCCATAACCGTAACATTACATAAACTATTTCAGCTAATTTTTGATTGCAGTCGGATACCCTCAATATGTCGTAAAGCGATAATTTGCCAGATTTTAAAGGACCTAAACTCCGATAAACGAGTGCCGATGGATTACCGTGGTATCAGCCTCCTGTCATGTACTAGAATGTTGTATACATCGTTCCTTAACAAACGACTATCGGCGTACTTGGAAAACAATGATATTCTTGCCGATGAACAAAACGGCTTTCGGAAAAATTGATCTTGCGAAGAACATGTGTTCACATTAAACAGCATTGTACGGAACAATAAATCTGTGTTTACTGCGTTCATAGACCTAAAGCGTTGTTTTGACTACATTGACAGAGACATGCTCCTGTACAAGTTACTGCTAAACAACATATATTCTATGAAGAATATTTACACAAGCTCAGTATCTTGTGTACGCATAAACAATAAGCCTACATAGTGGTTCAACTGTCATACCGGTGTGAAACAAGGCTGCATTTTGTCTCCGACATTATTTTCCATCTTTTCCAACGATCTGGTGCGCGAGATAAACGACCTTGACCTTGGTATTCAGATTAAATGACAGGAAACTTTCTATGTTGATGTACGCCGATGATGTAGTGCTAATCTCAGACACTGAAGAAAAGTTACAGTCCATGTTGGATACTCTCCATCAATGGTGTAAATGTTGGCGTGTCCTAATAAACACGAACAAATCAAAGTGCATGCACATTCGACATGGTAGAGTACAACGAAGTGATTTCGCATACAACATTGGCGGAAATGAACTGGAGACTGTAGACCGATATAAATACCTAGGCGTCATTTTCCATGAAAAAAGCGATTTTACATTACACTCGGAGGCGCTTGGAAAGTGAGCAGGTCGTGCATTAGGGGGTATTATCAGCAAAGTCCATAATCTGAAAGACCTAGGTTTCAAGTACCAATCTTGGATTACTGTTCGTCTGTGTGGGACTATCGAAAATTCCAACAAATCGACAATGTTCAGAATAGGGCGATGCGTTACTTTCTGGGAGTGCATCGTTTCACACCAATTCTGGCGATGGTAGGTGATACTGGGTGGCTACCTAGTGCATACAGACACTGGGGCAATATGCTAAGACTATGGAATAGACTTGTGTTGATGGACGATGATATAATTACAAAGAAACTATTCAGTATGGATTACGCAAAATGTAACAATAACTGGTCACAAAACGTTAAAGACGTTATGCTACGACTGGGATATGCTGATAACTACAATAATCAGACTGTTGTTAACTTAAAACATGCTAATGAAACTCTAAGAGATTACTACTCAACTATTTGGTCCGCTGGAGTTCATGATGTGCCTAAGTTAATAACATATATACTGTTTAAGACTTCTTTTAAATGTGAAGAATATGTCATGCTAAACCTGAAAAAACACGAACGGTCAATCTTACGTCAATTTAGAACTGGTATATTACCATTGAGAATAGAAACTGGGAGATACGTTAGCGAACCACCGGAAGAGAGACTTTGTAGACTATGTCAATCCAACCTAGTTGAGGATAAAAAACATTTCTTGTTTAATTGTGATTTATACAGAGACCAACGTTCAAACAAATTCAGTGATTTATTTGTAAACCTAAATGACTTAACCTGCGACCAACGTTTAGGACACCCCCAGAAAGTTGTCGAAATATCTAGTACATGCATTCTTAATGAGAAGGAGCAAGTTGTATTTATAAACTGGTTGCGTAGTATTAAATACAACAAAGGGTAACTCATTCACACTATTTATTAAATATATATCACATGATTTATTATATCGTTAAACATTAACTACATATACTGCATACCCTATACTATGTAGAATGCATTGGTAAAAGCTACACATTTATGTTGTTGTAACATCACATAACATGTGACACACTAGTCATTTGTACTATACATTGCTTGTGCAACAATATTTATTTGATATATATATATTACTATTGTACTATAAAAGAATCTATCTAGCTATCTCAAATGTGCGATTCATATTATTTCATATAAATATGTTTAATTTTGAACCATACATTTTGTATATAATTTTGGTGCAGGGTGCTTGATTATGTTTTTAACTATTTGTTCTTTGTCATTGTATATATGCACATGTCACTATAATAATAAAAAAAATACTTTATTTTACTTACTTATATATATATGAGGCAATTCATACGAAAATGGATATATATATACATTTCCTTCGACGAACGTATACGTTTTTCCTTCGACGAACGTATACGTTCTGTTTATATCCATTTTCGTATGAATTGCCTCACTAATGATATGCAGCTGACATGCGCACTCTAAGATACGAGCATGCACATTCACAGTGTCGGTCAGCCTTCCACGCAAGAAATGGCGCCTTGAATAACAAAATAGGTCAGTCCAGATAATCTTAGTTATTGCGTTATAGGACTTGCGTGACTTGAAATATATTGCGTTGTTTCAAATGTTGACATTTTATACCGTGCTTGCAGGTATTGCATCGGGTGGCGGGGATTGCAAGACTGCCAATGAGCCGGGAGTATTCCAAGACGTGTCAGTGTACTCTGCTTGGATCAAGAACACGATGAGCCATGCCGGATACACTTACGGTCAATAGATTATGCCACGCCATACAATCACGTGTCACATTCTACAAATATAAACTAGATATACAATAACCTAGACGTTCATATTTAAACAAGAACATGTATAAACATGCGAAAACAAAAAAGTATGTTATGTATCTCAAGATTGGATAGGTGGGTTTGGGTTTTTTCTTCGGGTTTACCGTTTTCCTCCTAAACGAATTATCACATACATCACAGTGTGTGGGAGTAGCTATAGCGCAGTGTTAGCGCATTCGCTTCAGGTACGAAACGCCCGGAGTTCGAGCCCCGCTGTAGCCGTTACGAGTGTGTCATTGGGCATGCCATTTAAATTCCACGTTGCCTTTTCTCTTTCCCTAGTGGTGATGGATTACATCAGGAATGATGGTCTCGATAGTGATTACAATAAGTTATAGGACCTTATTTCGCAATCGAGCTAAAATAAATCTGTATAAACTAAACATAACATTGCGCATGCTCTCCTTTTGGACACTTGGCTTATCTCAACATCGTAGGTCATATGGCGACTATATATCAATAATTATTGTAGGAAACCCCGGGTGCTCTTCCAGGTATTTCATAGCGCAGTGATATCGCAATAGTTAATAGTAAAAGTCCCCACTGGAGCCGTTACGATTGTACCATTAGGCAAGGCATTTAAATTCAACACGCCTCTTCTCTCAGCCACGTGGCAATGGATTACTCATGAATGAGGTATCGAGAGTGATTAATATAAATTGTAAGAACTTATTTCGCAATCGAGCTAAAATATAATTGCATAAACTAACAGTATTGCATCATCTTAACGCAACTAGTTTGAAATACCACTTCTAATCACGCTGTTATGTGGTAGTTGACATACCATTTCTAATCACGCTGTTATGTGGTAGTTGACATACCATTTCTAATCACGCTGTTATGTGGTAGTTGACATACCATTTCTAATCACGCTGTTATGTGGTAGTTGACATACCATTTCTAATCACGCTGTTATGTGGTAGTTGACATACCATTTCTAATCACGCTGTTATGTGGTAGTTGACATACCATTTCTAATCACGCTGTTATGTGGTAGTTGACATACCATTTCTAATCACGCTGTTATGTGGTAGTTGACATACCATTTCTAATCACGCTGTTATGTGGTAGTTGACATACCATTTCTAATCACGCTGTTATGTGGTAGTTGACATACCATTTCTAATCACGCTGTTATGTGGTAGTTGAAATACCACTTCTAATCACACTGTTATGTGGTAGTTGACATACCACTTCTAATCAAACTGTTATGTGGTAGTTTAAATACCACTTCTAATCACGCTGTCACATGCTAGTTGAAATATCACTTCTATATCACGCTGTCACATGCTAGTTTAAATACCACTTCTATATCACGCTTTCACATGCTAGTTGAAATATCACTTCTATATCACGCTGTCACATGCTAGTTTAAATACCACTTCTATATCACGCTGTCACATGTCACGCTGTCACATGCTAGTTGAAATACCACTTATATATCACGCTCTCACATGCTAGTTGAAATACCACTTCTATATCACGCTGTCACATGCTAGTTTAAATACCACTTCTATATCACGCTGTCACATGTCACGCTGTCACATGCTAGTTGAAATACCACTTATATATCACGCTCTCACATGCTAGTTGAAATACCACTTATAATCAAGCTGTCACATGCTAGTTGAAATACCACTTCTATATCACGCTGTCACATGCTAGTTGAAATACCACTTCTATATCACGCTGTCAGATGCTAGTTGAAATACCACTTCTATATCACGCTGTCACATGCTGGTTGAAATACCACTTCTAATCACGCTCTCACATGCTAGTTGAAATACCACTTCTATATCACGCTGTCACATGCTAGTTGAAATACCACTTCTATATCACGCTGTCACATGCTAGTGTTTATTATGTACGTATATATGTGTCAGTAACGACAATGTGTCCACTTCGTTTGAATGCCAGTTGGTCTGTATTAGTATATGCACTAGTGTTTGCGTTCGATTGATATTTCACTATCACGATACAAGGCATTCAGAAAATACTGAGTTCTGCTTGCTTTGCATACTAGAAATAATAAGTTAGAAATTATGCAACTAGAAATGTTATTGATTTCGATTTTGCTTTCCAGTGAAATATATATATCAAAAATAATAATTTCTAAACATCCAATTTCAACATCGAGACATATGACAATTCGCTATTATGGACATAACACAGTCAAGTATTCAAATTTCTATTATGATCATATCTTACGAATTCGACCGGGACAAATTAGAGAACACATGGCCCGCCGCAAGTATTTACCGCCGACGCCCCAAATACACCAGTCCAAACACATAATTACACGAACTGCAAAAGTGAATGTCCCTTCAAAGTCATGTAAGAAATTCGGTACTTTCACTCAGTTTTGCGAGTTTGTAGATCATTTAGTGATGAAAATGAATTATTCAAATAATATCCAAATAATGTGTAGCGTAGCACATTTTGTTTTGCAGTGCTATTTATACGTGAGAGCGTGCGTGTCTTTGCTTTAATGCGCTTTGATGTCCGATTAAATAAGATAAATTTGCACTGTAACGTATTGTCACGCTGGCTGGTGACGGTGTTATCGTTCGTTGAACTCTATTTATATTCCGGCACATGTTACAGCATTACTGATATAAGCTACCATGCTTAGCTGTTTTCGAAAGAAGAATACCGTGTTATTTGAAATATCATATAGGAACAGACTCTATTATTTGCTGAATTGTCAGCCATAAATATGACTTCTTAGTAAAACGCGATAACTGTGGCCTTTATTTATCAATACTGGATTAAGCCATAACAATGAAATAGGGACTTGGGATGAACATAGTATACGATTTATATCTAATATCGCAAGTTTGAATCAAGTAGCTACGTAGTCTAGTGGATAAAACGTGTGATTTGCAATGTTGCTTACCGGCATCGAATCATGGACGATGCGTCATTTTTTATTTTCAAAACCAGATTTCTTTACCTGGAGAATGAATACACAAGTAAATATATTTGTAACATGATTTTCGACTGCATCTTTTATGTACGTATATATTTGTCAGTAACGACAATGTGGCCGCTTCGTTTGAATGTCAGTTGGTCTGTATTAGTATATGCACTAGTGTTTGCGTTCGATTGATATTTCACTATCACGATACAAGGCATTCAGAAAATACTGGGTTCTGCTTGCTTTGCATACTAGAAATAATAAGTTAGAAATGATGCAACTAGAAATGTTATTGATTTCGATTTTGCTTTCCAATGAAATATATATATCAAAAGTAATAATTTCTAAACATCCATTTACAACATCGAGACGTATGACAATTCGCTATGATGGACATAACACAGTCAAGTATTCAAATTTCTATTATGATCATATCTTACGAATTCGACAGGGCCGAATTAGAGAACACATGGCCCGCCGCAAGTATTTACCGCCGCCGCCCAAAATACCCCAGTCCAAACACATAATAAATTACACGAACTGCAAAAGTAAATGTCCCTTCCAAGTCGTGTCAGAAAGTCGGTACTTTCACTCAGTTTTGCGAGTTTGTAGATCATTTAGTGATGAAAATGAATTATTCAAATAATGTGTAGCGCAGCACATTTTGTTTTGCAGTGCTATTTATACGTGAGAGCTTGCGTGTCTTTGCTTTATTTCGTGGTAATGTCTGATTAAATCAAATATATTTGCACTGTAGCGTATTGTCACGCTGGCTGGTGACGGTGTTATCGTTCGTTGAACTCAATTTATATTCCGGCACATGTTACAGCATTACTGACATAAGCTACCATGCTTAGCTGTTTCGAAAGAAGAATACCGTGTTATTTGAAATATCATATAGGAACATACTGTCTATTATTTGCTGAATTATCAGCCATGAATATGACTTCTTAGTAAAACGCGATAAATGTGGCCTTTATTTACCAATACTGGATTAACCCATAACAATGAAATAGGGAATTGGGATGAACATGGTATACGATTTATATCTAATATCGCAAGTTTGAATCAAGTAGCTACGTAGTCTAGTGGAAAAACGTGTGATTTGTAATATTGCTGACGGGGATCGAATCCTGGACGATGCGTCATTTTTTATTTTTCAAAACCAGATTTCTTTACCTGGAGAAGAAATACACAAGTAAATATATTTGTAACATGATTTTCGACTGCATCTTTTATGTACGTATATATTTGTCAGTAACGACAATGTGTCCGCTTCGTTTGAATGTGAGTTGGTCTGTATTGGTATATGCACTAGTGTTTGCGTTCGATTGATATTTCACCATCACGATACAAGGCATTCAGAAAATACTGAGTTCTGCTTGCTTTGCATACTAGAAATAATAAGTTAGAAATGATGCAACTAGAAATGTTATTGATTTCGATTTTGCTTTCCAATGAAATATATATATCAAAAATAATAATTTCTAAACATCCAATTTCAACATCGAGACATATGACAATTCGCTATTATGGACATAACACAGTCAAGTATTCAAATTTCTATTATGATCATATCTTACGAATTCGACCGGGACAAATTAGAGAACACATGGCCCGCCGCAAGTATTTACCGCCGACGCCCCAAATACACCAGTCCAAACACATAATTACACGAACTGCAAAAGTGAATGTCCCTTCAAAGTCGTATAAGAAATTCGGTACTTTCACTCAGTTTTGCGAGTTTGTAGATCATTTAGTGATGAAAATGAATTATTCAAATAATATCCAAATAATGTGTAGCGTAGCACATTTTGTTTTGCAGTGCTATTTATACGTGAGAGCGTGCGTGTCTTTGCTTTAATGCGCTTTGATGTCCGATTAAATAAGATAAATTTGCACTGTAACGTATTGTCACGCTGGCTGGTGACGGTGTTATCGTTCGTTGAACTCTATTTATATTCCGGCACATGTTACAGCATTACTGATATAAGCTACCATGCTTAGCTGTTTTCGAAAGAAGAATACCGTGTTATTTGAAATATCATATAGGAACAGACTCTATTATTTGCTGAATTGTCAGCCATAAATATGACTTCTTAGTAAAACGCGATAACTGTGGCCTTTATTTATCAATACTGGATTAAGCCATAACAATGAAATAGGGACTTGGGATGAACATAGTATACGATTTATATCTAATATCGCAAGTTTGAATCAAGTAGCTACGTAGTCTAGTGGATAAAACGTGTGATTTGCAATGTTGCTTACCGGCATCGAATCATGGACGATGCGTCATTTTTTATTTTCAAAACCAGATTTCTTTACCTGGAGAATGAATACACAAGTAAATATATTTGTAACATGATTTTCGACTGCATCTTTTATGTACGTATATATTTGTCAGTAACGACAATGTGGCCGCTTCGTTTGAATGTCAGTTGGTCTGTATTAGTATATGCACTAGTGTTTGCGTTCGATTGATATTTCACTATCACGATACAAGGCATTCAGAAAATACTGGGTTCTGCTTGCTTTGCATACTAGAAATAATAAGTTAGAAATGATGCAACTAGAAATGTTATTGATTTCGATTTTGCTTTCCAATGAAATATATATATCAAAAGTAATAATTTCTAAACATCCATTTTCAACATCGAGACGTATGACAATTCGCTATGATGGACATAACACAGTCAAGTATTCAAATTTCTATTATGATCATATCTTACGAATTCGACCGGGACAAATTAGAGAACACATGGCCCGCCGCAAGTATTTACCGCCGCTGCCCCAAATACACCAGTCCAAACACATAAGTAAATGTCCCTTCCAAGTCGTGTATGCAATTCGGTACTTTCACTCAGTTTTGCGAGTTTGTAGATCATTTAGTGGTGAAAATGAATTATTCAAATAATATCCAAATAATGTGTAGCGCAGCACATTTTGTTTTGCAGTGCTATTTATACGTGAGAGCTTGCGTGTCTTTGCTTTATTTCGTGGTAATGTCCGAATAAATAAAATAAATTTGCACTGTAGCGTATTGTCACGCTGGCTGGTGACGGTGTTATCGTTCGTTGAACTCAATTTATATTCCGGCACATGTTACAGCATTACTGACATAAGCTACCATGCGTAGCTGTTTTCGAAAGAAGAATACCATGTTATTTGAAATATCATATAGGAACAGACTGTCTATTATTTGCTGAATTATCAGCCATGAATATGACTTCTTAGTAAAACGCGATAAATGTGGCCTTTATTTACCAATACTGGATTAACCCATAACAATGAAATAGGGAATTGGGATGAACATGGTATACGATTTATATCTAATATCGCAAGTTTGAATCAAGTAGCTACGTAGTCTAGTGGGAAAACGTGTGATTTGTAATATTGCTGACGGGGATCGAATCCTGGACGATGCGTCATATTTTATTTTTCAAAACCAGATTTCTTTACCTGGAGAAGGAATACACAAGTAAATATATTTGTAACATGATTTTCCACTGCATCTTTTATGTACGTATATATTTGCCAGTATCGACAATGTGGCCGCTTCGTTTGAATGTCAGTTGGTCTGTATTAGTATATGCACAAGTGTTTGCGTTCGATTGATATTTCACTATCACGATACAAGGCGCGCTGGCTGGTGACGGTGTTATCGTTCGTTGAACTCTATTTATATTCCTGCACATGTTACAGCATTACTGATATAAGCTACCATACTTAGCTGTTTTCGAAAGAAGAATACCGTGTTATTTGAAATATCATATAGGAACAGACATTTTAGAACAGCTGAATTATCAGCTATGAACACGACTTATTAGTAAAACGCGATCACTGTGGCCGTTATGTACCGATACTGGATTAACCCATAACAATGAAATAGGGAATTGACATGGACATGGTATACGATTTATATCTAATATCGCAAGTTTGAATAAAGTGGGTTCGTGTTCTAGTGGCTAAAACAAATGCTTTGTAATATTGCTGTCCGGGATCGAATCCTGGACGATGCGTCATTTTTTATTTTTGTCAACCAGATGTCTTTACCTGGAGGAGTACACAAGTAAATATATTTGTAACATGATTTTCTCGTGCACTAATACCGAGTATAATTGAAATTGGCATTTCATATTATTTGGATTACAACAGGTACCGTTAAAATAAAATTATTCCGATCAATTAATACTTGTTCTTGCTGTTGGTCAACAATAGCAACCCACAATGTCAGTGCCGCTTGCCATAAATACTCCACAAATTACAACGAAATCATACTTACCTGTAATATATATATGTATGTATGTGTCTAAAGCTATTTATAAATTATTCAAATATATATTTATAAAGATTAGAAATCAACCCGTCTTTACCCGTTACGCCTTTACAGACGGAGCTGTAGTCCAGTGCACAGGGATTCGGCACGTTTGGGGGTACTAGTATATATATTTAAGTACAGGGATTCTACTCTGTGGGATGTCAGATTTCGCATCGATCAGTAAAATGGCCATATCTGAAACAATTTTGTACAAAGCTGTCCAAATATAACGCCTATCCCCAGTCTTTATATTGTTCTTCAAATAAAACACAACTTTAAGCTGCATGCATGTATACTTTGCAAACAATTGCCACAAACATTGGCCATAGCAGGTCACATTTCCGTACTAGGACACGGGTTCTGTCAGCAACAACAAAAAATCTTCGACGGGAGAGTTTTAACTGTGAATAACATTATCAATAAAATGTGTTTCCACTAACGTGTAGGTTTATTCGGCAAAAATGTACGTCAAAAAGAGATTTCGTAGCATTTTCAATTTGTTTTGAAAATTTTTAAAGCGGCGCAATTCGCGTTGAAACGAGCGTTCTGATTGGATTATTAGAATGTAACAAGATGGGTTTTTTATATGAAGAATAATCATAATCCAATCAGAACGCTCGTTTCAACGCTCGTTTCAACGGGAATTGCGCCGCTTTTGAATTTTTCAAAACAAATTGAAAATGCTACGAAATCTCTTTTTGACGTACATTTTTGCCGAATAAACATACAGGTTAGTGGAAACACATTTTATTGATAATGTTATTCACAGTTAAAACTCTCCCGTCGAAGATTTTTTTTGTTGCTGACAGAACCCGTGTCCTAGTATGGAAATGTGACCTGCTATGGCCAATGTATGTGGCAATTGTTTGCAAAGTATACATGCATGCAGCTTAAAGTTGTGTTTTATTTGAAGAACAATATAAAGACTCGGGATAGGCGTTATATTTGGACAGCTTTGTACAAAATTGTTTCAGATAGGGCCATTTTACTGATCGATGCGAAATCTGACATCCCACAGAGTAGAATCCCTGTACTTAAATATATATACTAGTACCCCCAAACGTGCCGAATTCCTGTGGTCCAGTGGTAACTATATTACTATACTACTATTATATTCTAAAGATCTCTTCAAAGTTTAACAGCGTTAACGGTAATGGCAAAAGTTACGATATTTATTATTTAACAACTATTTCGGTATTGCACTGCTATGGGTAGCTGCTTAAAGTTCTAAATTGAGTAATCAATTAAGTGTCAATTATAACATCAAAACAAGTTCCGACCACCAGACAGAAGATGTCATTCACACGACAAACAATCGGACGACCCGCCTCAGTAGTGACGACAATGATAAAATAATTTGCACCTTAATTATTCGGTCACTGTAGCCGGCTCTGTGTGATATACAGGTATTGTTAATCACCATGACACGCTGTATATTGCATTGTTTGATACAGCGGAAGTTTCGCTAATCCCACTGATCACGATTTGTTCACAGGCAACTCCGTATTTGCGCAAAATAAAGATTTATTGTTAAATTTTTATTTTTTTAACCGAGTACTCGATTCTCTGAAAATTATTCGATACTCGGACGTTCGATCGAGTACTCGAGTACTCGTTGACATCCCTAATATATATTTTGTTTTTTTGAAAGCATTAATTTGTAAATGTGAACTGTCTTCAACTGTCAGTAAAAGACGAGTAGACAAACCGAGACAGATATTGACAATGATATCACTGGTAATCCCCTGGCAGGTTCGATCCCCCGTCTGACCCTAATAAAATTAACAGTATTTCAGGTGGGACTTTAAACCGAGGTCTCGTGTCGGTGCTTTACATCGTGCACGAAGAAGAACCAGATGAGACTCTAGATTGGGTCTATGTCTGTATATCATTGCACTTTTCTCCAAAGATCTAAAATGACTAATCTCTTCAGGAGGCGTCGCTCATATGGGCAACAGGTAGCCACGATAAACAAACGTAAAAACACGCGGCGGTGCAATGAAGTATATATCCATTGTGATCTAAAGTGTTAATGTATAGTGATGTTAAAAACGCTTAGTATGAGCCTATCGGATGGTGACTTGCTACACTTACCTCTTGAAGCTGTCGAGTGTATGGCAGCTTACGACTGTCTGAGTGAGGCTGTTCCAAATTCTGATCGTGTCAGCGAAGACTGACTTCTGATAGCATATAGTCATGCGAAAAGGTATTAGGTACGACAATCCGTGACCCCTAAGACCTCTAACAGATGTGATAGGTGTGAGGTATGTGGTGGCAACATATACCAGGTGATATACAATACGAATACGGTACATCACATCATGAAAACCGTAGTCTGTACTCTGCGGTATTGTAGTTCTGGCCGCTAGAATTGATATAGCAAGGTCGTTATACTGCTGATCATCTGGTTGTTGGAGAACATCATTCGATCTACTCTACACCATCGATCCCCAACTTCCTGATGTTGGTTTCGGTGAAAGCATCCCAGATGACAGTGGCGTATTCCATCTAGATGTATCACCAGGGTTGTGTAGCATAGCTCCTTTGTCTACAGTCGTCCAGGTTAAGTTGCTGTGTGTGGTCCTCGCGAAAGTGACTGATCCAGCATTACATATGCTGTCACACACCCCATATAACTGCAATTGTGAAAGTAGGTCTATTTGGTTGGGCTACTGTATCTAAAGCCTCTGAAGAATCCAATAGTATGACATATGTCTTAACCATGTGGCAAGTGTTGATCGCTAGATTCTGGATTGTTAGAACGAATTCTGTCTCACATGGCCTCATTTTCCAAAAGCCATGTTCATCATCAGTGATCATAGTCCCAATTATTTAGACTTGAAAAATGTAACATTTTACTATCAATTCATTTTTCAAAATAACAGATCGAAACAAAATATGTAGAGATCTTATATATATGACTACAGTGAGCACGGAATGATGGTCACTGTTCTTCATGATTTAGCTGCTTTGCATCTGTTTTACTTTTTTAATATATGATTAACTGTTGTCTAATCATTCGGTATAATGCCTAGGTCAAACGAAGCCTGAAAGAACAAGAATAGCAAGCTCCATGCAAGTTCATTTTCAACTGTATTGCAGGCAGTTGAATTGGACGGAAAGTAGTGTGTGAATCAAGATCAGCCAGAAGTTTACTGACACCCTCCTCGGTGAGGTTGATTTGGTTCACTGCTGGGCGAAGGCTCGGTCCCATCTCAGGGATAGTGTTGGCATTTTCAGTCCGGTTTAAAACAGAGGGGAACTGCTCGTTCAGGATGTTGGCGTTAGTTATCCCGGTGTTACTGGTTTCCGACGATGTAGTACATAACGGACTCCTATAGGTTTAGAATGTGCATACAATGCAAACAATTGTGTCACCAAATAAACAATATTTTACCTTTCATTCACAAAAAAATCTCGTAGTAAACCGAATTTTTACTTTTTGAGAAAAGTTGACAAAATAGCGGTACCTCATTCGCAGTAATCCGGAACGACGTCACATGTTTTCGCCTAACTGTGGAAATTGCCTACAGCGTGAGCATTAGTATGTAAGCAACAGTTCTTTTTTTAACTAAACAATATAAATAAGGAAGACTTACCTTAATAACAGGCTTAATTTATCATTTTCACTCAACATTCATTTGTTGGACAGCATTTTGTCTATATACTGTATCTAAAACACTAACATTTAGTTTAACTTTGACAAACACACGGGACAAAAGTAGTCGTCACTTCTCCTAATTACTCAGACTGGGTGCAGAACCGTAAATGGACGCATCAAATGCATACATAACACGGTGCCCAACAGAGAATAACTAGGTTTACACAACCATGTAAAAACACAAGTATATCAGTTGGGGAACCACTGTGACAACACATGGATCTGAAGGCGAAAACGGTGACAATCGATACTATTTATAAGGACCCATTGTGTGTAACAACGGACGAAACTCGTAAACACGGAACAGTGAGACTATGATGATATTATTTATTCGTAAATATATTGGTGTGGCAGACGATGTATATGTCATCTGGATCTGGATCTGGATATCTACGTTGCAGGGCCAGTTACGGCATAAGGTGCAACGGGAGAGTGTCTAGTAGAGCTGGTTTAGAGCTGTCCTGAAACCGCCTATTGTCTCTGCGCACACAACATTGTCACTTAGTTTATTCCAGTCTAGTACTGTTTTAGGGAAGAATGATTGTTTGAACTGCTCTTTATTACAAGTGAAAGTTTTGAAGCACTTTGAATTATTTGTAATTTGATTTTCTAGAATGTTTATTGTAGCACAGTCAGTGAATGTACGTATTTTTACGTTTCGCTTAGCCCTTATGGGTGTAAGTATGTCGTGACAAGGTAAAGCTGGCACCTTCCCCTCGACCACTTTGTATAGGAACGTCAGCCTTTTGGCCTTCCTTCTTGTCTGTAGGCTCTCAAGCTCCAGTTGATGTAGCATGTCATTTGGGGGGATGATAAAGATTTGTTTAAACAATGATATTTATATGTGGACATAAATGGGAATAGTGAAATTAGTGGAAACTGTGGTAGGTTTAAAGTTTTCGCCGCTTATTTACCTGTCTGATCTCTTGTAAATGCACAAGGTATGTGTATTTATATTTCAGGTAACTGGAGCGTGAAATAGCGCGTGATCTCTCGCGACCTGCAATTCCCACAGTTAGGCGAAAACCCGTTCTGGGCGAAAATTCTTCACGCCGGGATAATGTCAAAAAGGGAACAAGTGAAACCCCGCCACCTATGTCACCTATAGGCCTATCTCACTGACATGTGTTCTATGTAAGGTTCTAGAACATATCGTTTCCTCCTAGATAGTAGAACACTTCACTAACCACAGTATCCTGTACCATTTGCATCATGGTTTTAGAGAAAAACGGTCATGCGTGACCCAACTAGTACTTAATGCTAGTCAATGACTTGATTACCTCTGTCTACAATAAGCATCAGATAGATTTCATCCTATTAGACTTCAATAAGGCTTTCGATAAAGTCAATCACGAGAAAGTACTACTAAATATGCATGACTATTGAGTCAGAGGTCAAACATTAAGGTGGATTAAGAGTTTTTTTTAGATAATAGACTCCAGTCAGTTGTCCTTAATGGTATTCGTTCAGAGGCCATTCCTGTGTCCTCTGGAGTCCCACAGGGATCCGTACTTGGAACCCTGCTTTTCCTAGCCTATATAAACGACCTCCCACAAAACATCATAAGTCCGTATCTTTGCTGATGATACTGCAGTCTATCGATCACTGACATCTGCAAATGAATCGGTCACACTCCAAAACGATCTTAAGAGATTATAAAAGTGAGACATGGAATTTAACCCCTCCAAATGTCATGTTATCCACGTCACCAGAAGGAAACATCATAATTATTCCCAGTCTATATAAACTCCATGGAGTCCTACTTGAGTCGGTCACCTCAGCCAAATACCTTGGCGTAGATATCTCAAATAACCTGTCGTGGAACACTCACATAAAAAGGTCAACTAAGAAAGCAAACCAAACATTAGGATTTCTACGTAAAAACCTCCAGGTCAAATCCGAACCCCTTAAGTCCATGACTTACCAGGCACTAGTGAAACCCCAGCTTGAATATGGCTCCGAGATCTGGTCGCCCCATACCCAAACATTGATATACCAACTTGAAGGTGTCCAGCAAAGAGCAGCCCGTTGGATAAAGGCTGACTTCTATCGTACCTCTAGTGTTACAGACATGCTACATTCCCTAAATCTACGCAGACTAGATCAACGGCGTATTGGCAATAGGTTATCCTTTCTGTATAAAATTCATAATAATATTGTTGCTATTCCCATTGAAAATTACCTAGTTCCCCTCTCCCGTCCTGCTCGCCATTGTCATCCCTTAAGCTATAGGTTAATTGCAGCAACTACAGACTACTACAAGTGTTTCCTTTTCCCAAGGACAATCTACCATTGGAACCATCTCCCTCCTGACATTGTCTATCTCCCATATCACCACATAGCAATTCAATATGACAGTTTGCCATATTGATCATGCCAGTCCCTATAGTTGTTCTGCCCAGCTGCTTTTAAACATTTACCACAACTTATTTTCACTACTTTCTTAAATTATGCTTTTAACTACTCATACTTTTAACTTCTTTGTGGTTTTTGACGAGCAACATGTATACGTCCTCGCGAGGGGGTTGACATAAAAGGAAGACAGACAGACAGACAGACAGACAGACAGACATACAGACGACGACAGACAGACAGACAGACAGACAGACAGACACAGACAGACAGACGACAGACAGACAGACAGACAGACAGACAGACAGACAGACCAGACAGACAGACAGACAACAGCAGACAGACAGACAGACAGACAGACAGACAGACAGACAGACAGACACAGACAGACAGACAGACAGACAGACAGACAGACAGACAGACAGACAGACAGACAGACAGACAGACAGACAGACAGACAGACAGACAGACAGACAGACAGACAGACAGACAGACAGACAGACAGAGCAATTCAATACGGCAGTTTGCCATATTGATCATGCCAGTCCCTAGTTGTTCTGCGCAGCTGCTTTTAAACTTTTACCACAACTTATTTTCACTACTGTCTTAAATTATGCTTTTAACTACTCATACTTTTAACTTCTTTGCGGATTTTGAATCGCAATATGTCTACATCCCCGCGAAGGGTTCGACATTAAAGGAAGATAGATAGATAGATAGATAGATAGTGATAATTTCTTGTGTCCGGTTCGGCAATTTGTTCTATTTTTAGTGTTCACTAAAGCGAGGACCAGTCCATCAAGACTTATTCGGGTCACCTTTGTTATTTAGCTGAGAAGTAAACAAATATCCAGGAAAAATAAAATAAGCGAAGTAAACTCCGTTTTTACGCTTGTATATTGATTGTAGAACCGGTTGTTGTTTTTTACGTTTATTTATCGTCGCTACCGGTTGCCGATTAGTCCAAACAGACATTAAAGGAAGTTTCAAGATAGAAATATTTAGACTTTTTACTATCCAGGCATTTTTCAAAGTTGAAACGATACTGACATGTGTGAAACTAGTGGCGTCCGTGGTCCAGTGGTAGAGCGTCGGATTTGGAATCGAACGGTCCCGGGTTCGATACTCGGACAGGCCACGTATGTAGTGTCATTGAGCAAGGCACCTCACACACATTGCTTAGTACTGGTTAATCGCTTAGGTCGGTAAGCCTGCCCAGGAAAACATGTCTAGGTCCCCGAGAGGGGTTTGACATTAATGGAACATACATACAACTTATAAAATGCTTCATAACAAATACAACATAAATCCAGACACTCTATTTTATCGACCATTGAAAAGACTTCGTGGTCACCAACTTAAACTACACAAGGTTAGCTTTCGCTCAGACATCCGGAAAAATTCCTTTTCCAATCGGGTAGTCTCACCCTAGAATAATCTCCCAGAAGACACAGTTTCTGCACAAAGTGGCTCAATTTCAAGAAGAAATTGAGAGTCGCGCCTCAAGGACAAAGCGACTAAAGAACCAAGTAACCAAGCAAGATATTAAAACCTCAATACTCACAATAGCGTAGCATATTTTATATTCTAAATAGTCGTTTTTATAAATTAAAATAGTTAACTATCTATCTGCCTTTAATGTTGAACCCCTCGCGGGGATGTAGACATGTTCACAGGGATTCGGCACGTTTGGGAGTACTAGTATATATATTTAAGTACAGGGATTCTACTCTGTGGGATGTCAGATTTCGCATCGATCAGTAAAATGGCCCTATCTGAAACAATTTTGTACAAATCTGTCCAAATATAACGCCTATCCCGAGTCTTTATATTGTTCTTCAAATAAAACACAACTTTAAGCTGCATGCATGTATACTTTGCAAACAATTGCCACAGACATTGGCCATAGCAGGTCACATTTCCATACTAGGACACGGGTTCTGTCAGCAACAAAAAAAAATCTTCGATGCGAGAGTTTTAACTGTGAATAACATTATCAATAAAATGTGTTTCCACTAACGTGTAGGTTTATTCGGCAAAAATGTACGTCAAAAAGAGATTTCGTAGCATTTTCAATTTGTTTTGAAAATTTCTAAAGCGGCGCAATTCGCGTTGAAACGAGCGTTCTGATTGGATTATTAGAATGTAACAAGATGGGTTTTTTATATGAAGAATAATCATAATCCAATCAGAACGCTCGTTTCAACGCGAATTGCGCCGCTTTAGAAATTTTCAAAACAAATTGAAAATGCTACGAAATCTCTTTTTGACGTACATTTTTGATGTATTGCTACTGGTATGAACTTGTAAGGCGAAATTTACATCATCACTGGTCATTGGTATCACCGCGTAAATAAAAGATGGAGTCATGTACTGTTGCTTTCACTTCGTTTTTGATTCAGTTATAACTTATTTCTTACTGACTAATATTGCACACAATAAAATAATTAGAGTGGTGGAACCTATGCTCGGCGTATTCCTATACTCAACGTATTTTTTCCATTTACATCCGTATTTAAAATATTTAAATAGTTTTAACATATTTTGCTGACAGAGGTGAAGCATGGTTCAATAACATTCAGTTGTGCATACCGGCACAGGGATTCGGCACGTTTGGGGGTACTGTTAAAACTCTCCCGTCGAAGATTTTTTTTTGTTGCTGACAGAACCCGTGTCCTAGTATGGAAATGTGACCTGCTATGGCCAATGTTTGTGGCAATTGTTTGCAAAGTATACATGCACGCAGCTTAAAGTTGTGTTTTATTTGAAGAACAATATAAAGACTCGGGATAGGCGTTATATTCGGATAGATGTGTACAAAATTGTGAAATCTGACATCCCACAGAGTAGAATCCCTGTACTTAAATATATATATATACTAGTACCCCCAAACGTGCCGAATCCCTGTGCATACCGCTGACCACCTGTTACCTTACGCAATCAAAATCGTAACTTTAATGAAACAGCCAGACATATTGGCGCCTCATCAAAAGAAACCGACAACTATTACATAATCTCTCGCTGTGAGATAATATTTACGTACATCAGCCTCGCGGTAAGCTAAATTAACGATACACAAATAAATTTCTCAGGTAATCATCTTTTTGCACGCCAAAATAGCTTGTTGATTTTAGGCGCGAATATTGCAGAAATATAGTACGGTCATTTCTAT
Source organism: Archivesica marissinica (assembly GCA_014843695.1). Taxonomy (NCBI): domain Eukaryota; kingdom Metazoa; phylum Mollusca; class Bivalvia; order Venerida; family Vesicomyidae; genus Archivesica; species Archivesica marissinica. Next base: position 7,463,071 of record CM026390.1, on the reverse strand, counting down.
TTATAATATATACATTAGACAATCACAATACTTAGTATCGTGTGCAAAATAACTGTTTTTGCACACTGTCACATGTCTGGTTCAGTAGCCGAATATAAATAGCCAACTTGTTGGGAACTTTTTTTCCACCGAAATGTGCGGTTTATGAGCATTTCAGGTGGCTATCCGGATTGGAAAAAAATTGTACAAATAACCAGAAAAAAGTTTCTTATGAATTGTAATAGTGTTAGTTATTGCTGTTACTAAGTCAAAATAATATATTCAACATTTACTCATGCATAAATTTTAAAAAATCCATGTACGCCGTGCATAGGTGCCCTAAAGTATCTAGTTCCCCATGGAAACAGGTGCCGTTGCGATAGCTGTATTTAGGCGCGTGGTTACGTAATGAAGCTAAAATTTTCAACAACAATTTTATGAAAGTTGTGTTCACGACTTAAGAAAATAATAATATACGGCAAGTGCATTTAACTTTTTTTATAGGCCATGCTATATAGGATTTACGCCGAGCATAGGTTCCACCACTCCATGATTATGCTTTATTGAGAGTGAACATTATTTGCACAGCCTCATTTTGGAACACAAATACACAGGTTATTGCTTATGTCACTGGTTACCGGTATACCCAGGATAAATTTCATTGCAGAATTTCGCCATTCCAAATCGTCCATTTTGAATATTTGATTATTGCGAAAAACAAAAATAGAAATCATTAGACGAAATTGTTTACAAGATATATCTCGGGTGCCATTACTGTGAACCAAATAAGATTTCGTTCAATATCCAATTGTTCATACACATGAAATGTACTAGCAAAAGATTCATTCGGATTTCGTTTGTGAAGACTGTGCAGAAAAAGTGGGAGAATTTCACCTATCGACCCTATGTGACCCTGACTTCGCCCTTCTCCCTAAAAAAAAAAAAATATTTTTTGGTTTTTACGATTTTCAAACAAAATTTTGTCTAGTAAGATACACTGGCCCATTATAAAGCACTCCTTCTATTCAAATGTTGTATATCATGGTTGTACGGTGCATTTTAACCCTATTTTGCAGAAGTATATTAAAGAACACCATTTGAGGAAGCGATCACGCGCTTTCTCACTTCTCCCAAAAATTCTGACCTAGAATGAACCCTGCAACGGTAATACAATATATTTTAAACGTTCTTAATATCTATATTTATGATTATTCTTGACACCAATGCACACATTTATAACCGTTAATGTCCGAAAAAACTTCAAAATATTGGTCAGAAATCCCGCCATCGGGTCAGGGCAGAAAGTGCTATGCGAAAGACCTCGAAATAACAGAAAAAAATAATTTATGTAGAGGTCTTATATATAGGACTAGTTGCCCATATGAGAGATGCCTCCTGAAGAGATTAGCCATTTTAGATTTTTGGAGGATAGTGCAATGATACAGAGAGATGCCCATTCCAGAGTCACCTCTGGTTCTTTTACATGCACAGTGTAAGCACCAACACGAGATCTCGGTTTAACGTCCCATCTGAAAGACTGTTAATTTTATTAGGGTCAGACGGGGGATCGAACCTGCGATCCCTGGATTGCCTGCACACCAGTTGTCGGGGGATCTTATTTAGAGATACGTGTGGGGGGGGGGGTGAAATAATGAGAGCTGATTGGATTATTGGTTAGTTTGATTGACAGGTGGTTACTGCTCAATTGAAATCGAGGCCAGAATTTTTGATCCATGCCAAATGTTATAACCTGAAGCCGAGTTTAACTTTTCCATGGGCATATCATCAAAATGATGGGATTAATTGCAATAATCTGTGGGAATATTAAATATAGTCGAACATTGATACCCTGAGGCTAGTTGTTCTGCATAGCTGCTTTTAACCCTTTCCCGCATAGAAGCACCTCTTGATGCCATTACCAATACAACATACATTGACAATGTAGTAGCCAAACCAATGTTCATAATAAAGGCCAGAATCTCGTGTAGTCCCAGTAATATCTATGGAGGTGGGATAGATATGTCGACTACTTATCCAGTGCATGATAGCTAAATTGCTATCGTTTGTATGTATGGAGATATAATGGTATATTAACCTAATTCTCTATGAAGGAAAGGGTTAAACTCTTAATCCAACTATATTTCATTACTTTCTTATATTTATATTTATGCTTTTAACTTCTTTGTAGTCTGATATGCAACATTAGCCTGGGTTCCAGTCTGTCGATTTTTCACTTTTTAACTTCTGGCAAAATGATATCACCAGAAACTCAATATAGCCCAATTAATAGTCTTGGTGTTAAAATATACAGTGGAACCTCTCTTAAGCAGCCACTCTTGGGAAGGGCACAAATTGGCTGCTTAAGGGAGGTGGCTGCTTAACGGAGGGAGACTGCTGGACAACTAGAAATTATTTTCAAAGCAAGCATGCCTGGAAAAGCTGTGATAACAATAATCTGTCAATGGGATTGCCTTATAGTATAACAACAAGAAATGAGACAACAGAATCTGAAATTTAAACTTTTATTTTTATTAACATTTTATTTATTTTTCAAATTAAACATATGTACATACATTTGTTTTTTTTTTAAAAAATCACTAATTTTAGTTTGCTTTGTGGAGCTCTTAACACGCATTCCGGTTGCTTAGGAGATTAACTTTCATCAAACAATGCGATCGAATAATCGGCCTTTGATATCCCAGTAATCCGATCAAAACAATGGTTTTCAGCGCCTTGTGTGATCACTCCAAGTTTGTTTATGATTTAACAACCTATTGTGTGGTGCTAGACTTTGTATTTTACACTCTTCAAAAATAGAATGGAAAACCAGGATGACTCATCAATTTCCCGCATAATGGCGGATAATCACGTATGATTGGGGACTTCTGTAAAAACGTGTGAAAAACTAATCAATATTGTTTTTAAGGCCAAAATATCATTTGATAGCTGTAATATAACTATTAAAAAATGATAATTATTAATCAAATATTTCTTTGTTTCCACTCCGTAAATTCAATCTTTCAATGTCTACATCTGATTTGAATGTTACATATTTTCGCGACCGCATCTCTGTAAATATTTTGCCGATTTTTGGTGGATTTTGACCGTTTAAGGTAGGAAATTTTGTCCCAAAACGGTCACTTTGGTGGCCGCTGGCCGGAGATGAGAGGTGACCGCTCAACAGAGGTGTAATATATAGAAAAATCGCTCGGGGGGAATAAAAGTGACCGTATACCGGAGGTGACCGTTAGTGGAGGTTCCACTGTATTTATTTGACTGATCAGGCAAAATATATCGATGCCTGTTCCCAGGCTAGTGCAACAAGTCTACATTCCCACGGTGGGTTTGACATAGAGGAAGATAGATAGATAGTTCTTAGTTTTAATGTGTGTATTTATAGCAGCTGTAAAACAAAGGAAGAAATCGGCGAGAATAAAGTTGATATTTTTACAGTAGCGAATTTGAAATATCATTCTATTTATTTCCAGAATTGTTGGAATGATGCCAGCTTATTTTAGCATTGTGGGGTAATACTTGATTTGACAGATTTTTCTCAAGAATGGGGGATGATCATTCCGAGGTGAAGCAATTTAAAGATTTAGAGTATGTATATCTTGTTTACTATTATTCTGTGGCACGCCTTTTTTTAATCCTGTTGGTTTTATTAACTCTTTCCCACATAGAAGCACCTCTTGATGCCATTACCAATATGACATACATTGACAATGTAGTAGCCAAACCAATGTTCATAATAAAGACCAGAATCTCATGTAGTCCCAGTAATATCTATGGAGGTGGGATAGATATTGCGACTACTTATTCACTGCATGATAGCTAAATGGCTGTCGTTTGTATGATATACTAGTATATTAACTTAAATCTCTATGAAGGAAAGGGTTAAGTTTGTGTATGTCTATGTCATTCTTTAATTGATGGCTTTCACTTACTTATGTACTTGTATATTATTTGTGTTTTACGTTTATTTATCGTCGCTACCAGTTACCCATATGAGCGACGCCTCCTGAAGAGATTAGTCATTTTAGATTTTTGGAGGATAGTGCAATGATACAGAGAGAGACCCATTCCAGAGTCTCCTCTGATTCTTTTACGTGCACGGTGTAAAGCACCGACACGAGACCTCAGTTTAACGTCCCATCTGAAAGACTGTTAATTATATTAGGGTCAGACGGGGGATCGAACCTGCGATCCCTGGATTACCAGTCCAGCGTGTTACCACTGGACTACATATCCGTCTGTCTTGTATGTTATGTACCATACTAACAGGTACCGGTACCTGTGTATATAATAAGGAATGTCGGAATGTCTCTTACTGATACACACACCCAGACTTATGTTTCGTATTTTGTTGCCACATTTAAGTGAGCATTGTTAACCCATTCAACACCAAGTAACTGACATGGACTGGTCCATGATATTCTTAGACCAAATAAATGAATAAGAAAATTACATTCGGACCAGTTCATTTATCAAGATGGGTAATTTTGTCTAAAATTAGTAATACTACTTGCAAAAAGTGCAGATCCTGATGAGACGGCTCGTCACGAGCCGGCTCATCTGGATCTACACTTTTTGTAAGCCTATAAATAGAGGTCTGTGGTGTTGAAAGGGTTAAAGATGAGTATCCTAGTTCTTGTGTTCCCTGTTTAGGGATTGTGTTACATTGTGTACCAATAGCGTAGATGGCGAATTTATTTAATATTTCACAATGCTTTCTATAATTTTGTCATCTTTCCGTCAGCCCTTTTGCTGTATACAGTCTACACCCATTATGTCAAAGTCGGTTATGTCGATTTCTCCGGTAGTCGTTGTAGAATAAATAAAGATTAAACTCTACATTAATTTGTTGCATTTCAGTTATTTTCACCCTGAATTAGATAGACACACAGCCGAGGCTTTGCTGTTACAGAATGGACATGATGGCACATTCTTAATTAGGAATAGCTCAAAGCAGAACGAATATGCTGTCTCAGTGAGGTAAGAATTCATCAGTTGTTTTAGATCAAAGAAGGGCTATCTTGATACAATGTCAAGAATATAGTGAACATCTATTACACTTATAGTGAACATCTGTTACACTTAGTGAACATCTATTGCACTTAGTGGACATGTATGTACTACACTTAGTGAACATCTGTTACATTTAGTGAACATCTATTGCACTTAGTGAACATCTGTTACACTTAGTGAACATCTATTGCACTTAGTGAACATCTATTGCACTTAGTGAACATCTGTTACACTTAGTAAACATCTATTGCACTTAGTGAACATCTATTGCACTTAGTGGACATCTATTGCACCTAGTGGACATGTATGTACTACACCTAGTGAACATCTATTGCACCTAGTGAACATCTATTGCACTTAGTGAACATCTATTGCACTTAGTGGACATGTATGTACTACACTTAGTGGACATCTATTGCACCTAGTGAACATCTGTTGCACTTAGTGAACATCTATTGCACTTAGTGGACATGTATGTACTACACTTAGTGAACATCTATTGCACTTAGTGGACATGTATGTACTACACTTAGTGGACATATATTGCACCTAGTGGACATGTATGTACTACACTTAGTGAACATCTATTGCACTTAGTGGACATGTATGTACTACACTTAGTGAACATCTATTGCACCTAGTGAACATCTATTGCACTTAGTGGACATGTATGTACTACACTTAGTGAACATCTATTGCACTTAGTGGACATGTATGTACTACACTTAGTGAACATCTATTGCACTTAGTGAACATCTATTGCACTTAGTGGACATGTATGTACTACACTTAGTGGACATCTATTGCACCTAGTGGACATGTATGTACTACACTTAGTGAACATCTATTGCACTTAGTGAACATCTATTGCACTTAGTGGACATGTATGTACTACACTTAGTGAACATCTATTGCACTTAGTGGACATGTATGTACTACACTTAGTGGACATATATTGCACCTAGTGAACATCTGTTGCACTTAGTGGACATGTATGTACTACACTTAGTGGACATCTATTGCACCTAGTGAACATCTATTGCACTTAGTGAACATCTATTGCACTTAGTGAACATCTATTGCACTTAGTGGACATGTATGTACTACACTTAGTGAACATCTATTGCACTTAGTGGACATCTATTGCACTTAGTGGACATCTATTGCACCTAGTGGACATCTATTGCACCTAGTGGACATGTATGTACTACACTTAGTGAACATCTATTGCACTTAGTGGACATGTATGTACTACACTTAGTGAACATCTATTGCACTTAGTGGACATGTATGTACTACACTTATTGAACATCTATTGCACTTAGTGAACATCTATTGCACCTAGTGGACATGTATGTACTACACTTAGTGGACATCTATTGCACCTAGTGGACATGTATGTACTACACTTAGTGAACATCTATTGCACTTAGTGGACATGTATGTACTACACTTAGTGAACATCTATTGCACTTAGTGGACATGTATGTACTACACTTAGTGAACATCTATTGCACTTAGTGGACATGTATGTACTACACTTAGTGAACATCTATTGCACCTAGTGGACATGTATGTACTACACTTAGTGGACATCTATTGCACCTAGTGGACATGTATGTACTACACTTAGTGGACATCTATTGCACCTAGTGGACATGTATGTACTACACTTAGTGGACATCTATTGCACTTAGTGGACATGTATGTACTACACTTAGTGGACATCTATTGCACCTAGTGAACATCTATTGCACTTAGTGGACATGTATGTACTACACTTAGTGAACATCTATTGCACTTAGTGAACATCTATTGCACTTAGTGGACATGTATGTACTACACTTAGTGAACATCTATTGCACTTAGTGGACATGTATGTACTACACTTAGTGGACATCTATTGCACTTAGTGGACATGTATGTACTACACTTAGTGAACATCTATTGCACCTAGTGGACATGTATGTACTACACTTAGTGAACATCTATTGCACTTAGTGGACATGTATGTACTACACTTAGTGGACATCTATTGCACTTAGTGGACATCTATTGCACCTAGTGGACATCTATTGCACCTAGTGGACATGTATGTACTACACTTAGTGAACATCTATTGCACTTAGTGGACATGTATGTACTACACTTAGTGAACATCTATTGTACCTAGTGGACATGTATGTACTACACTTAGTGATCATCTATCGCACTTAGTGAACATCTATTGCACTTAGTGAACATCTATTGCACTTAGTGGACATGTATGTACTACACTTAGTGAACATCTATTGCACTTAGTGAACATCTATTGCACTTAGTGGACATGGATGTACTACACTTAGTGAACATCTATTGCACTTATTGGACATGTATGTACTACACTTAGTGGACATCTATTGCACCTAGTGAACATCTGTTGCACTTAGTGGACATGTATGTACTACACTTAGTGGACATCTATTACACCTAGTGAACATCTATTGCACTTAGTGAACATCTATTGCACTTAGTGAACATCTATTGCACTTAGTGGACATGTATGTACTACACTTAGTGAACATCTATTGCACTTAGTGGACATCTATTGCACTTAGTGGACATCTATTGCACCTAGTGGACATCTATTGCACCTAGTGGACATGTATGTACTACACTTAGTGAACATCTATTGCACTTAGTGGACATGTATGTACTACACTTAGTGAACATCTATTGCACTTAGTGAACATCTATTGCACTTAGTGAACATCTATTGCACTTAGTGAACATCTATTGCACCTAGTGGACATGTATGTACTACACTTAGTGAACATCTATTGCACCTAGTGGACATGTATGTACTACACTTAGTGGACATCTATTGCACCTAGTGGACATGTATGTACTACACTTAGTGGACATCTATTGCACCTAGTGGACATGTATGTACTACACTTAGTGGACATCTATTGCACCTAGTGGACATGTATGTACTACACTTAGTGGACATCTATTGCACTTAGTGGACATGTATGTACTACACTTAGTGGACATCTATTGCACCTAGTGAACATCTATTGCAACATGTAACACCTTAGTGGACATCTATTGCACCTAGTGGACATGTATGTACTACACTTAGTGAACATCTATTGCACTTAGTGAACATCTATTGCACTTAGTGGACATGTATGTACTACACTTAGTGAACATCTATTGCACCTAGTGGACATGTATGTACTACACTTAGTGGACATCTATTGCACCTAGTGGACATGTATGTACTACACTTAGTGAACATCTATTGCACCTAGTGGACATGTATGTACTACACTTAGTGGACATCTATTGCACTTAGTGGACATGTATGTACTACACTTAGTGAACATCTATTGTACCTAGTGGACATGTATGTACTACACTTAGTGATCATCTATCGCACTTAGTGAACATCTATTGCACTTAGTGAACATCTATTGCACTTAGTGGACATGTATGTACTACACTTAGTGAACATCTATTGCACTTAGTGAACATCTATTGCACTTAGTGGACATGGATGTACTACACTTAGTGAACATCTATTGCACTTATTGGACATGTATGTACTACACTTAGTGGACATCTATTGCACCTAGTGAACATCTGTTGCACTTAGTGGACATGTATGTACTACACTTAGTGGACATCTATTACACCTAGTGAACATCTATTGCACTTAGTGAACATCTATTGCACTTAGTGAACATCTATTGCACTTAGTGGACATGTATGTACTACACTTAGTGAACATCTATTGCACTTAGTGGACATCTATTGCACTTAGTGGACATCTATTGCACCTAGTGGACATCTATTGCACCTAGTGGACATGTATGTACTACACTTAGTGAACATCTATTGCACTTAGTGGACATGTATGTACTACACTTAGTGAACATCTATTGCACTTAGTGGACATGTATGTACTACACTTAGTGAACATCTATTGCACTTAGTGAACATCTATTGCACTTAGTGAACATCTATTGCACCTAGTGGACATGTATGTACTACACTTAGTGAACATCTATTGCACCTAGTGGACATGTATGTACTACACTTAGTGGACATCTATTGCACCTAGTGGACATGTATGTACTACACTTAGTGGACATCTACTGCACTTAGTGGACATGTATGTACTACACTTAGTGGACATCTATTGCACCTAGTGAACATCTATTGCACTTAGTGGACATGTATGTACTACACTTAGTGACATCTATTGCACCTAGTGGACATGTATGTACTACACTTAGTGAACATCTATTGCACTTAGTGAACATCTATTGCACTTAGTGGACATGTATGTACTACACTTAGTGAACATCTATTGCACTTAGTGGACATGTATGTACTACACTTAGTGGACATCTGTTGCACTTAGTGGACATGTATGTACTACACTTAGTGAACATCTATTGTACCTAGTGGACATGTATGTACTACACTTAGTGATCATCTATTGCACTTAGTGAACATCTATTGCACTTAGTGAACATCTATTGCACTTAGTGGACATGTATGTACTACACTTAGTGAACATCTATTGCACTTAGTGAACATCTATTGCACTTAGTGGACATGTATGTACTACACTTAGTGAACATCTATTGCACTTAGTGGACATGTATGTACTACACTTAGTGGACATCTATTGCACTTAGTGGACATGTATGTACTACACTTAGTGAACATCTATTGCACCTAGTGGACATGTATGTACTACACTTAGTGATCATCTATTGCACTTAGTGAACATCTATTGCACTTAGTGAACATCTATTGCACTTAGTGGACATGTATGTACTACACTTAGTGAACATCTATTGCACTTAGTGAACATCTATTGCACTTAGTGGACAACTATTGCACCTAGTGAACATCTATTGCACTTAGTGAACATCTATTGCACTTAGTGGACATCTATTGCACTTAGTGAACATCTATTGTACTTAGTGGACATCTATTGCACTTAGTGGACATCTATTGTACTTAGTGGACATCTATTGTACTTAGTGGACATCTATTGTACTTAGTGGACATCTATTGTACTTAGTGGACATCTATTGCACTTAGTGAACATCTATTGTACTTAGTGGACATCTATTGTACTTAGTGGACATGTATGTACTACACTTAGTGAACATCTATTGTACTTAGTGGACATGTATGTACTACACTTAGTGAACATCTATTGTACTTAGTGGACATGTATGTACTACACTTAGTGGACATCTATTGTACTTAGTGGACATGTATGTACTACACTTAGTGAACATCTATTGCACCTAGTGAACATCTATTGCACTTAGTGGACATCTATTGCACTTAGTGGACATGTATGTACTACACTTAGTGAACATCTATTGCACTTAGTGAACATCTATTGCACTTAGTGGACATGTATGTACTACACTTAGTGAACATCTATTGCACCTAGTGGACATATGTACTACACTTAGTGAACATCTATTGCACTTAGTGGACATGTATGTACTACACTTAGTGAACATCTATTGCACTTAGTGGACATGTATGTACTACACTTAGTGAACATCTATTGCACTTAGTGGACATGTATGTACTACACTTAGTGAACATATATTGCACCTAGTGGACATGTATGTACTACACTTAGTGAACATCTATTGCACTTAGTGAACATCTATTGCACTTAGTGGACATGTATGTACTACACTTAGTGAACATCTATTGCACTTAGTGAACATCTATTGCACTTAGTGGACATGTATGTACTACACTTAGTGAACATCTATTGCACTTAGTGGACATGTATGTACTACACTTAGTGAACATCTATTGCACTTAGTGGACATGTATGTACTACACTTAGTGAACATCTATTATACTTTATGAACATCTATACATATAGTGAACATCTATGCATTTAGTGAACATCTATTGCACTTTGTGAACATCTATTGCACTTTGTGAACATCTATACATTTAGTGAACATCTATTGCACTTTGTGAACATCTATGCATTTAGTGAACATCTATTGCACTTAGTGAACATCTATTGCACTTAGTGGACATGTATGTACTACACTTAGTGAACATCTATTATACTTTATGAACATCTATACATATAGTGAACATCTATGCATTTAGTGAACATCTATTGCACTTTGTGAACATCTATTGCACTTTGTGAACATCTATACATTTAGTGAACATCTATTGCACTTTGTGAACATCTATGCATTTAGTGAACATCTATTGCACTTTGTGAACATCTATTGCACTTTGTGAACATCTATACATTTAGTGAACATCTATTGCACTTTGTGAACATCTATGCATTTAGTGAACATCTATTGCACTTTGTGAACATCTATGCATTTAGTGAACATCTATTGCACTTTGTGAACATCTATGCATTTAGTGAACATCTATTGCACTTTGTGAACATCTATTGCACTTTGTGAACATCTATTGCACTTTGTGAACATCTATTGCACTTTGTGAACATCTATTGCACTGTGTGAACATCTATTGCACTTTGTGAACATCTATACATTTAGTGAACATCTATTGCACTTTGTGAACATCTATGCATTTAGTGAACATCTATTGCACTTTGTGAACATCTATTGCACTTTGTGAACATCTATACATTTAGTGAACATCTATTGCACTTTATGAAAGAAATATTGGAAGTAGAATTCACCAAGCAACTCGGCTTTCTATCTGAAAGATATGAAGAAAACCAGCCAAGTAAGGTACCATGAACACTGATAGAAGAAAGTTGATGAAGTAGACCTCGGTGCCAAACTCAATTAATAGCCTTGGGATATGTCACATAATACAACAAACTCCCTTACCATCATGTAAGGCTTCAGTAATGTCGCTATACAGAAGTGTCAACTGGGCTAGCTTTAAGCATGACCTTGGAATGACTCTTGTATTGTTTAGTATTGTATGGTTACTGTTTCATCAGTTTTCTTCAAGGTTTATACGTTGGTATATTGTATAGGGCTGCCGACGATGTGAAACATTTCAATTTATACTGGAAAGACGATGCCTTCTATTTTGGTCATGGAACTTATGGGACGTGCAATGACTTGGCGCACCACTTCCGTAATCAACCTATGCTTGGTGGGGAATCAGGTAATTTATCCAGGGCTTATTTGAGAGGATGCATTGTGAGAAATAATGTCCCTGGGCCGCATCACCTCTCCCTATTATGAGTTCAGGGAGAAGGGATCATGTCAGCGGTCTCGGAGAGAGCTGGGAAGCGTAGTGTTTGTACCATCTGTGCTTTGATCATTGTACTTTACTATATTACAATTTAATACATCTCAATCTTGTTGATTCATCTCCTGCAATTTTCATCCAAATGATAGCTGGCATATATCTTTTACATTAGCCGCCTCCGTGGTCGAGTGGTTAAGGTCGCTGATTTGTATACCACTGTAACCTATCATCACTGATGGTCACGGGTTCGAGCCCCGCTCAGACCGTGTCTCATTTATATGAAAAAGTTGGCAGTTTCTTACGGAGGTTGGTGCACCCAAGTACTGGTTAACCGCTGGAGCCTGCCCAGGAAAGGTGTTGTTAGGTAAACTGCCCGCCGGCGATATAGCCCAAAATGGTGCTGATGCCGGCGTAAAACCCGAACTATAATATAATATCTTTGACATTAAGTTTCCGAGCACATAGGCTGTCTGATTAACTCAGTAGTTAACATCCTCCCTTCTCACCTATGCAACCCAGCTTCGATACTCAGACCAGGAAGTATGTGAGATGGTACATTGGTTGCCAGAACAGACAGGTGGGTTTTCTGCGGGTATTCCGGTTTCGCGCCAATGGAAATGATGAATATAAATTGTTAAAGCTTGGTTCGCAATCATTGTAAAATAAATAAAGTTTAAACTAAATTGAAACCAGGATCAGCTTAGAATGTTTCGTTCATTTTGAACTGACAACAAGTCTTGGGTTCATAATTAAACTGTTAATATTGCAAGAAGAAATTAAAAGTTTTATTTATTTTACTACAATTGCGAAACAAGTTCTAACAACTTATATTAATCTCTCTCGTTGGCGCGGATGAAAGCGTAAATGTGGTCATTCGTGTTAAGGGAATTTTACATTGTTTTATTTTTATTACCGGTATATTTTTTTTTATTCCTACCAAATTGTTGTCCTTACTTTTCACTATTGTAATGTATGTTGTAAAAATGTCTTACTATGCTAAATTAATGTTAAGCACTTGAACGTATAATTGCTGTATGAAAAGTGGTATAATAATAATAATAATAATACTAATATTTATACAACATTATATATCATAATTTACAACAAATAATTATGTACACAATAAATACAAGTGGATTGAAATGAACGCTGAAAGCTTATTGGATTTCTCTCCACAGTCCCAATGTGTATGTACATTTATATGTGTACAATGGAACCCGTCGAAACTGCAATTTGCTCCAATCCAAACAATTTTTCTCTAGTTCTTCACCTCTCTATTCATCTTCACCTCTCTTTTCCAAATACCGGACACAACTGAAAAAATCTGTGTATTTTATTTTTAACATCATTTTACTTCTGTAAAAATAGAACAGCCATTTGTCTGAAATACAAAACTATTAATCACTCCAGACAAACAATGTTCAGCTATTTCATTTTCAATTATTTTTTTCTATATTTAAAATTAACCAGTTCGGCCAAGGATCATTCTAGAGGGCGATGTGGGCGAAATAGTCGCCCTAGGGACCCTGACTTCGCCCTCTGGGGGCCCCACTTCTCCCTAAAAAAATATTTATTTTTATTTGGTTTTTACGATTATCAAACAAAATGTTGTCTAGTAAGATACACTGGCCCATTATAAAACATTCCTTCTATTCAAATGTTGTATTTAATGGTTGTACTGTGCATTTTAACCCTATTTTGCAGAAGTATATTAAGGAACACCATTTAACCCTTTCAACACCACAGACCTCTAAATAGGCTTACAAAAAGTGTAGATCCAGATGAGCCGGCTCGTGACGAGCCGTCTCATCAGGATCTGCACTTTTTGCCAGTGGTATGACTATATTTAGACATAATTACACATTTTGATAAATGAACTTGTCCAAATGTGATTTTCTGATTCATTTATTGGTTTATGAATATCATGGACCAGTCCATGTGAGTTACTTGGTGTTGAATGGGTTAAGGAAGTGATCACGCGCTTTCTCACTTCTCCCAAAAATTCTGACCTAGAATGAAACCTGAGTTCGGCCAACTTTAAAACATGTTGGCATGCATCAGCATCCTTCTAAGCTGTGCAAAATTAAATAAGACACAATGATATTTTACAGGTCAGACAACACTGATGGTTCATCCGTACCCTAGACAGGTGTCCGAGCCTGCCATCTATGGTTCTGTGAGGGTACATGCAGAATACAGTATGGGAGATACTGTGCCTAGGATCGACTATTCCGTATGTACAAAATATATTATAATAAATAGACTATCAAAACTCTGTTTGGGAAAATGGCGCGCGGCGGAATTGGCTAAAGTAAGCACAGATTTGGCTAATATAAAATGGCTACAAAAAAATAAGAGCCAGAGCAGGCCCTGAAATCCAATCTATTCTGCCATACATGATAGCACCAGTATGATATATGCATTATATCGAATTATCATGCTTTATGCGTGAATGTATCATATTCCTTGTTCTATCATTTCTTATGAGTCAATCTCAATTTCAACCTTCTAAATTAGTTACTATATGTACTTGTTTCACCTTAATAATCTCTTTATCTTATTCATATTCTAATTTGCATTTCATGCTCATGACCTACCATTATTTAAAATTTAAATTAATAGTTTAGCAATTATTGCAACACTGTCATATCGCAATTGCATTAACTACCTTGCTTGCTATAGGAAAAGACCTCTATAAGCTATAATAGCTTTCGGTTCTAATCCCTTTTCATTCATGTATCTAAATATTGTGTAAACTGTATATTTGTATATGCTGTATGGTTTGAAATAAACTATGTTTAAACTAATGAGTGAGTAATTAAAATATTAATTTTACACTGACAGTGACTACTAAATATAATTACTGAAGTTTGTTAGAAATGTTCTTGATACACAAATAATAATTGAAATTTATCCACGAAAACTAGCGACTATTCAATCCTATATCTCGGTTCTGCTATGTTTGTTTAGGGTGCATTTAGACTATATAAACGTCCTGTATCCTGTTGTAGATAAATTCAAAAGCTGGGTATTTGACGAAAATGGGTGCAATATTTAAGGTAAGTTAATACATGAACGAGGAAGTGATGGACTACGTGAATGAAGTAGGAAGTGGAGATAGCATGCATTAATTAGATAACATTTCACATAACTTAATGCTTTCAACACCACAGGCCTCTCAATTGGCTTACAAAAAGTGTAGATCCAGATGAGCCGGCTCGTGACGAGCCGTCTCATCAGGATCTGCACTTTTTGCCAGTAATATTACTATTTTTAGACAAATATTACCCATTTTGATAAATGAACTGGTCCAAATGTAATTTTCTTATTAATTTATTGGTCTTAAAATATCATGCACAAGTCCATGTCAGTTACTTGGTGTTGAATGGGTTAATGCTTTCAAAACAGTCATAAGTCTCTCTATGCATTTTCATAATATATACATCTACCGATAACGTTCTCAATACCTGAAGGTCTTCTTTCATTGACTTTATTACAGATATTCATCTACTTGTAACATATTTACTAATTGACTGATTTAAATAATTATTTCGCTATGTTCAACGTATTAAAGACATTTATCAAAGAAATGCATATTAACCTTTCAACACCACAGACCTCTAAATAGGCTTACAAAAAGTGTAGATCCAGATGAGCCGGCTTGTAATGAGCTGTCTCATCTGGATCTGCAATTTTTGCCAGTAATATTACTATTTTTTGGACAAAATTACCCATTTTGATAAATGAACTGGTCCAATTTGTAATTTTCTGATTAATTTATTGGTGTAAAAATATCATGGACCAGTCCATGTCAGTTACTTGGTATTGAATGGGTTAATATGCCTCTTAATCCCAGTTAAGGTAGACAGATAGTGTTACAGCACCTCATTATCATTATGAATCCTCTCACATCTTTATATAATGTTCAAAATGGTCCAATCTCCCTTCAGTCACCATGAACCGATAATAGCTGTGTTATACATGTATGTGGGTAGTGTACCATATAGCGATGTCATATTCCGGGTTTCTTTGTGACTGCGTTATACATGTATGTGGGTAGTGTACCATATAACGATGTCATATTCCGGGTTTCTTTGTGACTGCGTTATACATGTATGTGGGTAGTGTACCATATAACGATGTCATATTCCGGGTTTCTTTGTGACTGCGTTATACATGTATGTGGGTAGTGTACCATATAACGATGTCATATTCCGGGTTTCTTTGTGACTGCGTTATACATGTATGTGGGTAGTGTACCATATAGTGATGTCATATTCCGGGTTTCTTTGTGACTGCGTTATACATGTATGTGGGTAGTGTACCATATAACGATGTCATATTCCGGGTTTCTTTGTGACTGCGTTATACATGTATGTGGGTAGTGTACCATATAGTGATGTCATATTCCGGGTTTCTTTGTGACTACGTTATACATGTATGTGGGTAGTGTACCATATAGTGATGTCATATTCCGGGTTTCTTTGTGACTGCGTTATACATGTATGTGGGTAGTGTACCATATAGTGATGTCATATTCCGGGTTTCTTTGTGACTACGTTATACATGTATGTGGGTAGTGTACCATATAGTGATGTCATATTCCGGGTTTCTTTGTGACTGCGTTATACATGTATGTGGGTAGTGTACCATATAGTGATGTCATATTCCGGGTTTCTTTGTGACTACGTTATACATGTATGTGGGTAGTGTACCATATAGTGATGTCATATTCCGGGTTTCTTTGTGACTGCGTTATACATGTATGTGGGTAGTGTACCATATAGTGATGTCATATTCCGGGTTTCTTTGTGACTGTATACTGATATGTACTTTATTAGTTATTAGTTCAGCCAGGCCAAAGGCTCAAGATGAGGCATGGATATTGACTTTTGGTCTGTCCATACATGCAAACTGTTATCTAAGTGTTTAAAAGAATAAAATGTCATTCAATCCGCGAGCTTTTAACCCTTAAAATGATGAATAAATTGGAAGGAATGTGCAAACAACATAAACGTAATGCCGAGTCTGATCAGGATCTATGTTGTTTGCTATTTAACCAAATGTTTTAGCACCAACAAGAGTGATTAATATAAGTTGTTACAGCTTGTTTCGCAATCATTGTAAAATAAATAAAGTTTAAACTTTAGTGCCACTATCGGAATAGCAAACAGCATCGAGCATAATTCTTTCGTTTTGACGTCCAAATCACCATTAAAACCATTTATTTCATTGATTAGACTTGGAAGGTACGCTGGTTTGTACTACAGAGGAATGAGCTGAAGTATTTAAAAGACTCGTCGAGAAAGGATGCAATACGTGTGCTGGACCTCAATGAATGCAAGGAGTGTGCGATGCAAGGGGAGTTCAGGGACAAGGAACATGTATTCAGGTTAGTGAGTAGCCCGGAACTACTAAACAACTTCAGCAAACCTGTTATTCACTTGTACACGCAAGTCGGAAATGGCTAAAGAAAACACATATTTGGCTAACAATTTATTGGCTAAAAACAAATAAGCCAGGGCAGCAGGTCCTGATAAACAAACCTGTTCCTCTTGTTATTCACTCGTACATGACCAGTTGAACATCAGCAATGAAGGACACGGTTTCAGGGCTATAGCTAGACCTTCCAAGTAGGGAGAACATTCTGGTATACAAGGGAGAAGTTTGGTGATTCAGCCAACTGTCATCTATATATTACAGGTTAAAAATTGTCTCTATTGTCCGCCTCCGTGGTCGAGTGGTTATGGTCGCTGACTTGTATACCACTGTAACCTATCATCACTGATGGTCACGGGTTCGAGCCCCGCTCAGGCCGTGTCTCATTTATATGAAAAAGTTGGCAGTTTCTTACGGAGATTGGTGTACCCAAGTACTGGTTAACCGCTGGAGCCTGCCCAGGAAACGTGTTGTTAGATAAACTGCCCGCCGGCGATATAGCCCAAAATGGTGCTGATGCAGGCGTAAAACCCGAAATATAACATAACATAACAAATTGTCTCCCTTAGCTCAAAATATGGAGATACTACTTCCCCCAAATCACCCTCTATTGAACATCAGCAATGAAGGACACAATTTCAGGGCTACAGCTAGCCCCTCCAAGTAGGGAGAACATGCTTGGACACAAGGGAGAAGTTTGGTGATTCAGCCAATTGTCATCTATATATTACAGGTTAAAAATTGTCTCCCTTAGCTCTTCCCCTAAATCACCCTCTAGCTAGAACCCTGTAGCTACTTAAAGACTTGGGCCAATCTTGTTGAAACACTACATTGCTAAGACAACTTGAAGTAGAAACATCCAAATGGCATCTTTCTCATCTGAAACCAGATTGCAGAATTTAGTTTATACAAATTTATTTTAGCTCGATTGCGAAACAAATTCTTACAACTTATATTAATCACTCTCGAGACCTCATTCCTGATGGAATCCATCGCCACGAGGGAGAGAGAACGGGCAACATGGAATTTAAATGCCTTAAGGGCACAATCGTAATGGCTCCAGCTGGGCTCAAACTCCGAACCGTTTGCTGCTGAAGTGAACGCGCATCCACTGCGCTATCACGACTTCCATTGCAGAATTTGATGAAACTTGGCCTGAAGCAGCCTGACCAAAGATGTTCATAATCCATAATAGAAGTGGGTCACTAGATCAAATTTAAATCCAAACCATTACCAGAGTCTGAAATTTTACCACAGTCGTCATGAATCATTGCCGTTTGCAATCAAATTTCAAATTAGATTAGTTCATTAGATAAATTAAAGTCTGTCCTACCTATCCGCTATACCTATATTTTGAAGCCAATCCCCTTGTAAATGTTTACAAAATGCTTAAATATAACATTTCATATTTCGATCACTCATATTTGGAAATAATTTTTTTTAAAGCTTTATTATTTTGATTTATCTGTGTTAAAAATAAAAAATGCTTAAATATAACATTTCATATTTCTGATCACTCATATTTGGAAATAATTTTTTTTAAAGCTTTATTATTTTGATTTATCTGTGTTAAAAATAAAAAATTTGTTAATTTCGTCACTTCAGTTTGCATTACTATCTATCCTCAGCTGCAGTACTAAAGGAAGCACAGATTTGGCTAAAATAAAATGGCTACAAAAAAATAAGAGCCAGAGCAGGCCCTGAAATCCAATCTATTCTGCCATACATGATAGCACCAGTACGATATATGCATTATATCGAATTATCATGGTTAATCAGTGAATATATCATATTCCTTGTTCTATCATTTCTTATGACTCAATCTCAATTTCAACCTTCTAAATTAGTTACTATATGTAACACTGGAATGAGATGTTCATGATTGTATGCAACTACCAGTACTAGTGCCATACCTGCAGGCTATACATTGTACTTAGATGTCAAATCTCAAGTAGATCTTCTATTGTGTGTTTGCTATAACCTGCAGTTGGTGCAGGCATTAAGTTCACCTCATTGAAACCATATTATGACATTCTACTATAAAATAATTGTCATTTCAGTGTATGAATATAATACACTGAAGTGGGTGAGCTTTTGTCCGACCAGTGTGCATAAATCAAACCTTCCCAGCCAGTAATGCATAAATCAAACCTTCCTAGCAAGTAATGTATAAACCAAACCTTCCCAGCCAGTAATGTATAAACCAAACCTTCCCAGCCAGTAATGTATAAACCAAACCTTCCCAGCCAGTAATGCATAAACCAAACCTTCCCAGCCAGTAATGTATAAACCAAACCTTCCCAGCAATGTAATGTATAAACCAAACCTTCCCAGCCAGTAATGTATAAACCAAACCTTCCCAGCAATGTAATGTATAAACCAAACCTTCCCAGCCAGTAATGTATAAACCAAACCTTCCCAGCCAGTAATGTATAAACCAAACCTTCCCAGCCAGTAATGTATAAACCAAACCTTCCCAGCCAGTAATATATAAACCAAACCTTCCCAGCCAGTAATGTATAAACCAAACCTTCCCAGCCAGTAATGCATAAACCAAACCTTCCCAGCCAGTAATGTATAAACCAAACATTCCCAGCCAGTAATATATAAACCAAACCTTCCCAGCCAGTAATGCATAAACCAAACCTTCCCAGCCAGTAATGTATAAACCAAACCTTCCCAGCCAGTAATGTATAAACCAAACCTTCCCAGCCAGTAATGTATAAACCAAACCTTCCCAGCATGTAATGTATAAACCAAACCTTCCCAGCCAGTAATGTATAAACCAAACCTTCCCAGCCAGTAATGTATAAACCAAACCTTCCCAGCCAGTAATGTATAAACCAAACCTTCCCAGCCAGTAATGTATAAACCAAACCTTCCCAGCATGGTAATGTATAAACCAAACCTTCCCAGCCAGTAATGTATAAACCAAACCTTCCCAGCAATGTAATGTATAAACCAAACCTTCCCAGCCAGTAATGTATAAACCAAACCTTCCCAGCCAGTAATGTATAAACCAAACCTTCCCAGCCAGTAATGTATAAACCAAACCTTCCCAACCTGGTAATGTATAAACCAAACCTTCCCAGCCAGTAATGCATAAACCAAACCTTCCCAGCATGGTAATATATAAACCAAACCTTCCCAGCCAGTAATGTATAAACCAAACCTTCCCAGCCAGTAATGTATAAACCAAACCTTCCCAGCCAGTAATATATAAACCAAACCTTCCCAGCCAGTAATGTATAAACCAAACCTTCCCAGCCAGTAATGCATAAACCAAACCTTCCCAGCCAGTAATGTATAAACCAAACCTTCCCAGCCAGTAATGTATAAACCAAACCTTCCCAGCCAGTAATGTATAAACCAAACCTTCCCAGCCAGTAATGTATAAACCAAACCTTCCCAGCCAGTAATGTATAAACCAAACCTTCCCAGCCAGTAATGCATAAACCAAACCTTCCCAGCCAGTAATGTATAAACCAAACATTCCCAGCCAGTAATGCATAAACCAAATCTTCCCAGCCAGTAATATATAAACCAAACCTTCCCAGCCAGTAATGTATAAACCAAACCTTCCCAGCCAGTAATGTATAAACCAAACCTTCCCAGCATGGTAATGTATAAACCAAACCTTCCCAGCCAGTAATGTATAAACCAAACCTTCCCAGCAATGTAATGTATAAACCAAACCTTCCCAGCCAGTAATGTATAAACCAAACCTTCCCAGCCAGTAATGTATAAACCAAACCTTCCCAGCCAGTAATGTATAAACCAAACCTTCCCAGCCAGTAATGTATAAACCAAACCTTCCCAGCCAGTAATGCATAAACCAAACCTTCCCAGCCAGTAATGTATAAACCAAACATTCCCAGCCAGTAATGCATAAACCAAACCTTCCCAGCCAGTAATGTATAAACCAAACCTTCCCAGCATGGTAATGTATAAACCAAACCTTCCCAGCCAGTAATGTATAAACCAAACCTTCCCAGCAATGTAATGTATAAACCAAACCTTCCCAGCCAGTAATGTATAAACCAAACCTTCCCAGTCAATAATGTATAAACCAAACCTTCCCAGCCAGTAATGTATAAACCAAACCTTCCCAACCTGGTAATGTGTAAACCAAACCTTCCCAGCCAGTAATGCATAAACCAAACCTTCCCAGCATGGTAATATATAAACCAAACTTTCCCAGCCAGTAATGTATAAACCAAACCTTCCCAGCCAGTAATGCATAAACCAAACCTTCCCAGCCAGTAATGTATAAACCAAACCTTCCCAGCCAGTAATGTATCAACCAAACCTTCCCAGCATGGTAATGTATAAACCAAACCTTCCCAGCCAGTAATAAACAAACTCCCAGCCAGTAATGTAAACCAACTTCCCAGCATAATGTATAAACCAAACCTTCCCAGCCAGTAATGTATAAACCAAACCTTCCCAGCCAGTAATGTATAAACCAAACCTTCCCAGCCAGTAATGTATAAACCAAACCTTCCCAGCCAGTAATGTATAAACCAAACCTTCCCAGCCAGTAATGTATAAACCAAACCTTCCCAGCCAGTAATGCATAAACCAAACCTTCCCAGCCAGTAATGTATAAACCAAACCTTCCCAGCCAGTAATGTATAAACCAAACCTTCCCAGCCAGTAATGTATAAACCAAACCTTCCCAGCAAGGTAATGTATAAACCAAACCTTCCCAGCCAGTAATGTATAAACCAAACCTTCCCAGCCAATAATGTATAAACCAAACCTTCCCAGCCAGTAATGTATAAACCAAACCTTCCCAACCTGGTAATGTGTAAACCAAACCTTCCCAGCCAGTAATGCATAAACCAAACCTTCCCAGCATGGTAATATATAAACCAAACCTTCCCAGACAGTAATGTATAAACCAAACCTTCCCAGCCAGTAATGTATAAACCAAACCTTCCCAGCCAGTAATATATAAACCAAACCTTCCCAGCCAGTAATATATAAACCAAACCTTCCCAGCCAGTAATGCATAAATCAAACCTTCCCAGCCAGTAATGTATAAACCAAACCTTCCCAGCATGGTAATATATAAACCAAACCTTCCCAGCCAGTAATATATAAACCAAACCTTCCCAGCCAGTAATGTATAAACCAAACCTTCCCAGCCAGTAATGCATAAACCAAACCTTCCCAGCCTGTAATGTATAAACCAAACCTTGCCAGCCAGTAATGTATAAACCAAACCTTCCCAGCCAGTAATGTACAAACCAAACCTTCCCAGCCAGTAATGTATAAACCAAACCTTCCCAGCCAGTAATGTATAAACCAAACCTTCCCAGCATGTAATGTATAAACCAAACCTTCCCAGCCAGTAATGTATAAACCAAACCTTCCCAGCCAGTAATGTATAAACCAAACCTTCCCAGCCAGTAATGTATAAACCAAACCTTCCCAGCCAGTAATGTATAAACCAAACCTTCCCAGCCAGTAATGTATAAACCAAACCTTCCCAGCCAGTAATGCATAAACCAAACCTTCCCAGCCAGTAATGTATAAACCAAACATTCCCAGCCAGTAATGCATAAACCAAATCTTCCCAGCCAGTAATATATAAACCAAACCTTCCCAGCCAGTAATGTATAAACCAAACCTTCCCAGCCAGTAATGTATAAACCAAACCTTCCCAGCATGGTAATGTATAAACCAAACCTTCCCAGCCAGTAATGTATAAGCCAAACCTTCCCAGCAATGTAATGTATAAACCAAACCTTCCCAGCCAGTAATGTATAAACCAAACCTTCCCAGCCAGTAATGTATAAACCAAACCTTCCCAGCCAGTAATGTATAAACCAAACCTTCCCAGCCAGTAATGTATAAACCAAACCTTCCCAGCCAGTAATGCATAAACCAAACCTTCCCAGCCAGTAATGTATAAACCAAACATTCCCAGCCAGTAATGCATAAACCAAATCTTCCCAGCCAGTAATATATAAACCAAACCTTCCCAGCCAGTAATGTATAAACCAAACCTTCCCAGCCAGTAATGTATAAACCAAACCTTCCCAGCATGGTAATGTATAAACCAAACCTTCCCAGCCAGTAATGTATAAGCCAAACCTTCCCAGCCGTAATGATAACAAATTCCACCAAGTATAAACCAAACCCACAACCAAACCTTCCCAGTCAGTAATGTATAAACCAAACCTTCCCAGCCAGTAATGTATAAACCAAACCTTCCCAGCCAGTAATGTATAAACCAAACCTTCCCAGCCAGTAATGTATAAACCAAACCTTCCCAGCCAGTAATGTATAAACCAAACCTTCCCAGCCAGTAATGTATAAACCAAACCTTCCCAGCCAGTAATGTATAAACCAAACTTCCCAGCCAGTAATGTATAAACCAAACCTTCCCAGCCAGTAATGTATAAACCAAACCTTCCCAGCCAGTAATGTATAAACCAAACCTTCCCAGCCATAATGTATAAACCAAACCTTCCCAGCCAGTAATGTATAAACCAAACCTTCCCAGCCAGTAATGTATAAACCAAACCTTCCCAGCCAGTAATGTATAAACCAAACCTTCCCAGCCAGTAATGTATAAACCAAACCTTCCCAGCCTGGTAATATATAAACCAAACTTTCCCAGCTAGTAATATATTGGTTTTGTGTAGTGTAAATTCTCTTACAGACTGGTGTTTGGCTGGAGAACATTTTATATGTTTGCAGACAGTAAAAACGAATCCCAAGAGTGGGTGAAACATATAAACTGGAGACTGGTAAGTTTTGTTATTATTGGGATGGCAACGAATATTCAAATGTTCGCTCGGACGTCCGAATTTCCGAATACTATTCCAGTATTTGAATATTCAGAAAAAATATTATATTTGCAAAAATGAAATAAACTGTCATAAATCAGATACGTTGTTTTCTATTGAAACCATCGTAAAACCTTCCAATACAAAAGAGATCGCCCCAGGATGTGTGAATAAACCATGTTGTTGTCGCATCCATGGCAGGTGTTAATTGACACCCTGCCATATAATCGGATAATTACAGTAGGTGTTAGTACCCAGGTAGTAGGTAGTGTAGTAGGTAGTGTTTAATTATGATATCAAAACTGTTAGACAGAGAAAATTCTGTTGAAATATTACAGACACTCCCACACCCCCCCCCCCCACAATTTTAATTAACTGCTCAATATTGCCGAACAGTACTATTTAAAGTACGATTAATATAATGCTCATGCCTTAGAATGAATTCCGGCACTCAGAATGACAAACCATGATTTATTCAACGATAAATAACTTAATTCAAATGCAAATATTATTTCGATTCTAACATAGCCAAAATATCTAAAAATCGCCAAAAAAGTTATTTTTTAGAAAGCGCAAAATTTAATGTCACAAAACTACAAAAATGCTAGTAAAATGATGTAACATTCGACATCACACGCTCAGCCATTGTTGATTGCAGATATAAACACGGTAAATTCCGTATTTGTGTGTACAGACACAATGCCGAGTCATGTTAGAATGATGGATGTCACATGCCATTGTTTAAAATGTTTTGATTTTTAGTTACTTTTCTATAATGAACCTATTTATTTATGTTTATTTATTTAAAAATTATGTTTATTTATTTATTTTCAGGACCAGAAACGCGATCAATAACATTTGAAGTTGACAGTGATTAACAATGCAAGATGCGTGTACTAAGTGATGTAGTGCATTCAGATGGTCTAACATGCATACTGGTGTGCACAGTTGTAGAACATGCTAGGTCAGATGGTCTAACATGCATACTAGTGTACACAGTTGTAGAACATGCTAGGTCAGATGGTCCAACATGCATACTAGTGTACACAGTTATATAACATGCTAGGTCAGATGGTCCAACATGCATACTAGTGTACACAGTTATATAACATGCTAGGTCAGATGGTCCAACATGCATACTAGTGTACAGAGTTGTAGAACATGCTAGGTCAGATGGTCTAACATGCATACTAGTGTACAGAGTTGTAGAACATGCTAGGTCAGATGGTCTAAC
>CM026390.1:7419570-7436346 GCA_014843695.1 Archivesica marissinica | reverse complement strand
TATCAGAGTGATAATAGATCAATACGGGCTGTTTCTATCAGAGAGTGATAATAGGTCAATAAGGGCTGTTTCTATCAGAGAGTGATAATAGATCAATAAGGGCTGTTTCTATCAGAGAGTGATAATAGATCAATAAGGGCTGTTTCTATCACGAGAGTGATAATATATCAATACGTGCTGCTTCTATCACAGAGTGATAATAGGTCAATAAGGGCTGCTTCTATCACAGAGTGATAATTGATCAATAAGGCCTGCTTCTACCAGAGTGATAATAGGTCAATAAGGGCTGTTTCTATCAGAGTGATAATTGATCAATAAGGTCTGCTTCTATCAGAGAGTGATAATATATCAATAAGGGCCGTTTCTATCACGAGAGTGATAATATATCAATACGTGCTGCTTCTATCACAGAGTGATAATAGGTCAATAAGGGCTGCTTCTATCACAGAGTGATAATTGATCAATAAGGCCTGCTTCTACCAGCGTGATAATAGGTCAATAAGGGCTGTTTCTATCAGAGTGATAATTGATCAATAAGGTCTGCTTCTATCAGAGTGATAATAGATCAATAAGGGCTGCTTCTATCAGAGAGTGATAATAGATCAATTAGGGCTGCTTCTATCAGAGAGTGATAATATATCAATAAGGGCTGTTCCTATCTGAGTGATAATAGATCAATAAGGGCTGTTTCTATCAGAGAGTGATAATATATTAATACTGCCTTACTGGCCTATTCTCTCAGAGAAAATGTTTATGTTAAATGCTGCAAATTGATGCTGATTGGGTATTTGTGCTCCACACCTTGCCTGCTAGCACGATGCTGATTGGGTATTTGTGCTCCACACCTTGCTTGTTAGCATGATACTGATTGGGTAT
This sequence comes from Archivesica marissinica, assembly GCA_014843695.1. Lineage (NCBI taxonomy): Eukaryota > Metazoa > Mollusca > Bivalvia > Venerida > Vesicomyidae > Archivesica > Archivesica marissinica. Next base: position 7,435,470 of record CM026390.1, on the reverse strand, counting down.
TTGTGCTCCACACCTTGCCTGCTAGCACGATGCTGATTGGGTATTTGTGCTCCACACCTTGCCTGATAGCATGATACTGATTGGGTATTTGTGCTCCACACCTTGCCTGCTAGCACGATGCTGATTGGGTATTTGTGCTCCACACCTTGCCTGATAGCATGATACTGATTGGGTATTTGTGCGCCACACCTTGCCTGCTAGCATAGTGCTGATTGGGTATTTGTGCTCCACACCTTGCCTGATAGCATGATGCTGATTGGGTATTTGTGCTCCACACCCTGCCTGATAGCATGATGCTGATTGGGTATTTGTGCTCCACACCTTGCCTGCTAGCATAGTGCTGATTGGGTATTTGTGCTCCACACCTTGCCTGATAGCATGATGTTGATTGGGTATTTGTGCTCCACACCTTGCCTGATAGCATGATGCTGATTGGGTATTTGTGCGCCACACCCTGCCTGATAGCATGATGCTGATTGTGTATTTGTGCTCCACACCTTGCTTGTTAGCATGATACTGATTGGGTATTTGTGCGCCACACCTTGCTTGTTAGCATGATGCTGATTGGGTATTTGTGCTCCACACCTTGCCTGTTAGCATGATACTGATTGGGTATTTGTGCGCCACACCTTGCCTGATAGCACGATGCTGATTGGGTATTTGTGCGCCACACCTTGCTTGTTAGCTGCTAGCATGATGCTGATTGGATGCCTATGCGCCACACCTTGCATGTTAGCATGATGCTGATTGGATGCCTATGCGCCACACCTTGCATGTTAGCATGATGCTGATTGGATGCCTATGCGCCACACCTTGCTTGTTAGCATGATGCTGATTGGATGCCTATGCGCCACACCTTGCTTGTTGGCATGCTGCTGATTGGATGTTTGTACCTCTATCTAGTACTGTACTCGGGGGGGGGTGTTCAGTTGTATGGTAAACCATACTGTTGTGACCTTGTGCATTTTGCTGACTAGTTTATCAAGATGTATGGACATAATATGTGACAAAGATCTTCACCTTGTTGTGAACAATTGTGGTACTTTGTTTTGATAACGATATATATGAAAGATAACATGGTACAAATACTTGTTGGTAGGTGTGTTGACGCACCGTCTTAATCTATGTATGTCAAGTGCTTCTCAATTTGTACAACCACATGATGTAAGTATTTCATGTCATGTATGTACTTCACAGGCAAAATAAAACATGTCTTGTATGGATACAATGTTATGTACTAATATCTGGACGGTTACGTAATACGATCAAGTGTTTGTTCACCGACATTTAGCTTGCACTCCTCGAGTTACGGACATTTGAATTTTATCCAGGTTGTAAAATGACAGTTTATGCATTGGTGGGTATATCTGGTTGTCGGTCGGTCTGTCTGTAGATATAAACTTGTTGTTTTTCATATTGCTGTATACCTTCAATAGATGTTCAGAACTTCAAGCAATTGATCATTATGTGATACTCTGACAACAAGGTCACTCTGAACATCGTGAATCCTAAAGCAATTAATGTTTATAGGGTTCTAATCGTCACAGTGATTGTTGACATTGAACTCTGCTACATGCTCTGGTCTGCCTTTGTAGTCGAGTGGTTACGGGTCGCTGACTTGTATACCACTGTAACCTATCATCACTGATGGTCATGGGTTCGAGGCCATGTCTCATTTATATGAAAAAGTTGGCAGTTTCTTACGGAGGTTGGTGCACCCAAGTACTGGTTAACCGCTGGAGCCTGCCCAGGAAATGTGTTAGGTAAACTGCCCGATATAGCCCAAAATGGTGCTGATGCAGGCGTAAAACCCGAACAAACAAACACATTATCATTATGTATTTGAGGATAGTGCAAGATACCTGCCTGGTCAGAACAACAGAGTAGCAGCTTGAGGTTTCATCAACCAGCCCGGTCAGAATGACATTGTAGTAGCTTGAGGTTTCATCAACCAGCCCAATCAGAATGACATTGTATAGTAGCTTGAGGTTTCATCAACCAGCCCGGTCAGAATGACATTGTATGTAGCTTGAGGTTTCATCAACCTGCCCAATCAGAATGACATTGTATAGTAGCTTGAGGTTTCATCAACCAGCCCGGTCAGAATGACATTGTATAGTAGCTTGATGTTTCATCAACCTGCCCAATCAGAATGACATTGTATAGCAGCTTGAGGTTTCATCAACCAGCCCGGTCAGAATGACATTGTATAGTAGCTTGAGGTTTCATCAACCATGCAGCCCAGTCAGAATGACATTGTAGTAGCTTGAGGTTTCATCAACCATGCAGCCCGGTCAGAATGACATTGTAGTAGCTTGAGGTTTCATCAACCATGCAGCCCGGTCAGAATGACATTGTATAGTAGCTTGAGGTTTCATCAACCATGCAGCCCGGTCAGAATGACATTGTATAGTAGCTTGAGGTTTCATCACCCAGCCCGGTCAGAATGACATTGTATAGCAGCTTGAGGTTTCATCAACCAGCCCGGTCAGAATGACGTATAGTAGCTTGAGGTTTCATCAACCATGCAGCCCAGTCAGAATGACATTGTAGTAGCTTGAGGTTTCATCAACCATGCAGCCCGGTCAGAATGACATTGTATAGTAGCTTGAGGTTTCATCAATCGATGACATTGTAGTAGCTTGAGGTTTCATCAACCATGCAGCCCAATCAGAATGACATTGTATAGTAGCTTGAGGTTTCATCAACCAGCCCGGTCAGAATGACATTGTATAGTAGCTTGAGGTTTCACCAACCAGCCCTGTCAGAATGACATTGTATAGTAGCTTGAGGTTTCATCAACCTGCCCAATCAGAATGACATTGTATAGTAGCTTGAGGTTTCATCAACCATGCAGCCCAGTCAGAATGACATTGTATAGTAGCTTGAGGTTTCATCAACCAGCCCAATCAGAATGACATTGTATAGTAGCTTGAGGTTTCATCAACCAGCTCGGTCAGAATGACATTGTAGTAGCTTGAGGTTTCATCAACCAGCCCGGTCAGAATGACATTGTATAGTAGCTTGAGGTTTCATCAACCATGCAGCCCAATCAGAATGACATTGTATAGTCGCTTGAGGTTTCATCAAAGATGCAGCCCAATCAGAATGACATTGTAGTAGCTTGAGGTTTCATCAACCAGCCCAATCAGAATGACATTGTAGTAGCTTGAGGTTTCATCAACCATGAAGCCCAATCAGAATGACATTGTAGTAGCTTGAGGTTTCATCAACCAGCCCAATCAGAATGACATTGTAGTAGCTTGAGGTTTCATCAACCAGCCCGGTCAGAATGACATTGTATAGTAGCTTGAGGTTTCACCAACCAGCCCTGTCAGAATGACATTGTATAGTAGCTTGAGGTTTCATCAACCTGCCCAATCAGAATGACATTGTATAGTAGCTTGAGGTTTCATCAACCATGCAGCCCAGTCAGAATGACATTGTATAGTAGCTTGAGGTTTCATCAACCAGCCCGGTCAGAATGACATTGTATAGTAGCTTGAGGTTTCATCAACCAGCCCAATCAGAATGACATTGTATAGTAGCTTGAGGTTTCATCAACCAGCCCGGTCAGAATGACATTGTAGTAGCTTGAGGTTTCATCAACCTGCCCGGTCAGGATGACATTGTAGTAGCTTGAGGTTTCATCAACCAGCTCAGTCAGAATGACATTGTATTAGTAGCTTGAGGTTTCATCAACCAGCCCAGTCAGAATGACATTGTATAGTAGCTTGAGGTTTCATCAACCAGCCCAGTCAGAATGACATTGTATAGTAGCTTGAGGTTTCATCAACCAGCCCAATCAGAATGACATTGTAGTAGCTTGAGGTTTCATCAACCAGCCCGGTCAGAATGACATTGTAGTAGCTTGAGGTTTCATCAACCATGCAGCCCAATCAGAATGACATTGTATAGTAGCTTGAGGTTTCATCAACCATGCAGCCCAATCAGAATGACATTGTAGTAGCTTGAGGTTTCATCAACCAGCCCAGTCAGAATGACATTGTAGTAGCTTGAGGTTTCATATCAACCAGCCCGGTCAGAATGACATTGTAGTAGCTTGAGGTTTCATCAACCAGCCCGGTCAGAATGACATTGTATAGTAGCTTGAGGTTTCATCAACCATGCAGCCCAATCAGAATGACATTGTATAGTCGCTTGAGGTTTCATCAAAGATGCAGCCCAATCAGAATGACATTGTAGTAGCTTGAGGTTTCATCAACCAGCCCAATCAGAATGACATTGTAGTAGCTTGAGGTTTCATCAACCATGCAGCCCAATCAGAATGACATTGTATAGTAGCTTGAGGTTTCATCAACCATGCAGCCCAGTCAGAATGACATTGTATAGTAGCTTGAGGTTTCATCAACCAGCCCAATCAGAATGACATTGTATAGTAGCTTGAGGTTTCATCAACCAGCCCGGTCAGAATGACATTGTAGTAGCTTGAGGTTTCATCAACCTGCCCGGTCAGGATGACATTGTAGTAGCTTGAGGTTTCATCAACCAGCCCAGTCAGAATGACATTGTATTAGTAGCTTGAGGTTTCATCAACCAGCCCAGTCAGAATGACATTGTATAGTAGCTTGAGGTTTCATCAACCAGCCCAGTCAGAATGACATTGTATAGTAGCTTGAGGCTTCATCAACCAGCCCAATCAGAATGACATTGTAGTAGCTTGAGGTTTCATCAACCAGCCCAGTCAGAATGACATTGTAGTAGCTTGAGGTTTCATCAACCATGCAGCCCAATCAGAATGACATTGTATAGTAGCTTGAGGTTTCATCAACCATGCAGCCCAATCAGAATGACATTGTAGTAGCTTGAGGTTTCATCAACCAGCCCAGTCAGAATGACATTGTAGTAGCTTGAGGTTTCATATCAACCAGCCCGGTCAGAATGACATTGTAGTAGCTTGAGGTTTCATCAACCAGCCCGGTCAGAATGACATTGTATAGTAGCTTGAGGTTTCATCAACCATGCAGCCCAATCAGAATGACATTGTATAGTCGCTTGAGGTTTCATCAAAGATGCAGCCCAATCAGAATGACATTGTAGTAGCTTGAGGTTTCATCAACCAGCCCAATCAGAATGACATTGTATAGTCGCTTGAGGTTTCATCAAAGATGCAGCCCAATCAGAATGACATTGTAGTAGCTTGAGGTTTCATCAACCAGCCCAATCAGAATGACATTGTATAGTAGCTTGAGGTTTCATCAAAGATGCAGCCCAATCAGAATGACATTGTAGTAGCTTGAGGTTTCATCAACCAGCCCAATCAGAATGACATTGTATAGTAGCTTGAGGTTTCATCAAAGATGCAGCCCAATCAGAATGACATTGTAGTAGCTTGAGGTTTCATCAACCAGCCCAATCAGAATGACATTGTATAGTAGCTTGAGGTTTCATCAAAATGCAGCCCAATCAGAATGACATTGTAGTAGCTTGAGGTTTCATCAACCAGCCCGGTCAGAATGACATTGTATAGTAGCTTGAGGTTTCATCAACCAGCCCAGTCAGAATGACATTGTAGTAGCTTGAGGTTTCATCAACCTGCCCGGTCAGGATGACATTGTAGTAGCTTGAGGTTTCATCAACCAGCTCAGTCAGAATGACATTGTATTAGTAGCTTGAGGTTTCATCAACCAGCCCAGTCAGAATGACATTGTATAGTAGCTTGAGGCTTCATCAACCAGCCCAATCAGAATGACATTGTAGTAGCTTGAGGTTTCATCAACCAGCCCGGTCAGAATGACATTGTAGTAGCTTGAGGTTTCATCAACCATGCAGCCCAATCAGAATGACATTGTATAGTAGCTTGAGGTTTCATCAACCATGCAGCCCAATCAGAATGACATTGTAGTAGCTTGAGGTTTCATCAACCAGCCCAGTCAGAATGACATTGTAGTAGCTTGAGGTTTCATTCAACCAGCCCGGTCAGAATGACATTGTAGTAGCTTGAGGTTTCATCAACCAGCCCGGTCAGAATGACATTGTATAGTAGCTTGAGGTTTCATCAACCATGCAGCCCAATCAGAATGACATTGTATAGTCGCTTGAGGTTTCATCAAAGATGCAGCCCAATCAGAATGACATTGTAGTAGCTTGAGGTTTCATCAACCAGCCCAATCAGAATGACATTGTAGTAGCTTGAGGTTTCATCAACCATGCAGCCCAATCAGAATGACATTGTATAGTAGCTTGAGGTTTCATCAACCATGCAGCCCAGTCAGAATGACATTGTATAGTAGCTTGAGGTTTCATCAACCAGCCCAATCAGAATGACATTGTATAGTAGCTTGAGGTTTCATCAACCAGCCCGGTCAGAATGACATTGTAGTAGCTTGAGGTTTCATCAACCTGCCCGGTCAGGATGACATTGTAGTAGCTTGAGGTTTCATCAACCAGCCCAGTCAGAATGACATTGTATTAGTAGCTTGAGGTTTCATCAACCAGCCCAGTCAGAATGACATTGTATAGTAGCTTGAGGTTTCATCAACCAGCCCAGTCAGAATGACATTGTATAGTAGCTTGAGGTTTCATCAACCAGCCTTCATCAACCAGCCCAATCAGAATGACATTGTAGTAGCTTGAGGTTTCATCAACCAGCCCGGTCAGAATGACATTGTAGTAGCTTGAGGTTTCATCAACCATGCAGCCCAATCAGAATGACATTGTATAGTAGCTTGAGGTTTCATCAACCATGCAGCCCAGTCAGAATGACATTGTATAGTAGCTTGAGGTTTCATCAATCAGCCCAATCAGAATGACATTGTATAGTAGCTTGAGGTTTCATCAACCAGCCCGGTCAGAATGACATTGTATAGTAGCTTGAGGTTTCATCAACCAGCCCAGTCAGGATGACATTGTAGTAGCTTGAGGTTTCATCAACCAGCCCAGTCAGAATGACATTGTAGTAGCTTGAGGTTTCATCAACCAGCCCGGTCAGAATGACATTGTAGTAGCTTGAGGTTTCATCAACCTGCCCGGTCAGGATGACATTGTAGTAGCTTGAGGTTTCATCAACCAGCTCAGTCAGAATGACATTGTATTAGTAGCTTGAGGCTTCATCAACCAGCCCAATCAGAATGACATTGTAGTAGCTTGAGGTTTCATCAACCAGCCCGGTCAGAATGACATTGTAGTAGCTTGAGGTTTCATCAACCATGCAGCCCAATCAGAATGACATTGTATAGTAGCTTGAGGTTTCATCAACCATGCAGCCCAATCAGAATGACATTGTAGTAGCTTAAGGTTTCATCAACCAGCCCAGTCAGAATGACATTGTAGTAGCTTGAGGTTTCATATCAACCAGCCCGGTCAGAATGACATTGTAGTAGCTTGAGGTTTCATCAACCAGCCCGGTCAGAATGACATTGTATAGTAGCTTGAGGTTTCATCAACCATGCAGCCCAATCAGAATGACATTGTATAGTCGCTTGAGGTTTCATCAAAGATGCAGCCCAATCAGAATGACATTGTAGTAGCTTGAGGTTTCATCAACCAGCCCAATCAGAATGACATTGTAGTAGCTTGAGGTTTCATCAACCATGCAGCCCAATCAGAATGACATTGTATAGTAGCTTGAGGTTTCATCAACCATGCAGCCCAGTCAGAATGACATTGTATAGTAGCTTGAGGTTTCATCAACCAGCCCAATCAGAATGACATTGTATAGTAGCTTGAGGTTTCATCAACCAGCCCGGTCAGAATGACATTGTAGTAGCTTGAGGTTTCATCAACCTGCCCGGTCAGGATGACATTGTAGTAGCTTGAGGTTTCATCAACCAGCCCAGTCAGAATGACATTGTATTAGTAGCTTGAGGTTTCATCAACCAGCCCAGTCAGAATGACATTGTATAGTAGCTTGAGGTTTCATCAACCAGCCCAGTCAGAATGACATTGTATAGTAGCTTGAGGCTTCATCAACCAGCCCAATCAGAATGACATTGTAGTAGCTTGAGGTTTCATCAACCAGCCCGGTCAGAATGACATTGTAGTAGCTTGAGGTTTCATCAACCATGCAGCCCAATCAGAATGACATTGTATAGTAGCTTGAGGTTTCATCAACCAGCCCAGTCAGAATGACATTGTAGTAGCTTGAGGTTTCATCAACCTGCCCGGTCAGGATGACATTGTAGTAGCTTGAGGTTTCATCAACCAGCTCAGTCAGAATGACATTGTATTAGTAGCTTGAGGTTTCATCAACCAGCCCAGTCAGAATGACATTGTATAGTAGCTTGAGGTTTCATCAACCAGCCCAGTCAGAATGACATTGTATAGTAGCTTGAGGCTTCATCAACCAGCCCAATCAGAATGACATTGTAGTAGCTTGAGGTTTCATCAACCAGCCCGGTCAGAATGACATTGTAGTAGCTTGAGGTTTCATCAACCATGCAGCCCAATCAGAATGACATTGTATAGTAGCTTGAGGTTTCATCAACCATGCAGCCCAATCAGAATGACATTGTAGTAGCTTGAGGTTTCATCAACCAGCCCAGTCAGAATGACATTGTAGTAGCTTGAGGTTTCATATCAACCAGCCCGGTCAGAATGACATTGTAGTAGCTTGAGGTTTCATCAACCAGCCCGGTCAGAATGACATTGTATAGTAGCTTGAGGTTTCATCAACCATGCAGCCCAATCAGAATGACATTGTATAGTAGCTTGAGGTTTCATCAAAGATGCAGCCCAATCAGAATGACATTGTAGTAGCTTGAGGTTTCATCAACCAGCCCAATCAGAATGACATTGTATAGTAGCTTGAGGTTTCATCAACGATGCAGCCCAATCAGAATGACATTGTAGTAGCTTGAGGTTTCATCAACCAGCCCAGTCAGAATGACATTGTATGTAGCTTGAGGTTTCATCAACCAGCCCGGTCAGAATGACATTGTAGTAGCTTGAGGTTTCATCAACCTGCCCGGTCAGAATGACATTGTAGTAGCTTGAGGTTTCATCAACCAGCCCAGTCAGAATGACATTGTATAGTAGCTTGAGGTTTCATCAACCAGCCCAGTCAGAATGACATTGTATAGTAGCTTGAGGTTTCATCAACCAGCCCAATCAGAATGACATTGTATGTAGCTTGAGGTTTCATCAACCAGCCCGGTCAGAATGACATTGTAGTAGCTTGAGGTTTCATCAACCTGCCCAATCAGAATGACATTGTAGTAGCTTGAGGTTTCATCAACCAGCCCAGTCAGAATGACATTGTATAGTAGCTTGAGGTTTCATCAACCAGCGCCCAGTCAGAATGACATTGTAGTAGCTTGAGGTTTCATCAACCATGCGCCCAGTCAGAATGACATTGTAGTAGCTTGAGGTTTCATCAACCAGCCCAATCAGAATGACATTGTATAGTAGCTTGAGGTTTCATCAACCATGGCCCAGTCAGAATGACATTGTAGTAGCTTGAGGTTTCATCAACCAGCCCAGTCAGAATGACATTGTAGTAGCTTGAGGTTTCATCAACCAGCCCGGTCAGAATGACATTGTAGTAGCTTGAGGTTTCATCAACCATGCAGCCCAATCAGAATGACATTGTATAGTAGCTTGAGGTTTCATCAACCATGCAGCCCAATCAGAATGACATTGTATAGTAGCTTGAGGTTTCATCAACCAGCCCAATCAGAATGACATTGTATAGTAGCTTGAGGTTTCATCAACCAGCCCTCAAATGACATTGTAGTGCTTGAGGTTTCATCAACCATGCGCCCAATCAGAATGACATTGTAGTAGCTTGAGGTTTCATCAACCAGCCCAATCAGAATGACATTGTAGTAGCTTGAGGTTTCATCAACCATGCAGCCCAGTCAGAATGACATTGTATAGTAGCTTGAGGTTTCATCAACCAGCCCAGTCAGAATGACATTGTATAGTAGCTTGAGGTTTCATCAACCAGCCCAATCAGAATGACATTGTAGTAGCTTGAGGTTTCATCAACCAGCCCGGTCAGAATGACATTGTAGTAGCTTGAGGTTTCATCAACCATGCAGCCCAGTCAGAATGACATTGTATAGTAGCTTGAGGTTTCATCAACATGCAGCCCAGTCAGAATGACATTGTAGTAGCTTGAGGTTTCATCAACCAGCCCGGTCAGAATGACATTGTATAGTAGATTGAGGTTTTATCAACGTGCCAGGTCAGAACAACAGGGTAGAGTTTAGAGTTTCACCACACACCACCGATCAGTATCACACAAAGCTGAAGCCGTGTTTACACTACAGCCGAAAACCGTCGGTGACAGTAGTGCGTGTGCCTTATCTAGACATTAGTCATTTTAGATGATAGTGCGATAATACAGACAGAGACACATTCCAGAGTCTCCTCTGGTTCTTCTACGTGTACGGTTTAAAGTCGCATTTGAACGATTGTTAATATTATTAGAGTGGATGGAGGTGCCTATGCAGGGGACCGATCCCGGGATTCGCAGTCCAACGTGTTAACCACTGGAATACTTTCCCATCTATATACATACAATGATAGCTATATAAATATACTACTTTTATAACCCATTCTTCTATATCCCTCGTGAACAACCGAGACACAGGTCAGATCACATACTAGTACCCCCAAACGTGCCTAATCCCTGTGGGTCAGATAGCCACATTATTAAGCATATTTAAATATATACTTATAAAAGCGGTCAATACATCCGTCATTTCTACATGTACTTCACTGGCGAAAATACGTTATTCGGTATATAACTATATATATATGTATGTAAATACCACGTCACTGGTAATGTGAACTAATCGTGCAAACAGCATGCATGCATGTGGGTGAATTAAGTGATAAACACATATTGATAACAGTATAGATAACACGTCACATACATTGGGATTTATTAAACGTAGCTTGAACTCGTGTCCATCTTCAGCCAAAGAAAGAGCTTGTTCAACGCAGGTTTGCCCAAAGTTAGAATAAGCTTCTCCAATCCACAAAGCAAACATAAATAAAGCAAACTGAAGACATCCAACGCAATGTGGCCATATATGCTGCCAACAAAGGGTTGAATCCACATCAACCAGACAGTGTCTCTTCCATCATTTCATCTCTGCAATGACCACTATCGTTACAACGGCGCCAACGCTCTGATTTGGTTCTGCTCTTTAGAGTTGTCCATGGACTTGTTGCAATGCATGCCGCGTATTTACCATATCCGCGGCTGCACTCAGTCGTTCAACTGGACAAAGTAAGGAGGTAAATGCTATGCCTAACGTTTACTTTGGATACACTCGGCACTCTGCCGGGTTTAAAACCCTCTTCAGTAGATGTCGTCAGTGACGTTGAAGAGTATTTCGTTAAAGCAGCCATTTCCACGGTCGTAGAAACGTAATCGTATATGCTTCTGTATCTCCATACATAGCAGCACGTCATTTACCTAACGAGAACCCCCCCTTTAATTTCCAGAGTGGTCGTTGCACTAGCAACTATTCTCATATTACACAACATATACAAGGGAATTGCACAATTTTGTATTCATATTTGCACCGGGGAGCATGCTACCGGACGTTAGTAATTAAGTAGAGAGATTGCATGGTGAATTCGTTCTTGAGAGTGTACAGTGATTTATTTAGCCACGCCTCCATGCCAAAATTAAAAGCCGCTACCATACTATTTAGTTACATGCTTCACAGAGAGAGTGCGATGATAACATGCTCATATTCTTCCTAGTACATATACGTAATCGAAGTAATGAGAGTGCATGTATGATATGCGCATATCGAGTAATACATTGGAGTAGAGAGAGTGTACGGTGACATTCTTAAAAGTAGTGAGAGTGCATGTATGATATGTGTATATCGACCATACCTCCTTCCTAGTACTGGTAGTTGTGGGTAACTGTTGTCTATCATAGCTAGGTAATGTATACACACACGTGTATGAGAGATCAGCCTCAGAAAAGCACGGGTTCGTGCAGGAAACTAACATACTTTGGAGTAGAGAGAGTGTACGGCGAAATTCTTCAAAGTAGTGAGAGTGCATGTATGATATGTGTATATCGACCTGTACTTGGACAACATTACATGGGTCATGGGGATTGTACTTGGACAACATTACATGTGCCATGAGGATTGTACTTGGACAACATTACATGGGTCATGAGGATTGTACTTGGGCAACATTACATGGGTCATGAGGATTGTACGTGGACAACATTACATGTGTCATGAGGATTGTACTTGGGCAACATTACATGTGTCATGAGGATTGTACTTGGACAACATTACATGGGCCATGAGGATTGTACTTGGACAACATTACATGTACCATGAGGATTGTACTTGGACAACATTACATGGGTCATGAGGATTGTACTTGGGCAACATTACATGTACCATGAGGATTGTACTTGGGCAACATTACATGGGTCATGAGGATTGTACTTGGGCAACATTACATGTACCATGAGGATTGTACTTGGGCAACATTACATGGGTCATGAGGATTGTACTTGGACAACATTACATGGGTCATGAGGATTGTACGTGGACAACATTACATGGACCATGAGGATTGTACTTGGACAACATTACATGGGTCATGAGGATTGTACTTGGACAACATTACATGGGTCATGAGGATTGTACTTGGGCAACATTACATGGGTCATGAGGATTGTACTTGGGCAACATTACATGGGTCATGAGGATTGTACTTGGACAACATTACATGGGTCATGAGGATTGTACTTGGGCAACATTACATGGGTCATGAGGATTGTACTTGGACAACATTACATGGGTCATGAGGATTGTACTTGGACAACATTACATGGGTCATGAGGATTGTACTTGGACAACATTACATGGGTCATGAGGATTGTACTTGGACAACATTACATGGGTCATGAGGATTGTACTTGGACAACATTACATGGGTCATGAGGATTGTACTTGGACAACATTACATGGGTCATGAGGATTGTACTTGGACAACATTACATGGGTCATGAGGATTGTACGTGGACAACATTACATGGGTCATGAGGATTGTACTTGGACAACATTACATGGGTCATGAGGATTGTACTTGGACAACATTACATGGGTCATGAGGATTGTACTTGGACAACATTACATGGTCATGAGGATTGTACTTGGACAACATTACATGTGCCATGAGGATTGTACTTGGACAACATTACATGGGTCATGAGGATTGTACTTGGACAACATTACATGGGTCATGAGGATTGTACTTGGACAACATTACATGGGTCATGAGGATTGTACTTGGACAACATTACATGTACCATGAGGATTGTACTTGGACAACATTACATGTACCATGAGGATTGTACTTGGACAACATTACATGGGTCATGAGGATTGTACTTGGACAACATTACATGGGTCATGAGGATTGTACTTGGACAACATTACATGTACCATGAGGATTGTACTTGGACAACATTACATGGGTCATGAGGATTGTACTTGGACAACATTACATGGGTCATGAGGATTGTACTTGGACAACATTACATGGGTCATGAGGATTGTACTTGGACAACATTACATGGACCATGAGGATTGTACTTGGACAACATTACATGGGTCATGAGGATTGTACTTGGACAACATTACATGGGTCATGAGGATTGTACTTGGACAACATTACATGGGTCATGAGGATTGTACTTGGACAACATTACATGGGTCATGAGGATTGTACTTGGACAACATTACATGGGTCATGAGGATTGTACTTGGACAACATTACATGGGTCATGAGGATTGTACTTGGACAACATTACATGGGTCATGAGGATTGTACTTGGACAACATTACATGGACCATGAGGATTGTACTTGGACAACATTACATGGGTCATGAGGATTGTACTTGGACAACATTACATGGATCATGAGGATTGTACGTGGACAACATTACATGGGTCATGAGGATTGTACTTGGGCAACATTACATGGGTCATGAGGATTGTACTTGGACAACATTACATGGGTCATGAGGATTGTACTTGGACAACATTACATGGGTCATGAGGATTGTACGTGGACAACATTACATGGGTCATGAGGATTGTACTTGGACAACATTACATGGACCATGAGGATTGTACCTGGACAACATTACATGGGTCATGAGGATTGTACTTGGACAACATTACATGTACCATGAGGATTGTACTTGGACAACATTACATGTACCATGAGGATTGTACTTGGACAACATTACATGGGTCATGAGGATTGTACGTGGACAACATTACATGGGTCATGAGGATTGTACTTGGACAACATTACATGTACCATGAGGATTGTACGTGGACAACATTACATGGGTCATGAGGATTGTACTTGGACAACATTACATGTACCATGAGGATTGTACTTGGACAACATTACATGTACCATGAGGATTGTACTTGGACAACATTACATGGGTCATGAGGATTGTACTTGGACAACATTACATGGACCATGAGGATTGTACTTGGACAACATTACATGTACCATGAGGATTGTACTTGGACAACATTACATGGGTCATGAGGATTGTACTTGGGCAACATTACATGGACCATGAGGATTGTACTTGGGCAACATTACATGGGTCATGAGGATTGTACTTGGACAACATTACATGGGTCATGAGGATTGTACTTGGGCAACATTACATGGGTCATGAGGATTGTACGTGGACAACATTACATGGGTCATGAGGATTGTACTTGGGCAACATTACATGGGTCATGAGGATTGTACGTGGACAACATTACATGGGTCATGAGGATTGTACTTGGACAACATTACATGGGTCATGTGGATTGTACGTGGACAACATTACATGGGTCATGAGGATTGTACTTGGACAACATTACATGGACCATGAGGATTGTACTTGGGCAACATTACATGGGTCACGAGGATTGTACTTGGACAACATTACATGGGTCATGAGGATTGTACTTGGGCAACATTACATGGGTTACGAGGATTGTACTTGGACAACATTACATGTACCATGAGGATTGTACTTGGACAACATTACATGGGTCACGAGGATTGTACTTGGACAACATTACATGTACCATGAGGATTGTACTTGGGCAACATTACATGTACCATGAGGATTGTACTTGGACAACATTACATGGGTCATGAGGATTGTACGTGGACAACATTACATGTACCATGAGGATTGTACTTGGACAACATTACATGGGTCATGGGGATTGTACTTGGGCAACATTACATGGGTCATGAGGATTGTACTTGGACAACATTACATGGGTCATGAGGATTGTACTTGGGCAACATTACATGGGTCATGAGGATTGTACTTGGACAACATTACATGGGTCATGAGGATTGTACTTGGACAGCATTACATGTACCATGAGGATTGTACTTGGACAACATTACATGGGTCATGAGGATTGTACTTGGGCAACATTACATGGGTCATGAGGATTGTACGTGGACAACATTACATGTACCATGAGGATTGTACTTGGGCAACATTACATGTACCATGAGGATTGTACTTGGACAACATTACATGGGTCATGAGGATTGTACGTGGACAACATTACATGTACCATGAGGATTGTACGTGGACAACATTACATGGGTCATGAGGATTGTACTTGGACAACATTACATGGGTCATGATGATTGTACTTGGACAACATTACATGGGTCATGAGGATTGTACTTGGACAACATTACATGGGTCATGAGGATTGTACGTGGACAACATTACATGTGCAATGAGGATTGTACTTGGACAGCATTACATTTACCATGAGGATTGTACTTGGACAACATTACATGGGTCATGAGGATTGTACTTGGACAACATTACATGTACCATGAGGATTGTACTTGGACAACATTACATGGGTCATGAGGATTGTACTTGG
>CM026390.1:7386137-7418570 GCA_014843695.1 Archivesica marissinica | reverse complement strand
TGTTGTCCACGTACAATCCTCATGACCCATGTAATGTTGTCCACGTACAATCCTCATGACCCATGTAATGTTGTCCAAGTACAATCCTCATGGTACATGTAATGTTGTCCAAGTACAATCCTCATAACCCATGTAATGTTGTCCAAGTACAATCCTCATGACACATGTAATGTTGTCCACGTACAATCCTCATGACCCATGTAATGTTGTCCAAGTACAATCCTCATGACCCATGTAATGTTGTCCAAGTACAATCCTCATGACCCATGTAATGTTGTCCAAGTACAATCCTCATGGTACATGTAATGTTGTCCAAGTACAATCCTCATGACCCATGTAATGTTGTCCACGTACAATCCTCATGACCCATGTAATGTTGTCCAAGTACAATCCTCATGACCCATGTAATGTTGTCCAAGTACAATCCTCATGGTACATGTAATGTTGTCCAAGTACAATCCTCATGACCCATGTAATGTTGTCCAAGTACAATCCTCATGACCCATGTAATGTTGTCCAAGTACAATCCTCATGGTACATGTAATGTTGTCCAAGTACAATCCTCATGACCCATGTAATGTTGTCCAAGTACAATCCTCATGACCCATGTAATGTTGTCCAAGTACAATCCTCATGACACATGTAATGTTGTCCACGTACAATCCTCATGACCCATGTAATGTTGTCCAAGTACAATCCTCATGACCCATGTAATGTTGTCCAAGTACAATCCTCATGGTACATGTAATGTTGTCCAAGTACAATCCTCATGACCCATGTAATGTTGTCCAAGTACAATCCTCATGGTACATGTAATGTTGTCCAAGTACAATCCTCATGGTCCATGTAATGTTGTCCAAGTACAATCCTCATGACCCATGTAATGTTGCCCAAGTACAATCCTCATGACCCATGTAATGTTGTCCAAGTACAATCCTCATGACCCATGTAATGTTGTCCAAGTACAATCCTCATGACCCATGTAATGTTGTCCAAGTACAATCCTCATGATCCATGTAATGTTGTCCAAGTACAATCCTCATGACCCATGTAATGTTGTCCAAGTACAATCCTCATGACCCATGTAATGTTGCCCAAGTACAATCCTCATGACCCATGTAATGTTGTCCAAGTACAATCCTCATGACCCATGTAATGTTGTCCAAGTACAATCCTCATGACCCATGTAATGTTGTCCAAGTACAATCCTCATGACCCATGTAATGTTGTCCAAGTACAATCCTCATGACCCATGTAATGTTGTCCAAGTACAATCCTCATGACCCATGTAATGTTGTCCAAGTACAATCCTCATGACCCATGTAATGTTGCCCAAGTACAATCCTCAGGTACATGTAATGTTGTCCAAGTACAATCCTCATGACCCATGTAATGTTGTCCAAGTACAATCCTCATGGTACATGTAATGTTGTCCAAGTACAATCCTCATGACCCATGTAATGTTGCCCAAGTACAATCCTCATGACCCATGTAATGTTGTCCAAGTACAATCCTCATGACCCATGTAATGTTGTCCAAGTACAATCCTCATGACCCATGTAATGTTGTCCAGGTACAATCCTCATGACCCATGTAATGTTGCCCAAGTACAATCCTCGTGACCCATGTAATGTTGTCCAAGTACAATCCTCATGACCCATGTAATGTTGTCCAAGTACAATCCTCATGACCCATGTAATGTTGCCCAAGTACAATCCTCGTGACCCATGTAATGTTGTCCAGGTACAATCCTCATGACCCATGTAATGTTGTCCAAGTACAATCCTCATGACCCATGTAATGTTGTCCAAGTACAATCCTCATGACCCATGTAATGTTGTCCAGGTACAATCCTCATGACCCATGTAATGTTGCCCAAGTACAATCCTCATGACCCATGTAATGTTGCCCAAGTACAATCCTCATGACCCATGTAATGTTGTCCAAGTACAATCCTCATGACCCATGTAATGTTGTCCAAGTACAATCCTCATGACCCATGTAATGTTGCCCAAGTACAATCCTCATGACCCATGTAATGTTGCCCAAGTACAATCCTCATGACCCATGTAATGTTGTCCAAGTACAATCCTCATGACCCATGTAATGTTGTCCAAGTACAATCCTCATGACCCATGTAATGTTGTCCAAGTACAATCCTCATGACCCATGTAATGTTGTCCAAGTACAATCCTCATGACCCATGTAATGTTGTCCAAGTACAATCCTCATGACCCATGTAATGTTGTCCAAGTACAATCCTCATGACCCATGTAATGTTGTCCAAGTACAATCCTCATGACCCATGTAATGTTGTCCAAGTACAATCCTCATGACCCATGTAATGTTGTCCAAGTACAATCCTCATGACCCATGTAATGTTGTCCAAGTACAATCCTCATGACCCATGTAATGTTGTCCAAGTACAATCCTCATGACCCATGTAATGTTGTCCAAGTACAATCCTCATGACCCATGTAATGTTGTCCAAGTACAATCCTCATGACCCATGTAATGTTGTCCAAGTACAATCCTCATGACCCATGTAATGTTGTCCAAGTACAATCCTCATGACCCATGTAATGTTGTCCAAGTACAATCCTCATGACCCATGTAATGTTGTCCAAGTACAATCTCATGGTACATGTAATGTTGTCCAAGTACAATCCTCATGACCCATGTAATGTTGCCCAGTACAATCCTCATGACCCATGTAATGTTGTCCAGTACAATCCTCATGACCCATGTAATGTTGTCAAGTACAATCCTCATGACCCATGTAATGTTGTCCAGTACAATCCTCATGACCCATGTAATGTTGTCCAAGTACAATCCTCATGACCCATGTAATGTTGCCCAGTACAATCCTCATGGTCCCATGTAATGTTGTCCAAGTACAATCCTCATGACCCATGTAATGTTGTCCAAGTACAATCCTCATGACCCATGTAATGTTGCCCAAGTACAATCCTCATGACCCATGTAATGTTGTCCAAGTACAATCCTCATGACCCATGTAATGTTGTCCACGTACAATCCTCATGACCCATGTAATGTTGCCCAAGTACAATCCTCATGTTCCATGTAATGTTGTCCAAGTACAATCCTCATGGTCCATGTAATGTTGCCCAAGTACAATCCTCATGACCCATGTAATGTTGCCCAAGTACAATCCTCATGACCCATGTAATGTTGCCCAAGTACAATCCTCATGGTCCATGTAATGTTGTCCACGTACAATCCTCATGACCCATGTAATGTTGTCCACGTACAATCCTCATGGTACATGTAATGTTGTCCAAGTACAATCCTCATGGCACATGTAATGCTGTCCAAGTACAATCCTCATGACCCATGTAATGTTGTCCAAGTACAATCCTCATGACCCATGTAATGTTGTCCACGTACAATCCTCATGACCCATGTAATGTTGTCCAAGTACAATCCTCATGACCCATGTAATGTTGTCCACGTACAATCCTCATGGTACATGTAATGTTGTCCACGTACAATCCTCATGACCCATGTAATGTTGTCCACGTACAATCCTCATGGTACATGTAATGCTGTCCACGTACAATCCTCATGACCCATGTAATGTTGTCCACGTACAATCCTCATGACCCATGTAATGTTGTCCAAGTACAATCCTCATGGTACATGTAATGTTGCCCAAGTACAATCCTCGTGACCCATGTAATGTTGTCCAAGTACAATCCTCATGACCCATGTAATGTTGTCCAAGTACAATCCTCATGACCCATGTAATGTTGCCCAAGTACAATCCTCGTGACCCATGTAATGTTGTCCAGGTACAATCCCATGACCCATGTAATGTTGTCCAAGTACAATCCTCATGACCCATGTAATGTTGTCCAAGTACAATCCTCATGACCCATGTAATGTTGTCCAGGTACAATCCTCATGACCCATGTAATGTTGTCCAAGTACAATCCTCATGACCCATGTAATGTTGTCCAAGTACAATCCTCATGACCCATGTAATGTTGTCCAAGTACAATCCTCATGACCCATGTAATGTTGTCCAAGTACAATCCTCATGACCCATGTAATGTTGTCCAAGTACAATCCTCATGACCCATGTAATGTTGCCCAAGTACAATCCTCATGACCCATGTAATGTTGCCCAAGTACAATCCTCATGACCCATGTAATGTTGTCCAAGTACAATCCTCATGGTACATGTAATGTTGTCCAAGTACAATCCTCATGACCCATGTAATGTTGTCCAAGTACAATCCTCATGACCCATGTAATGTTGTCCAAGTACAATCCTCATGACCCATGTAATGTTGTCCAAGTACAATCCTCATGGTACATGTAATGTTGTCCAAGTACAATCCTCATGACCCATGTAATGTTGTCCAAGTACAATCCTCATGACCCATGTAATGTTGTCCAAGTACAATCCTCATGGTACATGTAATGTTGTCCAGGTACAATCCTCATGACCCATGTAATGTTGCCCAAGTACAATCCTCATGACCCATGTAATGTTGTCCAAGTACAATCCTCATGGTACATGTAATGTTGTCCAGGTACAATCCCCATGACCCATGTAATGTTGCCCAAGTACAATCCTCATGACCCATGTAATGTTGCCCAAGTACAATCCTCATGGTCCATGTAATGTTGCCCAAGTACAATCCTCATGACCCATGTAATGTTGCCCAAGTACAATCCTCATGGTCCATGTAATGTTGCCCAAGTACAATCCTCATGGTCCATGTAATGTTGCCCAAGTACAATCCTCATGACCCATGTAATGTTGTCCAAGTACAATCCTCATGACCCATGTAATGTTGTCCAGGTACAATCCTCATGACCCATGTAATGTTGTCCAAGTACAATCCTCATGACCCATGTAATGTTGCCCAAGTACAATCCTCATGGTCCATGTAATGTTGCCCAAGTACAATCCTCATGACCCATGTAATGTTGTCCAAGTACAATCCTCATGACCCATGTAATGTTGCCCAAGTACAATCCTCATGACCCATGTAATGTTGTCCAAGTACAATCCTCATGACCCATGTAATGTTGTCCAAGTACAATCCTCATGACCCATGTAATGTTGCCCAAGTACAATCCTCATGACCCATGTAATGTTGTCCAAGTACAATCCTCATGATCCATGTAATGTTGTCCAAGTACAATCCTCATGGTCCATGTAATGTTGCCCAAGTACAATCCTCATGACCCATGTAATGTTGCCCAAGTACAATCCTCATGACCCATGTAATGTTGCCCAAGTACAATCCTCATGGTCCATGTAATGTTGTCCACGTACAATCCTCATGACCCATGTAATGTTGTCCACGTACAATCCTCATGGTACATGTAATGTTGTCCAAGTACAATCCTCATGGTACATGTAATGTTGTCCAAGTACAATCCTCATGACCCATGTAATGTTGTCCAAGTACAATCCTCATGGTACATGTAATGTTGTCCAAGTACAATCCTCATGACCCATGTAATGTTGTCCACGTACAATCCTCATGACCCATGTAATGTTGTCCAAGTACAATCCTCATGACCCATGTAATGTTGTCCACGTACAATCCTCATGGTACATGTAATGTTGTCCACGTACAATCCTCATGACCCATGTAATGTTGTCCACGTACAATCCTCATGACCCATGTAATGTTGTCCAAGTACAATCCTCATGACCCATGTAATGTTGTCCAAGTACAATCCTCATGACCGTAATGTTGTCCAAGTACAATCCTCATGACCCATGTAATGTTGTCCAAGTACAATCCTCATGACCCATGTAATGTTGTCCAAGTACAATCCTCATGACCCATGTAATGTTGTCCAAGTACAATCCTCATGACCCATGTAATGTTGTCCAAGTACAATCCTCATGACCCATGTAATGTTGTCCAAGTACAATCCTCATGGCCCATGTAATGTTGTCCAAGTACAATCCTCATGTAATGTTGTCCAAGTACAATCCTCATGACCCATGTAATGTTGTCCAAGTACAATCCTCATGACCCATGTAATGTTGTCCAAGTACAATCCTCATGACCTGTAATGTTGTCCAAGTACAATCCTCATGACCCATGTAATGTTGTCCAGTACAATCCTCATGACCCATGTAATGTTGTCCAAGTACAATCCTCATGACCCATGTAATGTTGTCCAAGTACAATCCTCATGACCCATGTAATGTTGTCCAAGTACAATCCTCATGACCCATGTAATGTTGTCCAAGTACAATCCTCATGACCCATGTAATGTTGTCCAAGTACAATCCTCATGACCCATGTAATGTTGTCCAAGTACAATCCTCATGACCCATGTAATGTTGTCCAAGTACAATCCTCATGACCCATGTAATGTTGTCCAAGTACAATCCTCATGACCCATGTAATGTTGCCCAAGTACAATCCTCATGACCCATGTAATGTTGTCCAGGTACAATCCTCATGGTCCATGTAATGCTGTCCAAGTACAATCCTCATGACCCATGTAATGTTGTCCACGTACAATCCTCATGACCCATGTAATGTTGCCCAAGTACAATCCTCATGACCCATGTAATGTTGTCAAGGTACAATCCTCATGGTCCATGTAATGCTGTCCAAGTACAATCCTCATGACCCATGTAATGTTGTCCAAGTACAATCCTCATGACCCATGTAATGTTGCCCAAGTACAATCCTCATGACCCATGTAATGTTGTCCAAGTACAATCCTCATGGTCCATGTAATGTTGTCCAAGTACAATCCTCATGACCCATGTAATGTTGTCCACGTACAATCCTCATGACCCATGTAATGTTGTCCAAGTACAATCCTCATGGCCCATGTAATGTTGTCCAAGTACAATCCTCATGACCCATGTAATGTTGTCCAAGTACAATCCTCATGACCCATGTAATGTTGTCCAAGTACAATCCTCATGGTCCATGTAATGTTGTCCAAGTACAATCCTCATGACCCATGTAATGTTGTCCAAGTACAATCCTCATGACATGTAATGTTGTCCAAGTACAATCCTCATGACCCATGTAATGTTGTCCAAGTACAATCCTCATGACCCATGTAATGTTGTCCAAGTACAATCCTCATGACCCATGTAATGTTGTCCAAGTACAATCCTCATGACCCATGTAATGTTGTCCAAGTACAATCCTCATGACCCATGTAATGTTGTCCAAGTACAATCCTCATGACCCATGTAATGTTGTCCAAGTACAATCCTCATGACCCATGTAATGTTGTCCAAGTACAATCCTCATGACCCATGTAATGTTGTCCAAGTACAATCCTCATGGCCCATGTAATGTTGCCCAAGTACAATCCTCATGACCCATGTAATGTTGTCCAAGTACAATCCTCATGACCCATGTAATGTTGCCCAAGTACAATCCTCATGACCCATGTAATGTTGTCCAAGTACAATCCTCATGACCCATGTAATGTTGTCCAAGTACAATCCTCATGACCCATGTAATGTTGCCCAAGTACAATCCTCATGACCCATGTAATGTTGTCCAAGTACAATCCTCATGACCCATGTAATGTTGTCCAAGTACAATCCTCATGACCCATGTAATGTTGCCCAAGTACAATCCTCATGACCCATGTAATGTTGTCCAAGTACAATCCTCATGACCCATGTAATGTTGTCCAAGTACAATCCTCATGGCCCATGTAATGTTGCCCAAGTACAATCCTCATGACCCATGTAATGTTGTCCAAGTACAATCCTCATGGTCCATGTAATGTTGCCCAAGTACAATCCTCATGACCCATGTAATGTTGTCCAAGTACAATCCTCATGACCCATGTAATGTTGTCCAAGTACAATCCTCATGACCCATGTAATGTTGTCCAAGTACAATCCTCATGACCCATGTAATGTTGTCCAAGTACAATCCTCATGACCCATGTAATGTTGTCCAAGTACAATCCTCATGGTCCATGTAATGTTGTCCAAGTACAATCCTCATGACCCATGTAATGTTGTCCAAGTACAATCCTCATGGTCCATGTAATGTTGTCCAAGTACAATCCTCATGACCCATGTAATGTTGTCCAAGTACAATCCTCATGACCCATGTAATGTTGTCCAAGTACAATCCTCATGGCCCATGTAATGTTGTCCAAGTACAATCCTCATGACCCATGTAATGTTGTCCAAGTACAATCCTCATGGCCCATGTAATGTTGTCCAAGTACAATCCTCATGACCCATGTAATGTTGTCCAAGTACAATCCTCATGACCCATGTAATGTTGTCCAAGTACAATCCTCATGACCCATGTAATGTTGTCCAAGTACAATCCTCATGGTACATGTAATGTTGTCCAAGTACAATCCTCATGACCCATGTAATGTTCCCATACAATCCTCATGACCCATGTAATGTTGTCCAAGTACAATCCTCATGACCATGTAATGTTGTCCAAGTACAATCCTCATGACCCATGTAATGTTGTCCAGTACAATCCTCATGACCCATGTAATGTTGTCCAAGTACAATCCTCATGACCCATGTAATGTTGTCCAAGTACAATCCTCATGACCCATGTAATGTTGTCCAAGTACAATCCTCATGACCCATGTAATGTTGTCCAAGTACAATCCTCATGACCCATGTAATGTTGTCCAAGTACAATCCTCATGGTACATGTAATGTTGTCCAAGTACAATCCTCATGACCCATGTAATGTTGTCCAAGTACAATCCTCATGACCCATGTAATGTTGTCCAAGTACAATCCTCATGGTCCATGTAATGTTGTCCAAGTACAATCCTCATGACCCATGTAATGTTGCCCAAGTACAATCCTCATGACCCATGTAATGTTGTCCAAGTACAATCCTCATGACCCATGTAATGTTGTCCAAGTACAATCCTCATGACCCATGTAATGTTGTCCAAGTACAATCCTCATGGTACATGTAATGTTGTCCAAGTACAATCCTCATGGTACATGTAATGTTGTCCACGTACAATCCTCATGACCCATGTAATGTTGTCCAAGTACAATCCTCATGACCCATGTAATGTTGTCCAAGTACAATCCTCATGGTACATGTAATGCTGTCCAAGTACAATCCTCATGACCCATGTAATGTTGCCCAAGTACAATCCTCATGACCCATGTAATGTTGTCCAAGTACAATCCTCATGACCCATGTAATGTTGCCCAAGTACAATCCTCATGACCCATGTAATGTTGTCCAAGTACAATCCTCATGGTACATGTAATGTTGTCCACGTACAATCCTCATGACCCATGTAATGTTGTCCAAGTACAATCCTCATGGTACATGTAATGTTGCCCAAGTACAATCCTCATGGTACATGTAATGTTGTCCAAGTACAATCCTCATGACCCATGTAATGTTGTCCAAGTACAATCCTCATGGTACATGTAATGTTGTCCAAGTACAATCCTCATGACCCATGTAATGTTGTCCAAGTACAATCCTCATGACCCATGTAATGTTGTCCAAGTACAATCCTCATGACCCATGTAATGTTGTCCAAGTACAATCCTCATGACCCATGTAATGTTGTCCAAGTACAATCCTCATGACCCATGTAATGTTGTCCAAGTACAATCCTCATGACCCATGTAATGTTGTCCAAGTACAATCCTCATGACCCATGTAATGTTGTCCAAGTACAATCCTCATGACCCATGTAATGTTGTCCAAGTACAATCCTCATGACCCATGTAATGTTGTCCAAGTACAATCCTCATGACCCATGTAATGTTGTCCAAGTACAATCCTCATGACCCATGTAATGTTGTCCAAGTACAATCCTCATGACCCATGTAATGTTGTCCAAGTACAATCCTCATGACCCATGTAATGTTGTCCAAGTACAATCCTCATGACCCATGTAATGTTGTCCAAGTACAATCCTCATGACCCATGTAATGTTGTCCAAGTACAATCCTCATGACCCATGTAATGTTGTCCAAGTACAATCCTCATGGTCCATGTAATGTTGTCCAAGTACAATCCTCATGGCCCATGTAATGTTGTCCAAGTACAATCCTCATGGTACATGTAATGTTGTCCAAGTACAATCCTCATGGCCCATGTAATGTTGTCCAAGTACAATCCTCATGACCCATGTAATGTTGTCCACGTACAATCCTCATGGCCCATGTAATGTTGTCCAAGTACAATCCTCATGGTACATGTAATGTTGTCCAAGTACAATCCTCATGACCCATGTAATGTTGTCCAAGTACAATCCTCATGGCCCATGTAATGTTGTCCAAGTACAATCCTCATGACCCATGTAATGTTGTCCACGTACAATCCTCATGACCCATGTAATGTTGTCCAAGTACAATCCTCATGACCCATGTAATGTTGTCCAAGTACAATCCTCATGGCCCATGTAATGTTGTCCAAGTACAATCCTCATGACCCATGTAATGTTGTCCAAGTACAATCCTCATGACCCATGTAATGTTGTCCAAGTACAATCCTCATGACCCATGTAATGTTGTCCAAGTACAATCCTCATGACCCATGTAATGTTGTCCAAGTACAATCCTCATGGTCCATGTAATGTTGTCCAAGTACAATCCTCATGACCCATGTAATGTTGTCCAAGTACAATCCTCATGACCCATGTAATGTTGTCCAAGTACAATCCTCATGGTCCATGTAATGTTGTCCAAGTACAATCCTCATGACCCATGTAATGTTGTCCAAGTACAATCCTCATGACCCATGTAATGTTGTCCAAGTACAATCCTCATGACCCATGTAATGTTGTCCAAGTACAATCCTCATGACCCATGTAATGTTGTCCAAGTACAATCCTCATGACCCATGTAATGTTGTCCAAGTACAATCCTCATGACCCATGTAATGTTGTCCAAGTACAATCCTCATGACCCATGTAATGTTGTCCAAGTACAATCCTCATGACCCATGTAATGTTGCCCAAGTACAATCCTCATGACCCATGTAATGTTGTCCAAGTACAATCCTCATGGTACATGTAATGTTGTCCAAGTACAATCCTCATGACCCATGTAATGTTGTCCACGTACAATCCTCATGACCCATGTAATGTTGTCCAAGTACAATCCTCATGACCCATGTAATGTTGTCCAAGTACAATCCTCATGGTACATGTAATGTTGTCCACGTACAATCCTCATGACCCATGTAATGTTGTCCAAGTACAATCCTCATGACCCATGTAATGTTGTCCAAGTACAATCCTCATGGCCCATGTAATGTTGTCCAAGTACAATCCTCATGGCCCATGTAATGTTGTCCAAGTACAATCCTCATGACCCATGTAATGTTGTCCAAGTACAATCCTCATGACCCATGTAATGTTGTCCAAGTACAATCCTCATGACCCATGTAATGTTGTCCAAGTACAATCCTCATGACCCATGTAATGTTGTCCACGTACAATCCTCATGACCCATGTAATGTTGTCCAAGTACAATCCTCATGACCCATGTAATGTTGTCCAAGTACAATCCTCATGACCCATGTAATGTTGTCCAAGTACAATCCTCATGACCCATGTAATGTTGTCCAAGTACAATCCTCATGACCCATGTAATGTTGTCCAAGTACAATCCTCATGACCCATGTAATGTTGTCCAAGTACAATCCTCATGACCCATGTAATGTTGTCCAAGTACAATCCTCATGACCCATGTAATGTTGTCCAAGTACAATCCTCATGACCCATGTAATGTTGTCCAAGTACAATCCTCATGACCCATGTAATGTTGTCCAAGTACAATCCTCATGACCCATGTAATGTTGCCCAAGTACAATCCTCATGGTCCATGTAATGTTGTCCAAGTACAATCCTCATGACCCATGTAATGTTGTCCAAGTACAATCCTCATGACCCATGTAATGTTGTCCAAGTACAATCCTCATGACCCATGTAATGTTGTCCAAGTACAATCCTCATGACCCATGTAATGTTGTCCAAGTACAATCCTCATGACCCATGTAATGTTGTCCAAGTACAATCCTCATGGTCCATGTAATGTTGTCCAGGTACAATCCTCATGACCCATGTAATGTTGTCCAAGTACAATCCTCATGACCCATGTAATGTTGTCCAAGTACAATCCTCATGGTCCATGTAATGTTGCCCAAGTACAATCCTCATGACCCATGTAATGTTGCCCAAGTACAATCCTCATGGTACATGTAATGTTGCCCAAGTACAATCCTCATGGTACATGTAATGTTGTCCAAGTACAATCCTCATGACCCATGTAATGTTGTCCAAGTACAATCCTCATGGTACATGTAATGTTGTCCAAGTACAATCCTCATGGTACATGTAATGTTGCCCAAGTACAATCCTCATGGCCCATGTAATGTTGTCCAAGTACAATCCTCATGACCCATGTAATGTTGCCCAAGTACAATCCTCATGACCCATGTAATGTTGCCCAAGTACAATCCTCATGACCCATGTAATGTTGTCCAGGTACAATCCTCATGACCCATGTAATGTTGTCCAGGTACATTACTGAGGCTGATCTCTCATACACGTGTGTGTATACATTACCTAGCTATGATAGACGACAGTTACCCACAACAGCCCGAGTACTAGGAAGGAGGTATGGTCGATATACACATATCATACATGCACTCTCACTACTTTGAAGAATTTCGCCGTACACTCTCTCTACTCCAAAGTATGTTAGTTTCCTGCACGAACCCGTGCTTTTCTGAGGCTGATCTCTCATACACGTGTGTGTATACATTGCCTAGCTATGCTAGACGACAGTTACCCACAACAGCCAGTTCTAGGAAGAAGGTATGGTCGATATACACATATCATACATGCACTCTCACTACTTTTAAGAATTTCGCCGTACACTCTCTCTACTCCAAAGTATGTTAGTTTCCTGCACGAACCCGTGCTTTTCTGAGGCTGATCTCTCATACACGTGTGTGTATACATTACCTAGCTATATTAGACGACAGTTACCCGCAACAGCCAGTTCTAGGAAGAAGGTATGGTCGATATACACATATCATACATGCACTCTCACTACTTTGAAGAATTTCGCCGTACACTCTCTCTACTCCAAAGTATGTTAGTTTCCTGCACGAACCCGTGCATTTCTGAGGCTGATCTCTCATACATGTGTTTGTATACATTACCTAGCTATGGTAGACGACAGTTACCCACAACTACCAGTACTAGGAAGGAGGTATGGTCGATATACACATATCATACATGCACTCTCACTACTTTGAAGAATTTCGCCGTACACTCTCTCTACTCCAAAGTATGTTAGTTTCCTGCACGAACCCGTGCTTTTCTGAGGCTGATCTCTCATACACGTGTGTGTATACATTACCTAGCTATGATAGACAACAGTTACCCACAACTACCAGTACTAGGAAGGAGGTATGGTCGATATACACATATCATACATGCACTCTCACTACTTTTAAGAATGTCACCGTACACTCTCTCTACTCCAATGTATTACTCGATATGCGCATATCATACATGCACTC
Source organism: Archivesica marissinica (assembly GCA_014843695.1). Classification (NCBI taxonomy): domain Eukaryota; kingdom Metazoa; phylum Mollusca; class Bivalvia; order Venerida; family Vesicomyidae; genus Archivesica; species Archivesica marissinica. The sequence goes on along the minus strand of CM026390.1, from coordinate 7,405,029 downwards.
TCATTACTTCGATTACGTATATGTACTAGGAAGAATATGAGCATGTTATCATCGCACTCTCTCTGTGAAGCATGTAACTAAATAGTATGGTAGCGGCTTTTAATTTTGGCATGGAGGCGTGGCTAAATAAATCACTGTACACTCTCAAGAACGAATTCACCATGCAATCTCTCTACTTAATTACTAACGTCCGGTAGCATGCTCCCCGGTGCAAATATGAATACAAAATTGTGCAATTCCCTTGTATATGTTGTGTAATATGAGAATAGTTGCTAGTGCAACGACCACTCTGGAAATTAAAGGGGGGGTTCTCGTTAGGTAAATGACGTGCTGCTATGTATGGAGATACAGAAGCATATACGATTACGTTTCTACGACCGTGGAAATGGCTGCTTTAACGAAATACTCTTCAACGTCACTGACGACATCTACTGAAGAGGGTTTTAAACCCGGCAGAGTGCCGAGTGTATCCAAAGTAAACGTTAAGCATAGCATTTACCTCCTTACTTTGTCCAGTTGAACGACTGAGTGCAGCCGCGGATATGGTAAATACGCGGCATGCATTGCAACAAGTCCATGGACAACTCTAAAGAGCAGAACCAAATCAGAGCGTTGGCGCCGTTGTAACGATAGTGGTCATTGCAGAGATGAAATGATGGAAGAGACACTGTCTGGTTGATGTGGATTCAACCCTTTGTTGGCAGCATATATGGCCACATTGCGTTGGATGTCTTCAGTTTGCTTTATTTATGTTTGCTTTGTGGATTGGAGAAGCTTATTCTAACTTTGGGCAAACCTGCGTTGAACAAGCTCTTTCTTTGGCTGAAGATGGACACGAGTTCAAGCTACGTTTAATAAATCCCAATGTATGTGACGTGTTATCTATACTGTTATCAATATGTGTTTATCACTTAATTCACCCACATGCATGCATGCTGTTTGCACGATTAGTTCACATTACCAGTGACGTGGTATTTACATACATATATATATAGTTATATACCGAATAACGTATTTTCGCCAGTGAAGTACATGTAGAAATGACGGATGTATTGACCGCTTTTATAAGTATATATTTAAATATGCTTAATAATGTGGCTATCTGACCCACAGGGATTAGGCACGTTTGGGGGTACTAGTATGTGATCTGACCTGTGTCTCGGTTGTTCACGAGGGATATAGAAGAATGGGTTATAAAAGTAGTATATTTATATAGCTATCATTGTATGTATATAGATGGGAAAGTATTCCAGTGGTTAACACGTTGGACTGCGAATCCCGGGATCGGTCCCCTGCATAGGCACCTCCATCCACTCTAATAATATTAACAATCGTTCAAATGCGACTTTAAACCGTACACGTAGAAGAACCAGAGGAGACTCTGGAATGTGTCTCTGTCTGTATTATCGCACTATCATCTAAAATGACTAATGTCTAGATAAGGCACACGCACTACTGTCACCGACGGTTTTCGGCTGTAGTGTAAACACGGCTTCAGCTTTGTGTGATACTGATCGGTGGTGTGTGGTGAAACTCTAAACTCTACCCTGTTGTTCTGACCTGGCACGTTGGTATAACCTCAATCTACTATACAATGTCATTCTGACCGGGCTGGTTGATGAAACCTCAAGCTACTACAATGTCATTCTGACTGGGCTGGTTGATGAAACCTCAAGCTACTACAATGTCATCCTGACTGGGCAGGTTGATGAAACCTCAAGCTACTACAATGTCATTCTGACCGGGCAGGTTGATGAAACCTCAAGCTACTACAATGTCATTCTGACCGGGCTGGTTGATGAAACCTCAAGCTACTATACAATGTCATTCTGATTGGGCTGCATGGTTGATGAAACCTCAAGCTACTAAAATGTCATTCTGACCGGGCTGGTTGATGAAACCTCAAGCTACTACAATGTCATTCTGACCGGGCTGGTTGATGAAACCTCAAGCTACTACAATGTCATTCTGACTGGGCTGGTTGATGAAACCTCAAGCTACTACAATGTCATTCTGACTGGGCTGCATGGTTGATGAAACCTCAAGCTACTATACAATGTCATTCTGATTGGGCTGCATGGTTGATGAAACCTCAAGCTACTACAATGTCATTCTGACCGGGCTGGTTGATGAAACCTCAAGCTACTACAATGTCATTCTGATTGGGCTGGTTGATGAAGCCTCAAGCTACTATACAATGTCATTCTGACTGGGCTGGTTGATGAAACCTCAAGCTACTATACAATGTCATTCTGACTGGGCTGGTTGATGAAACCTCAAGCTACTAATACAATGTCATTCTGACTGAGCTGGTTGATGAAACCTCAAGCTACTACAATGTCATCCTGACCGGGCAGGTTGATGAAACCTCAAGCTACTACAATGTCATTCTGACTGGGCTGGTTGATGAAACCTCAAGCTACTAACAATGTCATTCTGATTGGGCTGCATGGTTGATGAAACCTCAAGCTACTACAATGTCATTCTGACCGGGCTGGTTGATGAAACCTCAAGCTACATACAATGTCATTCTGATTGGGCTGGTTGATGAAACCTCAAGCTACTATACAATGTCATTCTGACTGGGCTGGTTGATGAAACCTCAAGCTACTATACAATGTCATTCTGATTGGGCTGGTTGATGAAACCTCAAGCTACTATACAATGTCATTCTGACTGGGCTGGTTGATGAAACCTCAAGCTACTACAATGTCATCCTGACCGGGCAGGTTGATGAAACCTCAAGCTACTACAATGTCATTCTGACCGGGCTGGTTGATGAAACCTCAAGCTACTATACAATGTCATTCTGATTGGGCTGGTTGATGAAACCTCAAGCTACTATACAATGTCATTCTGACTGGGCTGCATGGTTGATGAAACCTCAAGCTACTATACAATGTCATTCTGATTGGGCTGCATGGTTGATGAAACCTCAAGCTACTACAATGTCATTCTGATTGGGCTGGTTGATGAAACCTCAAGCTACTACAATGTCATTCTGATTGGGCTGCATCTTTGATGAAACCTCAAGCGACTATACAATGTCATTCTGATTGGGCTGCATGGTTGATGAAACCTCAAGCTACTATACAATGTCATTCTGACCGGGCTGGTTGATGAAACCTCAAGCTACTACAATGTCATTCTGACCGGGCTGGTTGATGAAACCTCAAGCTACTACAATGTCATTCTGACTGGGCTGGTTGATGAAACCTCAAGCTACTACAATGTCATTCTGATTGGGCTGCATGGTTGATGAAACCTCAAGCTACTATACAATGTCATTCTGATTGGGCTGCATGGTTGATGAAACCTCAAGCTACTACAATGTCATTCTGACCGGGCTGGTTGATGAAACCTCAAGCTACTACAATGTCATTCTGACTGGGCTGGTTGATGAAACCTCAAGCTACTAATACAATGTCATTCTGACTGAGCTGGTTGATGAAACCTCAAGCTACTACAATGTCATCCTGACCGGGCAGGTTGATGAAACCTCAAGCTACTACAATGTCATTCTGACCGGGCTGGTTGATGAAACCTCAAGCTACTACAATGTCATTCTGACTGGGCTGGTTGATGAAACCTCAAGCTACTACAATGTCATCCTGACTGGGCTGGTTGATGAAACCTCAAGCTACTACAATGTCATTCTGACCGGGCTGGTTGATGAAACCTCAAGCTACTATACAATGTCATTCTGATTGGGCTGATTGATGAAACCTCAAGCTACTATACAATGTCATTCTGACTGGGCTGCATGGTTGATGAAACCTCAAGCTACTATACAATGTCATTCTGATTGGGCTGCATGGTTGATGAAACCTCAAGCTACTACAATGTCATTCTGACCGGGCTGGTTGATGAAACCTCAAGCTACTACAATGTCATTCTGATTGGGCTGGTTGATGAAGCCTCAAGCTACTACAATGTCATTCTGACTGGGCTGGTTGATGAAACCTCAAGCTACTATACAATGTCATTCTGACTGGGCTGGTTGATGAAACCTCAAGCTACTATACAATGTCATTCTGACTGGGCTGGTTGATGAAACCTCAAGCTACTACAATGTCATTCTGACTGGGCTGGTTGATGAAACCTCAAGCTACTACAATGTCATCCTGACCGGGCAGGTTGATGAAACCTCAAGCTACTACAATGTCATTCTGACCGGGCTGGTTGATGAAACCTCAAGCTACTATACAATGTCATTCTGATTGGGCTGGTTGATGAAACCTCAAGCTACTATACAATGTCATTCTGACTGGGCTGCATGGTTGATGAAACCTCAAGCTACTATACAATGTCATTCTGATTGGGCTGCATGGTTGATGAAACCTCAAGCTACTACAATGTCATTCTGATTGGGCTGGTTGATGAAACCTCAAGCTACTACAATGTCATTCTGATTGGGCTGCATGGTTGATGAAACCTCAAGCTACTATACAATGTCATTCTGATTGGGCTGCATGGTTGATGAAACCTCAAGCTACTACAATGTCATTCTGACCGGGCTGGTTGATGAAACCTCAAGCTACTACAATGTCATTCTGACCGGGCTGGTTGATATGAAACCTCAAGCTACTACAATGTCATTCTGACTGGGCTGGTTGATGAAACCTCAAGCTACTACAATGTCATTCTGATTGGGCTGCATGGTTGATGAAACCTCAAGCTACTATACAATGTCATTCTGATTGGGCTGCATGGTTGATGAAACCTCAAGCTACTACAATGTCATTCTGACCGGGCTGGTTGATGAAACCTCAAGCTACTACAATGTCATTCTGATTGGGCTGGTTGATGAAACCTCAAGCTACTATACAATGTCATTCTGACTGGGCTGGTTGATGAAACCTCAAGCTACTATACAATGTCATTCTGACTGGGCTGGTTGATGAAACCTCAAGCTACTACAATGTCATTCTGACCGGGCAGGTTGATGAAACCTCAAGCTACTACAATGTCATTCTGATTGGGCTGGTTGATGAAACCTCAAGCTACTACAATGTCATTCTGACTGGGCTGGTTGATGAAACCTCAAGCTACTACAATGTCATTCTGACTGGGCTGGTTGATGAAACCTCAAGCTACTATACAATGTCATTCTGATTGGGCTGGTTGATGAAACCTCAAGCTACTATACAATGTCATTCTGACTGGGCTGGTTGATGAAACCTCAAGCTACTACAATGTCATTCTGACCGGGCAGGTTGATGAAACCTCAAGCTACTATACAATGTCATTCTGATTGGGCTGGTTGATGAAACCTCAAGCTACTATACAATGTCATTCTGACCGGGCTGGTTGATGAAACCTCAAGCTACTACAATGTCATTCTGATTGGGCTGCATCTTTGATGAAACCTCAAGCGACTATACAATGTCATTCTGATTGGGCTGGTTGATGAAACCTCAAGCTACTACAATGTCATTCTGATTGGGCTGCATCTTTGATGAAACCTCAAGCGACTATACAATGTCATTCTGATTGGGCTGCATGGTTGATGAAACCTCAAGCTACTATACAATGTCATTCTGACCGGGCTGGTTGATGAAACCTCAAGCTACTACAATGTCATTCTGACCGGGCTGGTTGATATGAAACCTCAAGCTACTACAATGTCATTCTGACTGGGCTGGTTGATGAAACCTCAAGCTACTACAATGTCATTCTGATTGGGCTGCATGGTTGATGAAACCTCAAGCTACTATACAATGTCATTCTGATTGGGCTGCATGGTTGATGAAACCTCAAGCTACTACAATGTCATTCTGACCGGGCTGGTTGATGAAACCTCAAGCTACTACAATGTCATTCTGATTGGGCTGGTTGATGAAGCCTCAAGCTACTATACAATGTCATTCTGACTGGGCTGGTTGATGAAACCTCAAGCTACTATACAATGTCATTCTGACTGGGCTGGTTGATGAAACCTCAAGCTACTAATACAATGTCATTCTGACTGGGCTGGTTGATGAAACCTCAAGCTACTACAATGTCATCCTGACCGGGCAGGTTGATGAAACCTCAAGCTACTACAATGTCATTCTGACCGGGCTGGTTGATGAAACCTCAAGCTACTATACAATGTCATTCTGATTGGGCTGGTTGATGAAACCTCAAGCTACTATACAATGTCATTCTGACTGGGCTGCATGGTTGATGAAACCTCAAGCTACTATACAATGTCATTCTGATTGGGCTGCATGGTTGATGAAACCTCAAGCTACTACAATGTCATTCTGATTGGGCTGGTTGATGAAACCTCAAGCTACTACAATGTCATTCTGATTGGGCTGCATCTTTGATGAAACCTCAAGCGACTATACAATGTCATTCTGATTGGGCTGCATGGTTGATGAAACCTCAAGCTACTATACAATGTCATTCTGACCGGGCTGGTTGATGAAACCTCAAGCTACTACAATGTCATTCTGACCGGGCTGGTTGATATGAAACCTCAAGCTACTACAATGTCATTCTGACTGGGCTGGTTGATGAAACCTTAAGCTACTACAATGTCATTGTGATTGGGCTGCATGGTTGATGAAACCTCAAGCTACTATACAATGTCATTCTGATTGGGCTGCATGGTTGATGAAACCTCAAGCTACTACAATGTCATTCTGACCGGGCTGGTTGATGAAACCTCAAGCTACTACAATGTCATTCTGATTGGGCTGGTTGATGAAGCCTCAAGCTACTATACAATGTCATTCTGACTGGGCTGGTTGGTGAAACCTCAAGCTACTATACAATGTCATTCTGACTGGGCTGGTTGATGAAACCTCAAGCTACTAATACAATGTCATTCTGACTGAGCTGGTTGATGAAACCTGAAGCTACTACAATGTCATCCTGACCGGGCAGGTTGATGAAACCTCAAGCTACTACAATGTCATTCTGACCGGGCTGGTTGATGAAACCTCAAGCTACTATACAATGTCATTCTGATTGGGCTGGTTGATGAAACCTCAAGCTACTATACAATGTCATTCTGACCGGGCTGGTTGATGAAACCTCAAGCTACTATACAATGTCATTCTGACTGGGCTGCATGGTTGATGAAACCTCAAGCTACTATACAATGTCATTCTGATTGGGCAGGTTGATGAAACCTCAAGCTACTATACAATGTCATTCTGACAGGGCTGGTTGGTGAAACCTCAAGCTACTATACAATGTCATTCTGACCGGGCTGGTTGATGAAACCTCAAGCTACTACAATGTCATTCTGATTGGGCTGGTTGATGAAACCTCAAGCTACTACAATGTCATTCTGATTGGGCTTCATGGTTGATGAAACCTCAAGCTACTACAATGTCATTCTGATTGGGCTGGTTGATGAAACCTCAAGCTACTACAATGTCATTCTGATTGGGCTGCATCTTTGATGAAACCTCAAGCGACTATACAATGTCATTCTGATTGGGCTGCATGGTTGATGAAACCTCAAGCTACTATACAATGTCATTCTGACCGGGCTGGTTGATGAAACCTCAAGCTACTACAATGTCATTCTGACCGAGCTGGTTGATGAAACCTCAAGCTACTATACAATGTCATTCTGATTGGGCTGGTTGATGAAACCTCAAGCTACTATACAATGTCATTCTGACTGGGCTGCAGGTTGATGAAACCTCAAGCTACTATACAATGTCATTCTGATTGGGCAGGTTGATGAAACCTCAAGCTACTATACAATGTCATTCTGACCGGGCTGGTTGATGAAACCTCAAGCTACTATACAATGTCATTCTGATTGGGCTGCATGGTTGATGAAACCTCAAGCTACTACAATGTCATTCTGATTGATGAAACCTCAAGCTACTATACAATGTCATTCTGACCGGGCTGCATGGTTGGTGAAACCTCAAGCTACTACAATGTCATTCTGACTGGGCTGCATGGTTGATGAAACCTCAAGCTACTATACGTCATTCTGACCGGGCTGGTTGATGAAACCTCAAGCTGCTATACAATGTCATTCTGACCGGGCTGGGTGATGAAACCTCAAGCTACTATACAATGTCATTCTGACCGGGCTGCATGGTTGATGAAACCTCAAGCTACTATACAATGTCATTCTGACCGGGCTGGTTGATGAAACCTCAAGCTACTACAATGTCATTCTGACCGGGCTGCATGGTTGATGAAACCTCAAGCTACTACAATGTCATTCTGACTGGGCTGCATGGTTGATGAAACCTCAAGCTACTATACAATGTCATTCTGACCGGGCTGGTTGATGAAACCTCAAGCTGCTACAATGTCATTCTGATTGGGCAGGTTGATGAAACATCAAGCTACTATACAATGTCATTCTGACCGGGCTGGTTGATGAAACCTCAAGCTACTATACAATGTCATTCTGATTGGGCAGGTTGATGAAACCTCAAGCTACTATACAATGTCATTCTGACCGGGCTGGTTGATGAAACCTCAAGCTACTATACAATGTCATTCTGATTGGGCTGGTTGATGAAACCTCAAGCTACTACAATGTCATTCTGACCGGGCTGGTTGATGAAACCTCAAGCTGCTACTCTGTTGTTCTGACCAGGCAGGTATCTTGCACTATCCTCAAATACATAATGATAATGTGTTTGTTTGTTCGGGTTTTACGCCTGCATCAGCACCATTTTGGGCTATATCGGGCAGTTTACCTAACACATTTCCTGGGCAGGCTCCAGCGGTTAACCAGTACTTGGGTGCACCAACCTCCGTAAGAAACTGCCAACTTTTTCATATAAATGAGACATGGCCTCGAACCCATGACCATCAGTGATGATAGGTTACAGTGGTATACAAGTCAGCGACCCGTAACCACTCGACTACAAAGGCAGACCAGAGCATGTAGCAGAGTTCAATGTCAACAATCACTGTGACGATTAGAACCCTATAAACATTAATTGCTTTAGGATTCACGATGTTCAGAGTGACCTTGTTGTCAGAGTATCACATAATGATCAATTGCTTGAAGTTCTGAACATCTATTGAAGGTATACAGCAATATGAAAAACAACAAGTTTATATCTACAGACAGACCGACCGACAACCAGATATACCCACCAATGCATAAACTGTCATTTTACAACCTGGATAAAATTCAAATGTCCGTAACTCGAGGAGTGCAAGCTAAATGTCGGTGAACAAACACTTGATCGTATTACGTAACCGTCCAGATATTAGTACATAACATTGTATCCATACAAGACATGTTTTATTTTGCCTGTGAAGTACATACATGACATGAAATACTTACATCATGTGGTTGTACAAATTGAGAAGCACTTGACATACATAGATTAAGACGGTGCGTCAACACACCTACCAACAAGTATTTGTACCATGTTATCTTTCATATATATCGTTATCAAAACAAAGTACCACAATTGTTCACAACAAGGTGAAGATCTTTGTCACATATTATGTCCATACATCTTGATAAACTAGTCAGCAAAATGCACAAGGTCACAACAGTATGGTTTACCATACAACTGAACACCCCCCCCCGAGTACAGTACTAGATAGAGGTACAAACATCCAATCAGCAGCATGCCAACAAGCAAGGTGTGGCGCATAGGCATCCAATCAGCATCATGCTAACAAGCAAGGTGTGGCGCATAGGCATCCAATCAGCATCATGCTAACATGCAAGGTGTGGCGCATAGGCATCCAATCAGCATCATGCTAACATGCAAGGTGTGGCGCATAGGCATCCAATCAGCATCATGCTAGCAGCTAACAAGCAAGGTGTGGCGCACAAATACCCAATCAGCATCGTGCTATCAGGCAAGGTGTGGCGCACAAATACCCAATCAGTATCATGCTAACAGGCAAGGTGTGGAGCACAAATACCCAATCAGCATCATGCTAACAAGCAAGGTGTGGCGCACAAATACCCAATCAGTATCATGCTAACAAGCAAGGTGTGGAGCACAAATACACAATCAGCATCATGCTATCAGGCAGGGTGTGGCGCACAAATACCCAATCAGCATCATGCTATCAGGCAAGGTGTGGAGCACAAATACCCAATCAACATCATGCTATCAGGCAAGGTGTGGAGCACAAATACCCAATCAGCACTATGCTAGCAGGCAAGGTGTGGAGCACAAATACCCAATCAGCATCATGCTATCAGGCAGGGTGTGGAGCACAAATACCCAATCAGCATCATGCTATCAGGCAAGGTGTGGAGCACAAATACCCAATCAGCACTATGCTAGCAGGCAAGGTGTGGCGCACAAATACCCAATCAGTATCATGCTATCAGGCAAGGTGTGGAGCACAAATACCCAATCAGCATCGTGCTAGCAGGCAAGGTGTGGAGCACAAATACCCAATCAGTATCATGCTATCAGCAAACACAAAACCCAACACACCACACAAACACAAAACCCAACAACACAACAAGCAAGGTGTGGAGCACAAATACCCAATCAGCATCGTGCTAGCAGGCAAGGTGTGGAGCACAAATACCCAATCAGCATCAATTTGCAGCATTTAACATAAACATTTTCTCTGAGAGAATAGGCCAGTAAGGCAGTATTAATATATTATCACTCTCTGATAGAAACAGCCCTTATTGATCTATTATCACTCAGATAGGAACAGCCCTTATTGATATATTATCACTCTCTGATAGAAGCAGCCCTAATTGATCTATTATCACTCTCTGATAGAAGCAGCCCTTATTGATCTATTATCACTCTGATAGAAGCAGACCTTATTGATCAATTATCACTCTGATAGAAACAGCCCTTATTGACCTATTATCACGCTGGTAGAAGCAGGCCTTATTGATCAATTATCACTCTGTGATAGAAGCAGCCCTTATTGACCTATTATCACTCTGTGATAGAAGCAGCACGTATTGATATATTATCACTCTCGTGATAGAAACAGCCCTTATTGATATATTATCACTCTCTGATAGAAGCAGACCTTATTGATCAATTATCACTCTGATAGAAACAGCCCTTATTGACCTATTATCACTCTGGTAGAAGCAGGCCTTATTGATCAATTATCACTCTGTGATAGAAGCAGCCCTTATTGACCTATTATCACTCTGTGATAGAAGCAGCACGTATTGATATATTATCACTCTCGTGATAGAAACAGCCCTTATTGATCTATTATCACTCTCTGATAGAAACAGCTCTTATTGATCTATTATCACTCTCTGATAGAAACAGCCCTTATTGACCTATTATCACTCTCTGATAGAAACAGCCCTTATTGATCTATTATCACTCTGATAGAAACAGCCCTTATTGATCTATTATCACTCTGTGATAGAACCAGCCCGTATTGACCTATTATCACATATGTTATAGTTTATAGGGTGTTTCCATCATTCAGTAGTCAGAAACTTTCTCTTCTTAGCAGTATTCATATAAGGTCTGTACACCCATTCAACATCGGACGTAGAAGCTGTATCAAGAGTTCCAAGGATAATCTGGTATACTGAAATATAACTATATAAATAAATATACATGCATAGTTAAACACAAGATTGCGAACAGATCTGTAGTCCAGTGGTAACACGCTGGACTGGTAATCCTGGGATCGCAGGTTCGATCCCCCCTCTGACCCTAATAAAATTAACAACCTTCCAGATGGGACTTTAATCCGAGGTCTCGTGTCGGTGCTGTACACCGTGCACATAAAAGAACCAGAGGAGATTCTGGAATGGGTCTCTGTATGTATCATTGCATAATCTTCCAAAAATTTAAAATGACTAATCTCTTCAGGAGGCGTCGCTCATATGGGCAACCGGTAGCGACGATAAACATAAAACACACACACAACACAAGATTGGTAATACATGTATATTGTGATAGCCACACAAAGAGTTTATGGTCACATAGCGTATTTCCTATTGAATGACGACGACAGATAAAGGACGATCTCGCCCGCCAAGTCCCCATCAAACCACAACAAACCACCCAACCAACAAAAAACCAACAAAACAACCCAAAACACAAAAAAAAAAAAAAACCAAATATATGAACACAATTTGAATGCAATGATATATATATGTACACAATTTGATTGCAATGATATATATATGTAAATGGAGATCGTCAGGATTTATCTATGTACACAATTTGATTGCAATGATATATATATGTAAATGGAGATCCCCAGGATTTATCTATGTACACAATTTGATTGCAATGCTATATATATGTAAATGGAGATCGCCAGGATTTATCTATGTACACAATTTGATTGCAATCAGGGCTTCGAAAATTACCAGTTTGTCGGTTTTCGACTGATTTTTATCATTTCAGACCGATTCTAACAGTCAAAATACCTTTAAAAATCGGTCCAGAAATATGTTGAAAACGTCAAGAAATCGGTCTATAACGAACCTAATTTGTTAAGTATAATCCGTGTTGACACATTTCACACGTTTCCAATTTACGATCGAACTGGATAATTGCCACCTGAGGTCCCATGTCTCCATGGTGATCAGGCGATCAATGCATGTCATGTCAATTACATGAAATTAGTGCGGTAATCGTTTGATGTTTACAGCAAAACTACTGACATTTGTTAGTTTCTTTGAAGTGGACTGAATGATTGACAGTCGATTATTTTAGAATTTAGAAGTGATGAACGCAGCGTTCCCGTCGCTAGCCCTGTGCACATCTGTTTGTACACACAATGTGTACACCAGTGTGTCGGATGCGTTCCGTCTGTCATTTACAACTCATCAGCGTCCACTATGGTTTGCCGACGTAACCGACAAACAGTGCAGACCCTGATCAGATGCCACATTTTCAGAGGCAGTTGATATAATATAGTTTGACGGGACCGAGCTCGATTTGGGCCGAGTTCACCCGCTTCCACCGGTGATACAGGTGACTAGATAAAATTTACCTCTATCAAAATGTCCTACCATTCATTTATTTTTAAATGCCGTACACTTAAAACTATTATTAGACAAAAGGAAAATTGACCAGACCTATAGTAACGGGTAAAGTACAGTTTGTCCTGAACATACATGCGATTTTTAAATATAATTGACTGGTGACAGCATGGAAATAAAGCAAAAAAAGCAAATTGGGTTTACTTACTTATGGGGGGGGGGGGTGTGCAAAAATATTGGCAGGACATGAGGGGGGGGGGAGGGGAGTACTGACTCGATTTCGGCCCGGACCGATTTGGTTTTGAAAATTTTCGAAGCCCTGATTGCAATGATATATATATGTAAATGGAGTTCATCAGGATTTATCTATGTACACAATTTGATTGCAATGCTATATATATGTAAATGGAGATAGCCAGGATTTATCTATGTACACAATTTGATTGCAATGATATATATATGTAAATGGAGATCGTCAGGATTTATCTATGTACACAATTTGATTGCAATGATATGTAAATGGAGATCGCCAGGATTTATCTATGTACACAATTTGATTGCAATGATATACAGGATATTAAATGAGAGGTCATTTGTTATTGATTTTTTTTAAAAATCGTTTTTAGTTTTAGAAGACAAATTAAATAAATTCTATAACGCATGAACACGAATTATAGATCCCATTTATAACATAGTCGTCCAAAAAGCTGTAAATTCAGAGAATTGCAAAAGTTCCCAGTAGCAGTGGGTCAGCTACAACAGTGCGCTTTGCGGTCGGTCGTACAGTCAAACCTGTCTTAAGAAGCGAGCCAAGGGAGTCAGAAAATGTGGCTGCTTAGCACAGGTGGCTGCTTAATAGAGGTCAAATGTATAGTAAACCAACAAATATGGAATCTTGAAACTGGCTGCTTAATACAGGTTGGCTGTTTAATGGAGGTGACAACTAGCACAGGTTTGACTGTAGATTGTAATTTCTACTGTATCTGGAAGAATTCAGCGATCAGACAGGATTTGTAGAATTAATAGTCCATTGAACAGTATTAATAGTGTTTAGAGCTGGTTTATGACATTTTACACACCACTGAAAAATCGACGCCTTGTTTGTTTGCTTATTTTTTGAAGGAGCGTATGAATACATAGTGCTCATTTGCATAGTTATTACACATTAATTTCACAGTTGTTTAGTAGTACAATCTATGCAGCATAAACGTATACCTTTCATTTCAAATCTTGGACCGACCTCCTCGATCTCGATACTTTTTCCTCCATCTACCTTTTTATACACATGGTGTCTGAAATGCATAAAACAATAAATGATTATTCCATAAAGCCCAATAACTTGTTTATGTAGAATTCTAGGGAACAGATTATTATTCGAAATCATGTTTCTGTGACTGCTAGATATACTGTATGAACTGTTCATATGAGACTGCTTGATATATCTTATGAACTGTTCATATGTCTGCTTGATATATTGTATGAACTGTTTCTGTGACTGCTAGATATATTGTATGAACTGTTTCTGTGACTGCTAGATATATTGTATGAACTGTTTCTGTGACTGCTAGATATATTGTATGAACTGTTTCTGTGACTGCTAGATATACTGTATGAACTGTTCATATGAGACTGCTTGATATATCTTATGAACTGTTCATATAACCGCTGGAAATGAAGTGCAAAATAATAATATGTATAAATATGTATGCCTTGTCACTCACTGTATGATACATGTATATAGTCAATGTACATTGGTATATGTTTATAGTTTTGCTCTCCGAATTTGGAGTAAATAAAAGTATCTATCTATCTTGTATTTTCAAGGTGACCAGTTTAGGTTTCGGATCAGAACGATCTTATCTAAGTTTTGATACACTAGTTGCCCCGAATGCTCCATGACAAGTTTCATTGACAGTCAACAAGCTGCTCACATTAACAATTAGAAGTAGTTGGATTGAAATTAGTCTAGCTAGACTTGACCTACTAGTGACCCCGAATGCTTCATGACAAGTTTCATCGACAGTCAACAAGCTGCTCACATTTACAAATAGAAGTAGTTGGATTGAAATTAGTCTAGCTAGACATGACCTACTAGTGACCCCAGTGCTCCATAACAAGTTTCATCACAATTTACAAAGCATTTCAGGAGAAGTTGAAAAATAGATTTTCTAGAAACATATCTATTTTTAGACATGCACCTGTTGTAATTTTAAGAAGCTCGTAGTGATTACTTCCCTTATAGACTATAATCTATTATGCGTTTATTACTGTGCCAATCAGTTAAATCACGGTTTGATATTTATTAACAATTTAGTGTCTCGGGGGGGGGGGGAACATCTGTCTTGGATTAATGTATGGGTTTGGGATTATCAGATGATAGGGGCAATTAACATGGATCAGTTAAGCAGGTCGCATATCGATCTTAGACTGGAACCAGGTGTGAACAAATGCATACACATTATGGAGGGGTTATATTTACCAATTTATGGTTGCTAGAAATATGTTATTTGACCGATTTCTTGGCTTTTTCAACAATTTTTTTTCTGGACCGATTTTTTGACTTTTTAGTAGCTACAGCCGGTCCACCAGTTTAAACTTCAGTCCTGGACAGGGAGACCGGCGTTTTTAGAAGCCCTGCACCAGACAGTGTTCCTAGTAGTGTAGGTTATTAGTCATGCCCTGCACCAGACAGTGTTCCTAGTAGTGTAGGTTATTAGTCATGCCCTGCACCAGACAGTGTTCCTAGTAGTGTAGGTTATTAGTCATGCCCTGCACCAGACAGTGTTGCTAGTAGTGTAGGTTATTAGTCATGCCCTGCACCAGACAGTGTTCCTAGTAGTGTAGGTTATTAGTCATGCCCTGCACCAGAGTGTTGCTAGTAGTGTAGGTTATTAATCATGCCCTGCGCAGGACCAGACAGTGTTCCTAGTAGTGTAGGTTATTAGACATGCCCTGCACCAGACAGTGTTGCTAGTAGTGTAGGTTATTAGTCATGCCCTACACCAGACAGTGTTCCTAGTAGTGTAGGTTATTAGTCATGCCCTGCACCAGACAGTGTTGCTAGTAGTGTAGGTTATTAGTCATGCCCTGCACCAGACAGTGTTCCTAGTAGTGTAGATTATTAGTCATGCCCTGCACCAGACAGTGTTCCTAGTAGTGTAGGTTATTAGTCATGCCCTGCACCAGACAGTGTTCCTAGTAGTGTAGGTTATTAATCATGCCCTGCACCAGACAGTGTTCCTAGTAGTGTAGGTTATTAGACATGCCCTGCACCAGACAGTGTTGCTAGTAGTGTAGGTTATTAGTCATGCCCTACACCAGACAGTGTTCCTAGTAGTGTAGGTTATTAGTCATGCCCTGCACCAGACAGTGTTGCTAGTAGTGTAGGTTATTAGTCATGCCCTGCACCAGACAGTGTTCCTAGTAGTGTAGATTATTAGTCATGCCCTGCACCAGACAGTGTTCCTAGTAGTGTAGGTTATTAGTCATGCCCTGCACCAGACAGTGTTCCTAGTAGTGTAGGTTATTAATCATGCCCTGCACCAGACAGTGTTCCTAGTAGTGTAGGTTATTAGACATGCCCTGCACCAGACAGTGTTGCTAGTAGTGTAGGTTATTAGTCATGCCCTACACCAGACAGTGTTCCTAGTAGTGTAGGTTATTAGTCATGCCCTGCACCAGACAGTGTTCTAGTAGTGTAGGTTATTAGTCATGCCCTGCACCAGACAGTGTTCCTAGTACTGTAGGTTATTAGTCATGCCCTGCACCAGACAGTGTTCCTAGTAGTGTAGGTTATTAGTCATGCCCTGCACCAGACAGTGTAGGTTATTAGTCATGCCCTGCACCAGACAGTGTTCCTAGTACTGTAGGTTATTAGTCATGTGCAGATAAAATAAAGCAATATTCCGCACCGAAATGATATGAAATCATCGTCATTGGAGAAGGTCATTATGCGTCTGCTGTCCTCCTTCGGCACCGGATACAGGTACTTTAGAATACTCTTCACCTGTGAAAATAACAATGCAAAATACATTTACTCTTCACATGTGAAAATACTACTCTCAGTAGTATTGTGTGCAAACATCAGGTATATCTGAGTAGATATGAAGATAATACTGTCAGTAGTATTGTGTGCAAACATCAGGTATATCTGAGTAGATATGAAGATAATACTGTCAGTAGTATTGTGTGCAAACATCAGGTATATCTGAGTAGATATGAAGATAATACTGCCAGTAGTATTGTGTGCAAACATCAGGTATATCTGAGTAGATATGAAGATAATACTGTCAGTAGTATTGTGTGCAAACATCAGGTATATCTGAGTAGATATGAAGATAATACTGTCAGTAGTATTGTGTGCAAACATCAGGTATATCTGAGTAGATATGAAGATAATACTGTCAGTAGTATTGTGTGCAAACACAATCAGGTATATCTGAGTAGATATGAAGATAATACTGTCAGTAGTATTGTGTGCAAACACAATCAGGTATATCTGAGTAGATATGAAGATAATACTGCCAGTAGTATTGTGTGCAAACATCAGGTATATCTGAGTAGATATGAAGATAATACTGTCAGTAGTATTGTGTGCAAACATCAATCAGGTATATCTGAGTAGATATGAAGATAATACTGCCAGTAGTATTGTGTGCAAACATCAGTATATCTGAGTAGATATGAAGATAATACTGTCAGTAGTATTGTGTGCAAACATCAGGTATATCTGAGTAGATATGAAGATAATACTGCCAGTAGTATTGTGTGCAAACATCAGGTATATCTGAGTAGATATGAAGATAATACTGTCAGTAGTATTGTGTGCAACATCATCAGGTATATCTGAGTAGATATGAAGATAATACTGCCAGTAGTATTGTGTGCAAACATCAATCAGTATATCTGAGTAGATATGAAGATAATACTGTCAGTAGTATTGTGTGCAAACATCAATCAGGTATATCTGAGTAGATATGAAGATAATACTGCCAGTAGTATTGTGTGCAAACATCAATCAGTATATCTGAGTAGATATGAAGATAATACTGCCAGTAGTATTGTGTGCAAACACTCAGGTATATCTGAGTAGATATGAAGATAATACTGCCAGTAGTATTGTGTGCAAACATCAATCAGGTATATCTGAGTAGATATGAAGATAATACTGCCAGTAGTATTGTGTGCAAACACATCAGGTATATCTGAGTAGATATGAAGATAATACTGTCAGTAGTATTGTGTGCAAACAACTCAGGTATATCTGAGTAGATATGAAGATAATACTGCCAGTAGTATTGTGTGCAAACATCAGGTATATCTGAGTAGATATGAAGATAATACTGTCAGTAGTATTGTGTGCAAACATCAGGTATATCTGAGTAGATATGAAGATAATACTGCCAGTAGTATTGTGTGCAAACATCAATCAGGTATATCTGAGTAGATATGAAGATAATACTGCCAGTAGTATTGTGTGCAAACATCAATCAGGTATATCTGAGTAGATATGAAGATAATACTGCCAGTAGTATTGTGTGCAAACATCAGGTATATCTGAGTAGATATGAAGATAATACTGCCAGTAGTATTGTGTGCAAACATCAATCAGGTATATCTGAGTAGATATGAAGATAATACTGCCAGTAGTATTGTGTGCAAACATCAGGTATATCTGAGTAGATATGAAGATAATACTGTCAGTAGTATTGTGTGCAAACATCAGGTATATCTGAGTAGATATGAAGATAATACTGCCAGTAGTATTGTGTGCAAACATCAGGTATATCAGAGTAGATATGAAGATAATACAGCCAGTAGTATTGTGTGCAAACATCAGGTATATCTGAGTAGATATGAAGATAATACTGTCAGTAGTATTGTGTGCAAACATCAGGTATATCTGAGTAGATATGAAGATAATACTGCCAGTAGTATTGTGTGCAAACACCAGGTATATCAGAGTAGATATGAAGATAATACTGCCAGTAGTATTGTGTG
>CM026390.1:7326582-7385137 GCA_014843695.1 Archivesica marissinica | reverse complement strand
AGTAGTATTGTGTGCAAACATCAGGTATATCTGAGTAGATATGAAGATAATACTGTCAGTAGTATTGTGTGCAAACATCAGGTATATCTGAGTAGATATGAAGATAATACTGCCAGTAGTATTGTGTGCAAACATCAATCAGGTATATCTGAGTAGATATGAAGATAATACTGTCAGTAGTATTGTGTGCAAACAGCACTCAGACTCAGGTATATCTGAGTAGATATGAAGATAATACTGCCAGTAGTATTGTGTGCAAACATCAGGTATATCTGAGTAGATATGAAGATAATACTGTCAGTAGTATTGTGTGCAAACATCAGGTATATCTGAGTAGATATGAAGATAATACTGCCAGTAGTATTGTGTGCAAACATCAGGTATATCAGAGTAGATATGAAGATAATACTGCCAGTAGTATTGTGTGCAAACATCAGGTATATCTGAGTAGATATGAAGATAATACTGTCAGTAGTATTGTGTGCAAACATCAGGTATATCTGAGTAGATATGAAGATAATACTGTCAGTAGTATTGTGTGCAAACATCAATCAGGTATATCTGAGTAGATATGAAGATAATACTGTCAGTAGTATTGTGTGCAAACATCAGGTATATCTGAGTAGATATGAAGATAATACTGTCAGTAGTATTGTGTGCAAACATCAGGTATATCTGAGTAGATATGAAGATAATACTGCCAGTAGTATTGTGTGCAAACATCAGGTATATCTGAGTAGATATGAAGATAATACTGTCAGTAGTATTGTGTGCAAACATCAATCAGGTATATCTGAGTAGATATGAAGATAATACTGCCAGTAGTATTGTGTGCAAACATCAATCAGGTATATCTGAGTAGATATGAAGATATAATACTGCCAGTAGTATTGTGTGCAAACATCAATCAGGTATATCTGAGTAGATATGAAGATAATACTGCCAGTAGTATTGTGTGCAAACATCAATCAGGTATATCTGAGTAGATATGAAGATAATACTGTCAGTAGTATTGTGTGCAAACATCAGGTATATCTGAGTAGATATGAAGATAATACTGCCAGTAGTATTGTGTGCAAACAGCACTCAGGTATATCTGAGTAGATATGAAGATAATACTGCCAGTAGTATTGTGTGCAAACATCAATCAGGTATATCTGAGTAGATATGAAGATAATACTGCCAGTAGTATTGTGTGCAAACATCAATCAGGTATATCTGAGTAGATATGAAGATAATACTGCCAGTAGTATTGTGTGCAAACATCAATCAGGTATATCTGAGTAGATATGAAGATAATACTGCCAGTAGTATTGTGTGCAAACATCAGGTATATCTGAGTAGATATGAAGATAATACTGTCAGTAGTATTGTGTGCAAACAGCACTCAGGTATATCTGAGTAGATATGAAGATAATACTGCCAGTAGTATTGTGTGCAAACATCAATCAGGTATATCTGAGTAGATATGAAGATAATACTGTCAGTAGTATTGTGTGCAAACAGCACTCAGGTATATCTGAGTAGATATGAAGATAATGCTGCCAGTAGTATTGTGTGCAAACATCAATCAGGTATATCTGAGTAGATATGAAGATAATACTGCCAGTAGTATTGTGTGCAAACATCAGGTATATCAGAGTAGATATGAAGATAATACTGCCAGTAGTATTGTGTGCAAACATCAGGTATATCTGAGTAGATATGAAGATAATACTGTCAGTAGTATTGTGTGCAAACATCAGGTATATCTGAGTAGATATGAAGATAATACTGCCAGTAGTATTGTGTGCAAACATCAGGTATATCTGAGTAGATATGAAGATAATACTGTCAGTAGTATTGTGTGCAAACATCAGGTATATCTGAGTAGATATGAAGATAATACTGTCAGTAGTATTGTGTGCAAACATCAATCAGGTATATCTGAGTAGATATGAAGATAATACTGCCAGTAGTATTGTGTGCAAACATCAGGTATATCTGAGTAGATATGAAGATAATACTGTCAGTAGTATTGTGTGCAAACATCAGGTATATCTGAGTAGATATGAAGATAATACTGCCAGTAGTATTGTGTGCAAACATCAGGTATATCTGAGTAGATATGAAGATAATACTGCCAGTAGTATTGTGTGCAAACATCAATCAGGTATATCTGAGTAGATATGAAGATAATACTGCCAGTAGTATTGTGTGCAAACATCAATCAGGTATATCTGAGTAGATATGAAGATAATACTGCCAGTAGTATTGTGTGCAAACATCAGGTATATCTGAGTAGATATGAAGATAATACTGCCAGTAGTATTGTGTGCAAACAGCACTCAGGTATATCTGAGTAGATATGAAGATAATACTGTCAGTAGTATTGTGTGCAAACATCAATCAGGTATATCTGAGTAGATATGAAGATAATACTGCCAGTAGTATTGTGTGCAAACATCAATCAGGTATATCTGAGTAGATATGAAGATAATACTGCCAGTAGTATTGTGTGCAAACATCAATCAGGTATATCTGAGTAGATATGAAGATAATACTGCCAGTAGTATTGTGTGCAAACATCAGGTATATCTGAGTAGATATGAAGATAATACTGTCAGTAGTATTGTGTGCAAACAGCACTCAGGTATATCTGAGTAGATATGAAGATAATACTGCCAGTAGTATTGTGTGCAAACATCAATCAGGTATATCTGAGTAGATATGAAGATAATACTGTCAGTAGTATTGTGTGCAAACAGCACTCAGGTATATCTGAGTAGATATGAAGATAATGCTGCCAGTAGTATTGTGTGCAAACATCAATCAGGTATATCTGAGTAGATATGAAGATAATACTGCCAGTAGTATTGTGTGCAAACATCAGGTATATCAGAGTAGATATGAAGATAATACTGCCAGTAGTATTGTGTGCAAACATCAGGTATATCTGAGTAGATATGAAGATAATACTGTCAGTAGTATTGTGTGCAAACATCAGGTATATCTGAGTAGATATGAAGATAATACTGCCAGTAGTATTGTGTGCAAACATCAGGTATATCTGAGTAGATATGAAGATAATACTGTCAGTAGTATTGTGTGCAAACATCAGGTATATCTGAGTAGATATGAAGATAATACTGTCAGTAGTATTGTGTGCAAACATCAATCAGGTATATCTGAGTAGATATGAAGATAATACTGCCAGTAGTATTGTGTGCAAACATCAGGTATATCTGAGTAGATATGAAGATAATACTGTCAGTAGTATTGTGTGCAAACATCAGGTATATCTGAGTAGATATGAAGATAATACTGCCAGTAGTATTGTGTGCAAACATCAGGTATATCTGAGTAGATATGAAGATAATACTGTCAGTAGTATTGTGTGCAAACATCATCAGGTATATCTGAGTAGATATGAAGATAATACTGCCAGTAGTATTGTGTGCAAACATCAGGTATATCTGAGTAGATATGAAGATAATACTGTCAGTAGTATTGTGTGCAAACAGCACTCAGGTATATCTGAGTAGATATGAAGATAATACTGCCAGTAGTATTGTGTGCAAACATCAATCAGGTATATCTGAGTAGATATGAAGATAATACTGTCAGTAGTATTGTGTGCAAACAGCACTCAGATCAGGTATATCTGAGTAGATATGAAGATAATACTGCCAGTAGTATTGTGTGCAAACATCAGGTATATCTGAGTAGATATGAAGATAATACTGTCAGTAGTATTGTGTGCAAACATCAGGTATATCTGAGTAGATATGAAGATAATACTGCCAGTAGTATTGTGTGCAAACATCAGGTATATCTGAGTAGATATGAAGATAATACTGTCAGTAGTATTGTGTGCAAACAGCACTCAGGTATATCTGAGTAGATATGAAGATAATACTGCCAGTAGTATTGTGTGCAAACATCAATCAGGTATATCTGAGTAGATATGAAGATAATACTGTCAGTAGTATTGTGTGCAAACAGCACTCAGGTATATCTGAGTAGATATGAAGATAATGCTGCCAGTAGTATTGTGTGCAAACATCAATCAGGTATATCTGAGTAGATATGAAGATAATACTGCCAGTAGTATTGTGTGCAAACATCAGGTATATCAGAGTAGATATGAAGATAATACTGCCAGTAGTATTGTGTGCAAACATCAGGTATATCTGAGTAGATATGAAGATAATACTGTCAGTAGTATTGTGTGCAAACATCAGGTATATCTGAGTAGATATGAAGATAATACTGCCAGTAGTATTGTGTGCAAACATCAGGTATATCTGAGTAGATATGAAGATAATACTGTCAGTAGTATTGTGTGCAAACATCAGGTATATCTAAAAATGAATGTCCTCACATTTATTATTTGTGAACGAAAGCAATAATGATCAATTTTAATGTTATTAATAAAGGTGTCTCATGGTCTGCTATAAGGCAGCTTACCGTGGGTCCCAAATAATATGGAAAACAATGCATCAATTAATCCAGGCCTGTGCTATGAAATTGTTCCCGAATCTCGAGTACATTCCCCATTCACAAGATTCCAGAGTCGCAGCAAGTGAATAACTGTTGATTTGAAGATCTGGGAAATGTTCTATATAATAATGTCCAAGCCAAGATGTTAAATCTACATTACCCTGTTTCCAAGTTTAGACGACAGATTGTTGAAAATCAAGTGAGGATACGCTTCCGACATAGTTCCTGTGTCTGGAATGTCGTGCCGCATCACCACATTGGACAAGTTGAAATATGCGGTTGGTCCGTACGGAAGATGACATATAACTAGTCCGTCAGGGACACCACGGTGTTCGTGCACCATAATGAGATCTGTGACATCGTTCGCTCGGCACGCATTGACCAGTTGTTTTATCTCGTAGTTACCACGATTGATTCGTTGTGAGTTCGGGAATAGCAGACGCATTTCCTGTAGAAATGTAATATTATTTAGGCATTGCAATGTACAATGAAATCTTACGTTATTAATTTTATGTTACTATCATTAAAGACAGGAGTAATGATTAACCAATTCTCGAATATTTAGATAGACAATCGACAGATACCAATCCTGATTATTCTTCAGCCTACATGTTGTCTATTTCTTGTCAAACAGCTTAAGAAAACTAGCTGGGATTTCCCCCCCCCCCGGAAATCTAGGACTCTAAAACTCAGGTCCCATCACATAAGCGGGTCCTAGAACATGACCTAAAAAATTTCAGTCAAAATCAGCTGGTTCGTAATAAACAAAACTGTAAAATGCATTGAAATTTAATTAGAAATATTGTGGAAAATTTAGGAATGGTACCAGTTTTGCTGAATGGGCAGTTCTATTTGCGGTGATGATGCAATGTCGTTCATATATGACAGGGTAGTACTCATTACTCTATTATGCAAATTAATAATGGTCGGAATTGAGTGTGCTCAGTAATTTCTACTCTACCTTCGCAAATTGTTTGAGTTTGGAGCTCGGGTCTCGTGAAGTTGTCACCATGATTTTTGGGTCCTCAACACCCGCCCATTTGTATTCATCGTCTATGTGGGTTGTATTACCTGTGTGTATATAGAGATGAAGTTATCTGCATGCAACATACATATCTTTTCAAATTGTAATTAATAGTTCAGATACGATTAAAACGCTGTCATACTGTAATTACAATATGCATCTAATTATAGGAGAAGACCTCTATAAGCTATAGCGTGTAAATTGTACATTGTCATATCAATGTTTAAACTAACATACTAGGGCATATATTTGCCTCAAGAACATGACATATTGGACAGGATAAATCATAACATGATTATATATTATTATGATGATATAGATATGTTTGTTTTTGGGGTTTAAAGTCGCACGAACAGCGTATGGCGATTCTCCAGCTGTTATTGGTGGAGGAAGACCCTGGGTACCCCCTTAGAGCAATATTTCAGGCACCCGGATAGAACAACCGACCTTCAGCAAGCCAGCATCCTAACATGAAATAATTTGACACCCAGAGGTGATGGGTTAGAGATTTGAAGTCAATGACCGTAACCACTCTACCACGGAGGCATCCCTCATATGATATCACAGGATAACCAAGAATCACATGTAGAACAAGCAATGTAAGAATATATGATGAAAACATATAAATACATGTAAACTGAAAGAATTCATACCATCAGCTCCTTCATCTTCCCAGTCGAGAGTTTTCTGGATCTTTATAGCATCACCCTGTAGATCTGACGGAATCTGTTTGTTATCTGTAAAATAGAACAATTACTAATGATTTTATAGCATTGCCCTGTAGATCAAAATGAACAACGAAATTTGAATAAATTCTTTTTTTTTTAAAAATATTTTTATTCTTAGGCAATCTTGTTGTGTCTTCTAAGAGTAAGACACCAAACATTGTTATTGACTATACATGTATAATCAAGTTATAAAAGGTGATATTACAGTTATTAGCGAGCATGGTGAAATAAAGTGATTTATCCATTAGACAAAATAACTTGGATGGTATGTGCATTTAGAACGACATGGGAGAAGTGTACAACATTTTCATCATCTGCAATTTATTTATTTAGATTGTTTATGCACATCAATTATCCTACCATCCAAAGCACTCTTAAGCCGCTGTTTCTTCTCAAGTATTGTCCGCTCTCTGTCTTCTATCGTTTTTCTATAAATGTATTCTCTTCTTAATCTAGCTTGACGTCGCAGCTAAGGGGAAAAAAATAGATGTTATGCAAGGTATTCTATATTACTTAAACACATTTTCCCCGCAACTCTTTGCTTGTGGAGCAGTCCCGAAAGAAACGAGATTACAGCAGATCTGGGTGGTATATCAACTATTTCAGTATAACAACACCCGTTAAACAATTTTGGTGAGTTCTGGATGTTAAAGACACAATTTATCCTTGAGCAAGGAACCCAATACATTGATTAACGGCTTATGTTGGCTAATGGGGGGGGGGGGTGATATAAATAGAAGACGCAAGTCGCGAAAACATAACACAGACGGATCTGTAGCCCAGTGGTAAAACGCTGGACTGGTAATCCAGGGATCGCAGGTTCGATCCCCCGTCTGACCCTAATAAAATTAACAGTCTTTCAGATGGGACGTTAAACCGAGGTCTCGTGTCGGTGCTTTACACCGTGCACGTAAAAGAACCAGAGGAGACTCTGTAATGGGTCTCTGTCTGTATCATGCACTATCCTCCAAAAATCTAAAATTACTAATCTCTTCAGGAGGCGTCGCTCATATGGGCAACCGGTAGCGACGATAAATAAACGTAAAACACACACACGAAAACATAATGCAATCAAAGATAAAAATCTCACAATACTGACATACCATATTTGAAAATCAGATATAAATTTGCTGCTACGATATCTGTAACACCTGAGTGTTGTGTGTTTGTATCTGGAAAGATCTCAATGAAATTGACAGTTGTTTACAACACGTTTTTTAAATCGTGATCCTCGAACGCTTTAAGGCGCACATGTTTCCAAAGAGTCGGTCTAAAACGCAGGCGAATAATAAAATGCAGAGAATATGTATTACCGACATAATTATAATGTGTTTTTACGTTTATTTATTGTCGCTACCGGTTGCCCATATGAGTGACGCCCCCCTGAAGAGATTAGTTATTTTAGATTTTGGAGGATAGTGCAGGATACAGACAGAGACCCATTCCAGAATCTCCTCTGGTTCTTTTACGTGCACGGTGTAAAGCACCGACACGAGACCTCGGTTTAACGTCCCATCTGAAAGACTGTTAATTGTATTAAGGTCGGACGGGGGATCGAACCTGCGATCCCTGGATTACCAGTACAGCCTGTTACCACTGGAATACATATCCGTCTGTAAACCGATATATAGTAATAGTATAGGTGTATATAGTGGCATTGGAAAACGCAGACAAAAGGGACAAATATAGAAACGCAGGCCAGTTGAAAATAGAGTAAATCTGTCTTAGAGTAAATGTGTATTACTGTAGACACAATGAATATACATGTTCCATAGTGCGGGGACCTAGACATGATACTAAAAGGGATTAGAACGAAAGAACACTTATATAGAGTGGTGGAACCTATGCTCGGCGTAAATCCAACCTATAATGACCAGTACAGAATGCTAATTGCACTTGTCGCATAATATTATTTTCTTAAGTGGTGAAAACAACTTTCAAAACACTCTTGTTGATAGTTTTAGCTTCATCGCGTGACCTTACTGCTCAATACAGCTATCGCAACGGTGTCGGGTCGGCACCCGTTTATATGGGGGAACTCAAGACTTCAGGCACCTATGCACGGCGTACTGGTTATTTTTTAATGTATCCACCATAACTTGTTGAATATCTTATTTTGATATAGTACATGTACATCATTGAATAAAAACACTATTAGTCTTAATCAGAATTGGTATAGAAACCATTTTTCGGGTTAGGTGTAGATTTTTAAAAATTCCGTAGGTACCTGAATTGCTCATATACAGTATCAGTTTCGGTGGAAATATTCTCCCAATGATTTGCTTGCTTATATTCGTCTGCTGGACCAGTCACGTGCCAGTTGCATCAGGCTACCGAATACCCAACGGAATGCTATTGAACTATGCTTCAGTTCTGTCAGCGAAATTAACCTAGAACTATTTACATATTTTAAATACGGATATAAATTGACAAATGCGCCGAGCATAGGAATACGTCGAGTATAGATTCCACCACTCTAGTTCTTCTCCCTATCAATGTGTTGATGTACATTAGGCAGGAGAGTAATATATATAACAATGATTATATGTGAAATCTATTCAAGGTATAGGTTAAGCAATTTCAATGTATGGTATTAGTGAGTAAACGTTTTGGATGTTAAAAGAAAAGGAATAGCACTTTTAAAATGAATATATGAAGAAAGCTCAAGAGCATAAACTATCAAATCGGAGCACAAAAAGAAGAATATCAATACGGCCCAATTAATGATATCAGTGTTAAAATATATTTATTTGATTGACCAGGCAACATATATCAACTATGAGTTATTGATACATCAACTGATTGGCTGAGTAGGTATTGTCATCAATAGTGAAAGTGACTTCTAAAAATTAAAATACAATATATGAGCTGCATTTTGGAATATTTTAGTATTTTTGCATTATATTTGTTGAAAATTATAAATGCAACATTTAGTCAATGCAAAATTCACAACAAAATTACTTTCAGAGTAGGGTGTGGATGACTTTAGTGCGAAATAATAAAACCCAACGCAATTGCCACATAAAAATGGCAACGTTTAATAGACATAAATATGTCTACCCTGTTAAACCCAAAGGTAGGTCTGCCAAACTATTTTTGGGGAACATATAATGGCATTATATATATTATATATATTATATATATATACATCTGCAAATGAATCGGTCACACTCCAAAACGATCTTAAGAGATTAGAAGAGTGGGAGTTGAAGTGGGACATGGAATTTAACCCTTCCAAGTGTCAAGTTATCCACGTACCAGAAGGAAACATCCTATTCCCAGTCTATATAAACTCCATGGAGTCCTACTTGAGTCGGTCACCTCAGCCAAATACCTTGGCGTGGATATCTCAAATAACCTCTCGTGGGACACTCACATATAAAGGTCAACTAAGAAAGCAAACCAACCATTAGGATTTATACGTAGAAACCTCCAGGTCAAATCCGAACCAATTATGTCCATGGCTTACCAGACACTAGTGAAACCCCAGCTTGAATATGGCTCCGAGATCTGGTCGCCCCATACCCAAACATTGATAAACCAAATTGAAGGTGTCCAGCGAAGAGCAGCCCGTTGGATAAAGATATCGTACCTCTAGTGTTACAGACATGCTACATTCCCTAAATATACGCAGACTAGATCAACGGCGTATTGACAATAGGTTATCCATTATGTATAAAATTCGTAATGATCGTGTTGCTATTCCCATTGAAAATTACATAGTTCCCCCTCTCCCGTACTGCTCGCCATTGCCATTCCTTAAGCTATAGGTTAATTACAGACTACTACAAGGTTTCCTTTTTTCCAAGAACAATCTACCATTGGAACCATCTCCCTCCTGACATTGTCCATCTCCCTACCATAGAGCAATTCAATACGGCAGTTTGCCATATTGATCATGCCAGTCCCTAGTTGTTCTGTGCAGCTGCTTTTAAACTTTTACCACAACTTATTTTCATTACTTTCTTAAATTATGCTTTTAACAACTCATACTTTTAACTTCTTTGCGGTTTTTGACGCGCAACATGTTTACGTCCCCGTGAGGGGTTCGACATTAAAGGAAGACAGATAGATAGATAGATAGATAGATAGATAGATAGATAGATAGATAGATAGATATATAGATAGATAGATAGATAGATAGATAGATAGATAGATAGATGGTGGCCTTTGGAGATTTCGAATTTTACATATCGTCTGCATTAAGCGTCTGCGTTTTAGTCTGAGCCGCTTGCAAACGCTTGTTGACTAAGAATAAAACGAAAACACTTGTGATTTTACGTTCTTTTAGTTATTTCATAGCATATAGACACCCTACAACATGGTAACTATGTCATTGGATAATTCAAATACTATTTTATTCTGATATATAATCAATGGTTAATTTATTTAATCCATTTAGAATTACACAACATGGATTCACACTGTTGATACTTTCGGATATGTAGTTTTTCTGGATAGAGCTGCTAAAAGTCTCTAAATTATAATTGTTTCCTGTTAAATTACGTCAAGTGTGTGTGTCTTTTAAATACAGTAAACATTGTTGCCATTATGAAACTGCTGTCTATAATACTGTGTCGATATGACTACGTGAGTCACCTAGTGGTCTAGGATCCTGTCAGCTGACCAGATCGTCCACTGTTTTTATTGTTCTTAACGTTTGTACAAAGTCACTTTTATATGTACAGAGATTCTTTTACTTGGTTCCCCTGCATACTGTAATGCATAGTATTTGTTAATTGCGAATATACTCTATAATATAAAGAATGCTGCAATCACTAAAGAGGATGATGATATTAATTATTATCACAGGGACTCTGTACAAAAGCAATAGAGTGGTGGAACCTATGCTCGGCATATTCGTATGCTCGGCGTATTTTTTCCATTTACATCCGTATTTAAAATATTTAAATAGTTTTAACCCATTTTCGCTGACAGGGGTGAAGCATGGTTCAATAGAATTCCGTTATGCGTATCGGTAGCCTAATGCAACTGTCACCTGACTGGTTCAGTAGCCGAATATAAACAGACAATTTGTTGGGAGATTTTTTTCCACCGAAATGATGCGGTTTATTTGCATTTGTAGCTATCCGAATTAGAAAAAAATGTACAAACAACCAGAAAAAAGGTTTCTTATGAGTTGTAATATTGTTAGTTATTGATGTTACTAAGTCAAAATAATATATTCACCATTTACCCGTGCATAAATAAAAAATGTTATATACGCCGTGCATAGGTGCCCTAAAGTATCTAGTTCCCCTATGGAAACAAGTGCATTGCTATAGCTGTATTGAGGCGCATGGTCACGTAATGAAACTAACATTTTCAACAACAATTTTTTGAAAGTTGTGTTCACAACATAAGCAAATAATAATATACGGCAAGTGCATTTAATTTTTTTTATAGGCCATGATATGTAGGATTTACACCGAGCATAGGTTCCACCACTCTATTTTAATTGAAGAATGATGAATAACTTACTCTTTGTTTGAAGTTGTGAAAAACACCCATTTGTTGAGTTGGGACTGCATTTGTTTTACAATCCCATCTAGAGAAAGTTGTCAGCACTATCTGTCTACACAATAATCAGATAATGAATCTATAATGGGTGGCTAATAATAGAAAGAAAGAAATGGAAAATAAGCCTGACAGGATACACTGAATTTATTCTATTTTTGTGTTTGTTTGTATAAATGAAAAGAATTTATAAATGTCTTGTCATATTTCAGGCAAGAAACAGTGAAAAGGCTATGTGAGTAGTTTAGTGTCATACTGGATTATATTTATCAGAATTAGTATTTATTATGATATAAGTTGTAGCCTGCAGGATTTGAACTCTCACCAACACCGCAATGCTGTGTAATAAGAACAAGCACAGACATATACATACTTATGGCACTGTTAGCACCTGTGCACCATACAAGATGGATGTAATAATGTGATTCCCATTGTAGTGCAGTAAATAGTTTAAGCTTTATTTATTTTACGATTGTGAAGCAAGTTTTAACAACTTATATTAATCACTCTCGTTGGCGCGGATGAAAGCGTATATGTGGTCATTAGTGTGGGAGGAAACTGGAGTACCTGGAGAAAACCCACCTGTCCGATCTGGGGACCACCGTATGTACACGCAAGGAATAAAAAATATGTTTGTTCTCTTAACTCCTTCATATCCAAACCTAAGATTCGTTCCAGACCATACTGTTTTATGCCGAAAATGTTTTTGCAAATTAAACAGGTAACTAATTTCAGGCTTTGTAGCTAGAACCAATTCCATTAACAATGGGATAAGATAGTTTCGGCTCCAAGTGCTTGAATTGGTATATGCAATGAAGTTCCTATCACAACAAAAACTTCCTAAATACCTAAATGGCTGTTACATGTAGGTGCATGTTGCAAGAAATAGATACTTTTTTATGGCTAACACAGGTGAAATTTATCACCATTTAAGTATACACTATTGTGTTCTATAATTATATAGCCTTGTAGAAAGCTTGTGACTGGCTTATAATATATAGAACACTATTGCCTCTTAAAAAGCTTGTGACATGCTCCTGTGCTAGTTGTTTAATATAAGTCAAGTGAATGATTTAGGACCTCTAGCTTGTGCATGTATTTTGCAATACTGTTTAAGGAAAACGTTTGTATGAGATTGTGATAATATTCAACGAGATTACGCTACACTACTACCGGTAGTTATTAGTATCACAGTACATTGTAGTTTTGATTTAATGTGTGTATATATACATGTATATTTAATTGTTTAGGACTGCTTTGGCAAGATGGAGGGCTGCCCATATGTGTGTATACATGTATATTTAATTGTTTAGGACTGCTTTGGCAAGATGGAGGGCTGCCCATATGTGTGTATACATGTATATTTAATTGTTTAGGACTGCTTTGGCAAGATGGAGGGCTGCCCATATGTGTGTATACATGTATATTTAATTGTTTAGGACTGCTTTGGCAAGATGGAGGGCTGCCCATATGTGTGTATACATGTATATTTAATTGTTTAGGACTGCTTTGGCAAGATGGAGGGCTGCCCATATGTGTGTATACATGTATATTTAATTGTTTAGGACTGCTTTGGCAAGATGGAGGGCTGCCCATATGTGTGTATACATGTATATTTAATTGTTTAGGACTGCTTTGGCAAGATGGAGGGCTGCCCATATCGATGAGAAGAAAGAAGTGGTATGTTCAGTTCTGTGTTCGGGGTACCAGCGTCCTCAGATGTTCTGTGTTGTTTACATCATACCACACGGTTCGGGGTACCAGCGTCCTCCAATCACAATATGGTTTTGTTTACATCACTGGGACTCCATACTGCATGGTTCGGGGTACCAGTGTCCTCAGATCGCAATATAGTGTTGTTTACTTCACTGGGACTCCATCATACCGCACGGTTTGGGGTACCAGTGTCCTCAGATCGCAATATAGTGTTGTTTACTTCACTGGGACTCCATCATACCGCACGGTTTGGGGTACCAGCGTCCTCAGATCGCAATATAGTGTTGTTTACTTCACTGGGACTCCATCATACCGCACGGTTTGGGGTGGTTGTGTTGTGTTGTTTTTTGGGTTTGGGTTCGGGGTACCAGCATCCTCAGATCGCAATATAGTGTTGTTTACTTCACTGGGACTCCATCATACCGCACGGTTCTGGGTACCACCGTCTTCAGATCGCAATATAGTGAGACTGTGAAAGCATTAACAGTTGATTTTTGGATGAAATCTGAGAAGCGCACGATATTTGTTTCCAGATCTATAATAACGGGTTTCACGATATAATGGAGTGTACAAACATACGTACATATATTTCCAGATCTATAATAACGGGTTTCACGATTTAATGGAGTGGACAAACATACGTACATATATTTCCAGATCTATAATAACGGGTTTCACGATATAATGGAGTGTACAAACATACGTACATATATTTCCGACCTCCAATGTATGAAAGTTCAAAGTAGTAGTGTACAAGGCCAACTATCTGTTATAACTAGATACATACATAAATAATGTTCGATTTATGAGATTCATATTTCATTCTTTTGCAAATTTATATCTTGTAAGTAAGATAATATTATATCAGAAGCGAAAAATAGCAATATTAAAGTGTAAGCATGTGTTAAGGAATGAATCGTGGGTTAATAGTTTCCATCAGGGTATGAACTACATTGGGCGTGGTTAAAGTGTGTGGAGGCCGAAGGCATCCACGCTAACTTTACACATGGCCAATGTAGTTCATACCCGGATGGAAACTATTAACGCAAATATAGCAGCACACTTTACATTTAAAATGTTTTTAGTCCAGATTTGCAACTTACCGTGTCGCGGAACAGATAAATAGATTGTCCTTGGAACAGCGTAAACTTTAACACACGCCTTTTCTCGTGACGAACGTTGTATAATAATGCGAATGCCCGTAGCTTCGAGTTCGCGTGTCAGCTGCATATCATTAGTTGGAAACCCTCATTTGAAATTGTATGCAATGAGGGCACATACGTTCATCGAAGGAAATGCAATAGCGATGTAAATATTATATGTTCTGATACTTTGTTTTCTCGCAGGAACGTCGTCCTTATTTGGCTACAGAATGTGACGATGTGAAGAAAGCAGAGAAATTCCGACGTCAAATCATAGGAGAAGTGTCGAAGAAAGTTGCACAAATACAGAATGGTAACTACTCAAACTACAGGCTCCGATGTGAAGTCAGACTAACTTTGAAAACATTTCTTATTCCCCCTTTGGATAGCAGAATAACATAGTTCACGTTGTCCGTTCTCTGTGTGTAATATATGTGATTTGTATACTTATGGTACTTTCTCGGTGTGTAATATATGTGACTTGTTTACTTATGGTACTTTCTCGGTGTGTAATATATGTGACTTGTTTACTTATGGTACTTTCTCGGTGTGTAATATATGTGATTTGTTTACTTATGGTACTTTCTCTGTGTGTGTAATATATGTTATTTTGTTTGTTAATTATAGCGGGTCTTGGAGAGTTCAAACTGCGTGACATCAATGATGAGATTAACAAGTTGTTGCGGGAGAAAGGTCATTGGGAGGACCGCATTAAGGAGCTCGATGGACCTGATTATAGAGTAAGTCGTACATACATGATATAGGGCCTCACATAGGTGAAGAATATATTTTGCTTTGTAATATTTTTCCAAATTTGATATTGTTTTTTCAATTTCATTGGCATTTTTGTCTCGAATTACACTACGATGTCCTCTATGTGTTCTATGTGAAATGACTCTCCCTGATCTATCAAGATTATATGCTATGTACGTGTACACTTATTGGCATATTGTGTCCTGATTCTAATTATTTATCTGAGCTATAATTATTCTGTTTTATTTTACAGAAAATTGGACCGAAGATGTTGGATCAAGAAGGCAAGGAAGTTCCCGGAAACAGGGGTTATAAGTATGTATATTGTGGTCTTCTGTGAAACTCCAATCTTACAGCATTGTATAGGTCATGAAACAGGGGTTATAAGTATGTATATTGTGGTCTTCTGTGAAACTACAATCTTACAGCATGGTAGATCTTGTAATCTTACAGCATTGTATAGGTCATGTTATCTTACAACAATACTAAGCAATTGTGTTCTACAGAAGCAATGCTCAAACCAGTGTTCTACAGAAGCAATGCTCAAACCATGGTGTTCTAAATAAGCAATGCTCAAACCATGGTGTTCTACAGAAGCAATGCTCAAACCAGTGTTCTACATAAGCAATGCTCAAACCAGTGTTCTACAGAAGCAATGCTCAAACCAGAGTTCTACAGAAGCAATGCTCAAACCATGGTGTTCTACAGAAGCAATGCTCAAACCATGGTGTTCTACAGAAGCAATGCTCAAACCATGGTGTTCTACAGAAGCAATGCTCAAACCATGGTGTTCTACAGAAGCAATGCTCAAACCATGGTGTTCTACAGAAGCAATGCTCAAACCATGGTGTTCTACAGAGGCAATGCTCTCAAGTTTCTCAAGAAACATAATCGGCCGAAAATCCATGAAAGTGAAGGTCGCGTGTGCGGTCATGCGTGCGATGATGACAAGCGTTTGTTTATTGGAAATCAGCTGTTTGGCACTTGATTGCATGGGGTGTTGAGAAGTTGGTGACATTTTAATTACGGATAATTGGATTAAATGGCAGTCTTTAATCCTACAACTGATTAGCACAGATATTTCTGTATACCAGAATTTGATAACGCAGTGTTTTCTCACTGTGCGTTTCTTGCGGTTTTGATGCAATGAAAAATAAAATGGCCAGAGACGCAATGAGAATCATTGAATGCGTTTTCTGTGACTCAACAATATTTTGACAGCAGATTATATGGACCTTTCTGCAGGGATAAAATGTACACGGTCACCGAGTTCATTGACCAGACGCTTTTACTTGTTACAATTATGTACAACGAAAAGCGTTCAGATGATACAGATAAGTAAGTACGTCATATGTCGGGAAATGCCTTAGGCTTAGTTTCCAAGCAGAATAATTCTGCAAATCCTGAAACCCCAGAATATGATTCGGCCCAGACAATTTCCAACCATGAAAGAACTGAAACACCTTCAGTTTAGTGATATGACAAATAGTCCCTACAAACGTAAAACTGTATCAAAACGCGAATTTAGAACGTAGTGGGTGCAAGATAATGCATGGTTAGTCTTAGTGCACTTTCCAATTTCCCAAACCTGATTTTTTATGATTGGTAGGTAGTAAGTTACACAGTATTTATTTATTCATAAGTGCATGTAGACAACTACAGCAGAAGTACAAGTAATTAGCAGTAGTACATGCACACAAGTTGACAACTTGTTTAACATCAGCACATACCAGATGTCTGATTGAATATGGCACTATAGACTGCTGGCTCCAACATTGGAGCCATTGGCGCAAACTTTTTCTGATTGGCAAATTTGGTGGCGCAAACTAAAATTGACCCAGAGGAAACCCTGCAGAATCAATGCAAAACCATCATGTTCTAAAGAGGAAATGCTAAAACCAGTGTTCTAAAGAAGCTATAATTAACCAGAGTGTTCTAAAACCGCAGCGTTTTAATGAAGCTATCATATTACTGTACTGATTTCTGTTTCAGATACTTTGGAGCTGCCAAAGATTTGCCAGGCGTTAAGGAATTGTTTGAACAAGAACGTAAGTTGTGTGTAGGACCCTTACGGCCCCTTCCACACATTATTTTTAAGGGGCTTGGGTAGGAAGCATATTTATATGAGCATTATTTAAAATATAACTTCACACATTTATGTTAAATATGTAAAATATTGTTGTCTACAGTGCTCACGGAAAATAT
Organism: Archivesica marissinica; assembly: GCA_014843695.1. NCBI lineage: Eukaryota > Metazoa > Mollusca > Bivalvia > Venerida > Vesicomyidae > Archivesica > Archivesica marissinica. The sequence goes on along the minus strand of CM026390.1, from coordinate 7,367,570 downwards.
TTTTAACAGACAGGCCCAGGGCTTGTCCCCTCTGAAAATGGACTGGCCCCAATTTAAAATGGACAAGCCCTGATTTAAAGTGGACAGGCCCTGATTAAAAGTGGACAGGACAATTCATTATATGCATGTTATATCAATAAGGGTGACTTTCTAGTATACAGTCCTGGTCTGTGAATTTATATCATCTTCCTGATGAAAGTACTGAGTGACACAAGCTTTGTGTGAGCTGCTGGCATGGTGTGCCGTGCCCTTATTGGATCTAACCGGAACTGATCCATACCTGTAGTAAACACATTCTTGTCTGCCAGAATAGGAAATCGCTCACAGTAGATGTAAAAAACCGTTAATGATGAGGCAGTAACGAAATATACAATTAGCAGGAATCTTGACATTATACTTGGGGTTAAATTTGATCTTCAATTGAAGAGTATTCTTTTCAGCTCTAGTTTACTGCCACCTGTTTTGTGGGATTACTGCCTCTATCCTTTGAAGACACACCTTTTTAAATGTTCATATGGAACATAAATATCGAACTGTGTCTGTGCTCAATCAGGATTAAGACTGCAAATGAACACATTTTATTTAATTATTACCTATATTTTAATTGTTATAATTTTAGATCCTAATATTTTATAGCATTTTAGAATCCATTGTAATTGTGTTTGCTAATTTTGTCTTGTTTTATCTCATTGTATGTGGAAGTTTTTATCAATATTTGTGATATTTTAGGCTGTAAAGCGCTTTTGAACGTTTTATTTTTAAATGAAAAGAGCGCTATATAAGTTTGGTATATAATAATAATAATAATCCTTAACCATACAAAACATCTTGTGTGTTATCTCATCAAACCCGTAGCCAGTGGAAAGTTTCTTTCCATGACGGCTGAAAAACTCTTTTCCGTTTTGAAGTATTTTTACTGTCACGTTATACAATATTGTGTTTACATTTTCTACTTTCACTTTCATTTTGGATGACCCGTGAGAAATTTCAACATGTTTGTCCACTTCACATCTGTAGAAGTTCCATCTACTCAATTATGCTAATATATCCTATCATATCTCGCCGCTAATCTGCTAATTAATCCGTCTATCATGCATTGTGCAGACAAAGACCACGCAATTTATTTATGCATATTAATGAAGGTATACCACCGATACCGCCAATCAGCGAGTCATATGCTAATGTATCGGGGGTTTCTCAGCATGATTGAGAAATTAGTGAAGTCATTGTTTATTGGGGGCTATAATTTAGGTGCAGTAGCTAATGTGCTGTAAACAGAGGACAAAAGAGGTATACTTGATTGATTTAGTCAACAGGCCCGAGAATGTTTACGAGTGTCGTCTCCGAGACTGGAAATCATGCAACATTAAAACGCGATATCAAAATTTTTCTACGGGCCCGATAATTTTTTAGACACAGGCCCGCGGGCTTGTCAGATTTAAAGAGAAACAGGCCCGACTTGGATTTTGAGGGCCCCCGGACATCGGGCTGTCCTAATTTTCGAGCACTGGATTATTTACATGCCAACTTTCTACTGGTACTATGGCTGTCCTATTACCGCTGTGGTTAGCATGCTCGCCTCTCACCAATGTAACCCGGGTTCGGTCCTCGAAGTATGTCAGATGGTACGGTGGCCACCAGATCGGACAAGTGAGTTTTCTCCGGGTGCACCGCTTTCCTCCCACACGAATGACCACATATACACTCTCAAATGTGTTCGCTCTCGATAGAAATCGATATAAGTTGTTAAAGCTTCATTGACAGTGATGCTCTAGTAAGGCGAGGCGATGTCATTGGACATCATAAATGGATGGGACGTCTGGTGACAGATGTACAATATAAGTTGTTAACGCTTCATTGACAGTGATGATCTAGTAAGGCGAGGCGATGTCATTGGACATCATAAAGGGATGGGACGTCTGGTAACAGATGTACAATATAGGTTGTTAAAGCTTCATTGACAGTGATGATCTAGTAAGGCGAGGCGATGTCATTGGACATCATAAAGGGATGGCACGTCTGGTAACAGATGTACAATATAAGTTGTTAAAGCTTCATTGACAGTGATGATCTAGTAAGGCGAGGCGATGTCATTGGACATCATAAATGGATGGCACGTCTGGTAACAGATGTACAATATAAGTTGTTAAAGCTTCATTGACAGTGATGATCTAGTAAGGCAAGGCGATGTCATTGGACATCATAAATGGATGGGACGTCTGGTAACAGATGTACAATATAAGTTGTTAACGCTTCATTGACAGTGATGATCTAGTAAGGCGAGGCGATGTCATTGGACATCATAAAGGGATGGGACGTCTGGTAACAGATGTACAATATAGGTTGTTAAAGCTTCATTGACAGTGATGATCTAGTAAGGCAAGGCGATGTCATTGGACATCATAAATGGATGGGACGTCTAGTAACAGATGTACAATATAGGTTGTTAAAGCATTATTCACATGACAGTCTTCACGAAACTTTGCCAGAGTTTGTCTGACACCGGTCAGACAAATGATTAAAATGCACTTAAACTTTCAATATATTTTGTCTGACCGAAGGATTTTTTGTCTGACATGTCAGGCGGTCCTACGGATTTCGGGAAGACTGACATGATGATCTAGTAAGGCGAGGCGATGTCATTGGACATCATCAATGGATGGGACGTCTGGTAACAGATGTACAATATAAGTTGTTAAAGCATTATTCACATGATGATCTAGAAAGGCGAGGCGATGTCATTGGACATCATAAATGGATGGGACGTCTAGTAACAGATGTAAAATATAAGTTGTTAAAGCTTCATTGACAGTGATGATCTAGTAAGACGAGGCGATGTCATTGGACATCATAAAGGGATGGGACGTCTGGTGACAGATGTACAATATATTAAAATATTCTCACAACAATATATTAAAATATTCTCACAATGGATAGCTATTTTTCTGAGTTCTCTTTGTCTATTTCAGCACCTCCCGCGCCACGGAAGAATCGCGGAGAGTTGATGAAGGATATAGACGCAGATTACTATGGTTACCGTGACGAGGATGACGGTGTGATAATCCCACTGGAACAAGAAGCTGAAAAAAAAGGTTTGTTAAAGGGGCCGTGGACCCTCGGAATGGGCATAGTCCCTCCAGTAGGGAGGTAGCTCACATGTGAGTTCATACATTAATGACGTTTTCTATAGAGGAGCTTCAGTGGCAGAATGGTCACGGTTGTTGATTTGTCTAAATGCTGTTGGTTTGAATCCCACTGGGGAGTGTATCTATATCCTGGTGCTCGCCCGTGGATGAAATACTACTCGGAGGGGCACTCGGGGACTGCTCGGAGGAGCACCCAGGGAGTGCTCGGAGGGGCACCCAGGGACTGCTCGGAGGAGCACCCAGGGAGTTCTCGGAGGGGCACCCAGGGACTACTCGGAGGGCCACCCAGGGAGTGCTCGGAGGGCCACCCATGGACTGCTCAGAGGAGCACCCAGGGAGTGCTCAGAGGGGCACCCAGGGAGTGCTCGGAGGGGGCACCCAGGGACTACTCGGAGGGCCACCCAGGGAGTGCTCGTAGGGGCACCCAGGGAGTGCTCGGAGGGGCACCCAGGGACTACTCGGAGGGCCACCCAGGGAGTGCTCGGAGGGGCACCCAGGAACTACTCAGAGGAGCATCCAGGGACTACTCAGAGGGCCACCCAGGGAGTGCTCATAGGGGCACCCAGGGAGTGCTCGGAGGGCCACCAAGGAGTGCTCGGAGGGGCACCCAGGGAGTGCTCGGAGGGGCTCCCAGGGAATACTCGGAGGGCCTCCCAGGGACTGCTCGGAGGCACACAGAGTCTGCTCGGAGGGCCTCCCAGGGACTACTCAGAGGGGACCCAGGGACTGCTCGGAGGGGCACCCAGGGACTACTCGGAGGGCCACCCAGGGAGTGCTCGAGGGGCACCCAGGGCTACTCAGAGGAGCATCCAGGGAGTGCTTGGAGGGGCACCCAGGGACTACTCGGGGGCCACCCAGGGAGTGCTCATAGGGGCACCCAGGTGTGCTCGGAGAGGCACCCAGGGCTACTTGGAGGGCCACCCAGGGAGTGCTCAGAGGGGCACCAGGAAGTGCTCGGAGGGGCTCCCAGGGATCTGCTCGGAGGAGCACACAGAGTCTGCTCGGAGGGGCACCCAGGGACTACTCAGAGGGGCACCCGGGACTGCTCGGAGGGGCACCCAGGGTCTTCCTCCACCAATATACATATAGCTGAAATACTGCTCGAGGGGCACCCAGGGTCTTCCTCCACCAATAATACATATAGCTGAAATACTGCTTGAGGGGACCCAGGGTCTTCCTCCACCAATAATCATATAGCTGAAATACTGCTTGGAGGGGCACCCAGGGTCTTCCTCCACCAATAATACATATAGCTGAAATACTGCTTGAGGGGCACCCAGGGTCTTCCTCCACCAATAATACATATAGCTGAAATCTGCTTGAGGGGCACAGGGTCTTCCTCCACCAATAATACATATAGCTGAAATACTGCTTGGGGGGGGGTTTTTGTGTTGTTGAGGGGCACCCAGGGTCTTCCTCCACCAATAATACATATAGCTGAAATACTGCTTGAGGGGCACCCAGGGTCTTCCTCCACCAATAATACATATAGCTGAAATACTGCTTGGAGGGGCAACATGGGTCTTCCTCCACCAATAATACATATAGCTGAAATACTGCTGGTGGGGCACCCAGGGTCTTCCTCCACCAATAATACATATAGCTGAAATACTGCTTGGAGGGGCACCAGGGTCTTCCTCCACCAATAATACATATAGCTGAAATACTGCTTGAAGGGACCCAGGGTCTTCCTCACCATTACTTGCTGAAATATGCTTGGAGGGGCACCCGGGGTCTTCCTCCACCATAATACATATAGCTGAATACTGCTGGAGGGGCACCCAGGGTCTTCCTCCACCAATAATAATATAGCTGAAATACTGCTGGAGGGGACCCAGGGTCTTCCTCCACCAATAATACATATAGCTGAATACTGCTCGGAGGGTACCCAGGGTCTTCCTCCACCAATAATACTATAGCTGAAATACTGCTGGAGGGGCACCCAGGGTCTTCCTCCACCAATATACATATACTGAAATACTGCTTGGAGGGGCACCCAGGGTCTTCCTCCACCAATATACATATAGCTGAAATATGCTGGTGGGGGCACCCAGGGTCTTCCTCCACAATAATACATATAGCTGAAATACTGCTGGAGGGGCACCCAGGGTCTTCCTCCACCAATAATACATATAGCTGAAATACTGCTTGGAGGGGCACCCAGGGTCTTCCTCCACCAATAATCATATAGCTGAAATACTGCTGGAGGGCACCCAGGGTCTTCCTCCACCAAAATACATATAGCTGAATACTGCTCGGAGGGGCACCCAGGTTCTTCCTCCACCAATAATACATATAGCTGAATACTGCTTGGAGGGGTAACCTGGGTCTTCCTCCACCAATAATACATATAGCTGAAATACTGCTCGGTGGGGCACCCAGGGTCTTCCTCCACCAATAATACATATAGCTGAAATACTGCTCGGAGGGGTAACCAGGGTCTTCCTCCACCAATAATACATATAGCTGAAATACTGCTTGGAGGGGCACCCTGGGTCTTCCTCCACCAATAATACATATAGCTGAAATACTGCTCGGAGGGGCACCCAGGGTCTTCCTCCACCAATAATACATGCTGAAATACTGCTTGAGGGGCACCCAGGGTCTTCTCCACCAATAATACATATAGCTGAAATACTGCTCGGAGGGGCACAGGGTCTTCCTCCACCAATAATACATATAGCTGAAATACTGCTGAGGGCACCCAGGTCTCCTCCCCAATAATACATATAGCTGAAATACTGTTGGAGGGGTACCCAGGGCTTCCTCCACCAATAATACTATAGCTGAATACTGCTCGGTGGGGACGGGTCTTCCTCCACCAATAATACATATAGCTGAAATACTGCTCGGAGGGGTCCTGGTCTTCCTCCACCAATAATACATATAGCTGTTGTGGGGGGGTCTTCCTCACCAATTACATTAGCTGAATACTGCTCGAGGGGTAACCTGGGTCTTCCTCCACCAATAATACATATAGCTGAAATACTGCTGGGGGGTAACCGGGTCTTCCTCCACCAATAATACATATAGCTGAAATACTGCTCGGAGGGGCACCCAGGTCTTCCTCCACCAATAATACATATAGCTGAAATACTGCTCGGAGGGGTAACCTGGTCTTCCTCACCAATAATACATATAGCTGAAATACTGCTCGGAGGGGCACCCGGGTCTTCCTCCACCAATAATACATATAGCTGAAATATGCTCGGAGGGGTACCATGGTCTTCCTCCCCAATAATACATATAGCTGAATACTGCTCGGAGGGCACCAGGGTCTTCCTCCACCAATATACATATAGCTGAAATACTGTCGGAGGGGTAACCAGGGTCATCCTCCACCAATAATACATATAGCTGAAATACTGCTCGGTGGGGTACCCAGGGTCTTCCTCCACCAATAATACATATAGCTGAAATACTGCTCGGAGGGGTACCCAGGGTCTTCCTCCACCAATAATACATATAGCTGAAATACTGCTCGGAGGGGTACCCAGGGTCTTCCTCCACCAATAATACATATAGCTGAAATATTGCTCGGAGGGGCACCCAGGGTCTTCCTCCACCAATAATAACTTGATAGTCGCCATTTGACCTGTTTATGCAACTTAATCCTCCAAAGAACAAACACACAAGCTGTTACTATAGCAAATGTTATGTCACGGACCCACCTATTTGTTGTAGAATTTTGTTATCAAGTTCAGATTTTATATTTTAAGGTGTATAAATATACAGTCAAACCTGTCTTACACAGCCAGCCATGGGAAGCACAGAAAGTGGCTGCTTAGCACAGGTGGCTGCTTAATAGGGGTCAAATGTATAACAAATCAACAAATTGGGAATCTGGCAACTGGCTGCTTAATACAGGTCGGCTGCTTAATGGAGTTGACCACTAACACAGGTTTAACTGTACATGTATGTTCTACAGCAATATCAGAGAAGGTGAGGGGTTGGAAGGAGAAGCAAGAACAGGTGGCACGCGGGGAAATACAGAAGGAAGCACCAGAACCAGCAGAGGTTCCAACATTGTTTGAGAGTTCGGTAAGTTGGCGATATAGCCAAAAATTGTGCATCTGCCACATGTGCTCTCAGAAAACTTACTTGAATTTATTGTTTTGTGTTTTGTAATAAACAAAACATAAATAAAGTAATAAACTGATTCACCTGCTCTAATGAAGCAGAACGACGGATACGAGGAATATGAGTATGTTTCTCCTTCTAAGAATATCTTTACTAGCTCACCGCTTCCAGGATAGACTGGGCAGATAAACCAAAGTAATATCCAAATAGTATGCAAAGCAAGTATATAAAAGTTTATAACATTTTTTATAATTTTATTTTTTATTACAAAAATTCCAATTTTTCCTCCAACAACATTTATAATATTATAATATTCAATATATCACTGGATTTGTGTTGGAACATAGAATGTGAACGTTCATGTAAAATAGTAATTTCAACATACAACATACATGTAGAGCACTAAATTATGTGTGTATGCAGTAGAAGGTGGAAGTCGTGATAGCGCAGTTCTAGCGCATTCGCTTCACGTGTGTGAGGCCCGGAGTTCGCGCTCAGCTGTAGCCATTACTATTGTGCCTCTTCTCTCTCTATCATGGCAATGGAATCCATCGGGTATGAGGTCTCCAGAGCGATTTAACTAATTTTATAAGAACTTGTTTCGCAACCGAGCTAAAATAAATTTGTCTTAAGCAGCCAGCCAAGGGAGTCAGAGAAAGTGGCTGCTTAGCACAGGTGGCTGCTTAATAGAGGTGAACTATATAATAAAACAACCAATAGGGAATCTGGAAACTGGCTGCTTAATACAGGTTGGCTGCTTAATGGAGGTGACCACTAACACAGGTTTGACTGTAAACTATGCAGTAGATCGAAGTACCTGTATTGTTGACAGTAGACATAATACATTGCATCACATATGTGCACAATACATGTATCTAGTGCGCTCATTTGATCACATTTACTACTGAGCATCGTTGGAGAAGTGAGAAAGCGCGTGATTGCATCATATAATGGTATTATTTAATAAATTTCAACATAATAGGGTCAAAATACACAATATAACCATTAAATACAATATTTAACCCTTTCAACCCCACAGGCCTCTAAATAGGCTTATGAAAAGTGTAGATCCAGATGAGCTGGCTCGTGACGAGCCGTCTCATCAGGATCTGCACTTTTTGCCAGTGATATGACTATGTTTAGACATAATTACCCATTTTGATAAATGGACTTGTCCAAATGTGATTTTCTGATTCATTTATTGGTTTATGAATATCATGGACCAGTCCATGTGAGTTACTTGGTGTTGAATGGGTTAAATATACAGAGTGCTTTACAATATGTAGTGTATCTTACTGGACACTATTTTGTCTGAAAATTGTAAAAAGAAATAATTAAAAAACTTAAAAACGTTTTTTTAGGGAGAAGGGGTGTCCAATGGGGCGAAGTCAGGGTCCGCAAGGCGAATGCTCTGCCCATGTCTCCCTCTAGAATGAGCCGTGTATTATACATATTGTATATTGCAGGAAGAGGATATGGTTGTTGATGGGGAGGAGCCAAGCAGCGTGGTAGAATCAGATATAACACATTTCATAGCTCATGTAGATGTACCGTCGCAAAAGCAGGTAGAGCACCACTATATTTTGGCTCCGACTCGTTATTATGGAAAATCAATTAAATTTGTGGAAGTCGTGATTGTGGGTTTGTTTCAGGTACGAAAGGCCCCGGAGTTCGTTCCCAGGTGTAGCCGATACAATTGTGCCCTTAGGGAAGGCATTTAAATTCCAAGTTGCCTCCTCTCTCCCTCGTGGAGTTAAACATTTTCAAATTTCTTAAAATTTCCCACAAATATTTTCTTTTATGTAAGAAGTAGGATAAATATTTATATAGGAATTAATTCAAGAGTGGCTTGTCTATGGTGAGGGGATTCAAGAGTGGCATCCGTCCATCCGTGTAATAAATCTGGATACAAAAATGTTGGCGAAGAACTGAATGTGCGTAAATAATAATTTTGCCTGTCTGATCAGGAATGCATCTTTAAGGATGTGCATTTGGTGATATATCTACGTTGTAATGTGTTATTCAATGGAAGTACTGCACGTCAGTGGTATCTGCGCTTGCCCGTGCATGAATTATTTATCGTGTAAATGTAGCATAAACGCGCTGTCGTAAGTATAACTTAAACGTTGCCGTGGACTTCCAACATATCTCTACTACATCCTCCCAGTGAACCCATCTCGACAAAATGTACATAATACATATATAATGGAATGTTTATATGGAAAACTTTAGGGAGTATAATTAATTATGTGATGTGTTTCCTAAAATGTCCCGTTGCCACATAGAAGAGCCTCTACATGCTATTAGTAATACCACTGACATTATCTATCAATACCACTGACATTATCAATACCACTGACATTATCTATCAATACCACTGACATTATCAATACCACTGACATTATCTATCAATACCACTGACATTATCAATACCACTGACATTATCTATCAATACCACTGACATTATCTATCAATACCACTGACATTAACAATACCACTGACATTTCCAACCAACACCACATACACTTGCAAGGTAGTAGCCAAACCAACATCTAAAATAAATCCCAGAATCTCAAAGTCCCAGTAATATCTATGAAGGATGGGTAGATATGCAGACTTGTTATCCACTGATTGATATGTAAATGACTGCCATATGTATGTAGATATTATATCAATCAACAGTCCCGACGGAACACCCGGCTTTGAAGCTTTATGAATCCCTTCCCAATTGTTGGTGTCCTGAGGATCGAATTAGTGTCGAACCCTACATTCTGATTAAAATGCTCATAAATAACACAAACATATATAATAAGCATTTATAGTGTGTCTCGTGTTTGCACATTTCAAACATGCCCCATTAAATAAACAAACAACACGCTTGTATGATTCTCAAGCTAGTTATAGATTTTTTAATTGTACTCCATAGGCTAGGGAGATCATTGCTATTTATAGATACATGATAAGCATGAAAATGTTTGTAAAGCAGTCCGAGATACTAGTAACGTGTGACACAATTTTACCTTGACCCGAGTAATTTTCTACAAATAGACTATTTTACAGATTTACAGAGTTTTTATTAGTCAATTTTGCCATATTTTAGCCAATGGCTACTCTGGCGAATGCCAGCGTGGGCCCTGATATAGTAGTATATTAACGTAAATCTGTGTGTGGGAAGAAACCATATTATAGACATTTTTTATTTCATAGTTTTTTAGTTATACAGTATTACATTGTTTTTTAATAGATTGAAGAAGCTTTACTGGATAGAAAAAAGCTGGAGTTGTTGCAGAAATATGCCAGTGACTCATTACAGGCAGAGGAAGGGGAGGTGAAGGAAATGCTGGGGTTGTGATACATTTTGTAGAAATGCGTGATGGCTTAACATTTGCAACTACACTCCATGTAGCTGCAGCAAATGGTGAAAGAAATGTTGGGGATGTGATACACATTGTAGAAATACAGGATGGCTTAACATTTGCTACAACACACCAATTAGCTGCAGCAAATGGTGAAAGAAATGTTGGGGATGTGATACACATTGTAGAAATACAGGATGGCTTAACATTTGCTACAACACACCAATTAGCTGCAGCAAATGGTGAAAGAAATGTTGGGGATGTGATACACATTGTAGAAATACAGGATGGCTTAACATTTGCTACAACACACCAATTATATGCAGCAAATGGTGAAAGAAATGTTGGGGATGTGATACACATTGTAGAAATACAGGATGGCTTAACATTTGCTACAACACACCCAAGTAGCTGCAGCAAATGGTGAAGGAAATGTTGGGGATGTGATACACATTGTAGAAATACAGGATGGCTTAACATTTGCAACTACACACCAAGTAGCTGCAACAAATGGTGAAAAAAATGTTGGGATGTGATACACATTGTTGAAATACAGGATGGCTTAACATTTGCTACAACACACCAAACAGCTGCAGCAGTTCTTCTGTGTTCTCCTGATTGATTCGGAGAGAAATTATATAACTTTGTTAAATGTCAACATAAAGTTGTATACAGAATCAAAATGTCGGATGGGTTAACGTTTGCTAAGACACACACACGAGGTCCAGCCATTTTCTGTTAATGCATAATAATTTGGGACCATTTTTCACAGCAAGTTGTATACATTGTAGAAATAAAATGTGTACCGATTGCCATAGATACCGTGTTGATCACAACCAATAGTATATACACAGTATATATAATCAATCAATTGTGATAGTGAAATGTGTACAGGTGCATTTAGTGGCCGAGTGGTTAGGGTAGAATTCAAAATCACTTGCCCCTCACCGCTGTAGGTTCGAATCACAATGGAGGTGTCAAATTATTTCATGTGAATGGGCTCTCCAGCTGGCTTGCGGTAGATCGGTGGTTCTACCTGGGATGCCCTTCCGTGCCTACAGTTCTGCTCCAGGGGCACACAGGGTCTTCCTCCACCAATAATAGCTGGAGAGTCGCCATATGACCAATACATTAAACACCAAAAAAGAAACAAACAAATCCGTTTAACCCATTCAACACCAAGTAACTGACATGGACTGGTGCATGATATTTTTAGACCAATAAATTAATAAGAAAATTACATTTGGACCAGTTCATTTATCAAAATGGGTAATTTTATCTAAAAATAGTAATATTACTGGCAAAAAGTGCAGATCCTGATGAGATCCTGGATCCACACCTTTTGTAAGCCATATTTAGAGGTCTGTGGTGTTGAAAGGGTTAAATGGGTACATTGTAGAAATACAGGATAACATTTGAACAGAAATATTTAGACTCTACTACACCATATAATCCATGTTAGCAGTCAACCAGGGAATAACCTGTTCATTACATCTAATTATTGTGTGGATGAACTTTGACCTTTCATATACATGTACTATATTTATATAATAAATATATTTTCATATCTGTATATAGTTTCCTGTGTATCATAATATAGCATATTGCTATGTGTTTCATCAATAAAAATACATATGGGAAATATATCCTGAGCATTGCAGACGGGTCTGTAGTCCAGTGGTTAAAACGCTGGACTAGTAATCCAGGGATTGCAGGTTCGATTACCCGTCTGACTCTAATAAAATGAACAGTCTTTCAGATGGTACTTTAAACCGAGGTCTTGTGTCAGAGCTTTACATCGTGCACGTAAAAGAACTAGAGGAGACTCTGGAATGGGTCTCTGTCTGTATCATTGCACTATCCTCCAAAAATCAAAAATGAATAATCTCTTTAGGAGGCGTCGCTCATATGGGCAACAGGTAGCGACTATAAATAAACGTAAAACACACACTAAACATTATATTTTGAGAACATTACATATTTGTATCGTCTACTTTTGTGTAAAGAGAGACTAGGCAGTTACTTTTCTGGTGACAATTGGGTATAATTAAACACGGTCACATAAAATGCTTTAGTTTTATACTGTTTCTATGGGTTTCTACTGTTTCTATGGGTTTCTACTGTTTCTATGGGTTTCTACTGTTTCTATGGGTTTATATCTGCCTAACCCACCCCCAACAATGTATACTGGTTCTACTGTTTTTATGGGTTTCTATCTGCCTAACCCACCCCCAACAGTGTATACTGTTTCTATGGGTTTCTATCTGTCTAACCCACCTCCAACAGTGTATACTGTTTCTATGGGTTTCTATCTGCCTAACCCACCCCCAACAGTGTATACTGTTTCTATGGGTTGCTCTGTGCCTAACCCACCTCCAACAGTGTATACTGTTTCTATGGGTTGCTCTGTGCCTAACCCACCTCCAACAGTGTATACTGTTTCTATGGGTTGCTCTGTGCCTAACCCACCTCCAACAGTGTATGCTGTTTCTATGGGTTGCTCCCTGTCTAACCCACCTCCAACAGTGTATACTGTTTCTATGGGTTGCTCCCTGTCTAACCCACCTCCAACAGTGTATACTGTTTATATGGGTTGCACCCTGTCTAACCCACCTCCAACAGTGTATACTGTTTCTATGGGTTTCTATCTGTCTAACCCACCCCCAACAGTGTATACTGTTTCTATGGGTTGCTCTCTGCCTAACCCACCCCCAACAGTGTATACTGTTTCTATGGGTTTCTATCTACCTAACCCACCCCCAACAGTGTATACTGTTTCTATGGGTTGCTCCCTGCCTAACCCACCCCCAACAGTGTATACTGTTTCTATGGGTTTCTATCTGCCTAACCCACCCCCAACAGTGTATACTGTTTCTATCTGCCTAACCCACCTCCAACAGAGTATACTGTTTCTATGGGTTGCTCCCTGCCTAACCCACCCCCAACAGTGTATACTGTTTCTATGGGTTGCACCGTGCCTAACCCACCCCCAACAGTGTATACTGTTTCTATGGGTTGCTCCCTACCTAACCCACCTCCAACAGTGTATACTGTTTCTATGGGTTGCTCCCTGCCTAACCCACCCCAACAGTGTATACTGTTTCTATGGGTTTCTATCTGCCTAACCCACCCCCACAGTGTATACTGTTTCTATGGGTTTCTATCTGCCTAACCCACCTCCAACAGAGTATACTGTTTCTATGGGTTGCACCCTGCATAACCCACCCCCAACAGTGTATACTGTTTCTATGGGTTGCACCGTGCCTAACCCACCCCCAACAGTGTATACTGTTTATATGGGTTGCTCCCTACTTAACCCACCTCCAACAGTGTATACTGTTTCTATGGGTTGCTCCCTGCCTAACCAACCTCCAACAGTGTATACTGTTTCTATGGGTTGCTCCGTGCCTAACCCACCTCCAACAGTGTATACTGTTTCTATGGGTTGCTCCGTGCCTAACCCACCTCCAACAGTGTATACTGTTTCTATGGGTTGCTCCCTGTCTAACCCACCTCCAACAGTGTATACTGTTTCTATGGGTTGCACCCTGCCTAACCCACCTCCAAGAGTGTATACTGTTTATATGGGTTGCTCTCTGCCTAACCCACCTCCAACAGTGTATACTGTTTCTATGGGTTGCTCCCTGTCTAATCCACCTCCAACAGTGTATACTGTTTCTATGTGTTGCTCCCTACCTAACCCACCTCCAACAGTGTATACTGTTTCTATGGGTTGCACCGTGCCTAACCCACCTCCAACAGTGTATACTGTTTCTATGGGTTGCTCCCTGCCTAACCCACATCCAACAGTGTATACTGTTTCTATGGGTTGCACCCTGCCTAACGCACCTCCAACAGTGTATACTGTTTCTATGGGTTGCTCCGTGCCTAACCCACCTCCAACAGTGTATACTGTTTCTATGGGTTGCTCCCTGTCTAACCCACCTCCAACAGTGTATACTGTTTCTATGGGTTGCTCTCTGCCTAACCCACCTCCAACAGTGTATACTGTTTCTATGGGTTGCTCCCTGTCTAACCCACCTCCAACAGTGTATACTGTTTCTATGGGTTGCTCCCTACCTAACCCACCTCCAACAGTGTATACTGTTTCTATGGGTTGCTCCCTGTCTAACCAACCTCCAACAGTGTATACTGTTTCTATGGGTTGCTCCGTGCCTAACCCACCTCCAACAGTGTATGCTGTTTCTATTGGTTGCTCCCTGCCTAACCCACATCCAACAGTGTATACTGTTTCTATGGGTTGCTCCGTGCCTAACCCACCTCCAACAGTGTATACTGTTTCTATGGGTTGCTCCCTGCCAAACCCACATCCAACAGTGTATACTATTTCTATGGGTTGCACCCTGCCTAACCCACCTCCAGCAGTGTATACTGTTTCTATGGGTTGCTCCCTGCCTAATCCACCTCCAACAGTGTATACTGTTTATATGGGTTGCTCCCTACCTAACCCACCTCCAACAGTGTATACTGTTTCTATGGGTTGCTCCCTACCTAACCCACCTCCAACAGTGTATACTGTTTCTATGGGTTGCACCCTGCCTAACCCACCTCCAACAGTGTATACTGTTTCTATGGGTTGCTCCCTGTCTAACCCACCTCCAACAGTGTATACTGTTTCTATGGGTTGCTCCCTGTCTAACCCACCTCCAACAGTGTATACTGTTTCTATGGGTTGCTCCCTGTCTAACCCACCTCCAACAGTGTATACTGTTTCTATGGGTTGCTCCCTGTCTAACCCACCTCCAACAGTGTATACTGTTTCTATGGGTTGCTCCCTGTCTAACCCACCTCCAACAGTGTATACTGTTTCTATGGGTTGCTCCCTGTCTAACCCACCTCCAACAGTGTATACTGTTTCTATGGGTTGCTCCCTGTCTAACCCACCTCCAACAGTGTATACTGTTTCTATGGGTTGCTCCCTGTCTAACCCACCTCCAACAGTGTATACTGTTTCTATGGGTTGCTCCCTGTCTAACCCACCTCCAACAGTGTATACTGTTTCTATGGGTTGCTCCCTGTCTAACCCACCTCCAACAGTGTATACTGTTTCTATGGGTTGCTCCCTGTCTAACCCACCTCCAACAGTGTATACTGTTTCTATGGGTTGCTCCCTGTCTAACCCACCAACAGAGTATACTGTTTCTATGGGTTGCTCCGTGCCTAACCCACCTCCAACAGTGTATACTGTTTCTATGGGTTGCACCGTGCCTAACCCACCTCCAACAGTGTATACTGTTTCTATGGGTTGCTCCCTACCTAACCCACCTCCAACAGTGTATACTGTTTCTATGGGTTGCTCCCTGTCTAACCCACCTCCAACAGTGTATACTGTTTCTATGGGTTGCTCCCTGTCTAACCCACCTCCAACAGTGTATACTGTTTCTATGGGTTGCTCCCTGTCTAACCCACCTCCAACAGTGTATACTGTTTCTATGGGTTGCTCCCTGTCTAACCCACCTCCAACAGTGTATACTGTTTCTATGGGTTGCTCCCTGTCTAACCCACCTCCAACAGTGTATACTGTTTCTATGGGTTGCTCCCTGTCTAACCCACCTCCAACAGTGTATACTGTTTCTATGGGTTGCTCCCTGTCTAACCCACCTCCAACAGTGTATACTGTTTCTATGGGTTGCTCCCTGTCTAACCCACCTCCAACAGTGTATACTGTTTCTATGGGTTGCTCCCTGTCTAACCCACCTCCAACAGTGTATACTGTTTCTATGGGTTGCTCCCTGTCTAACCCACCTCCAACAGTGTATACTGTTTCTATGGGTTGCTCCCTGTCTAACTCACCTCCAACAGTGTATACTGTTTCTATGAGTTGCACCCTGCCTAACCCACCTCCAACAGTGTATACTGTTTCTATGGGTTGCACCATACCTAACCCACCTCCAACAGTGTATACTGTTTCTATGGGTTGCTCCCTACCCACCTCCAACAGTGTATACTGTTTCTATGGGTTGCTCCCTACCTAACCCACCTCCAACAGTGTATACTGTTTCTATGGGTTGCACCCTGCCTAACCCACCTCCAACAGTGTATACTGTTTCTATGGGTTGCTCCCTGTCTAACCCACCTCCAACAGTGTATACTGTTTCTATGGGTTGCTCCCTGTCTAACCCACCTCCAACAGTGTATACTGTTTCTATGGGTTGCTCCCTGTCTAACCCACCTCCAACAGTGTATATTGTTTCTATGGGTTGCTCCCTGTCTAACCCACCTCCAACAGTGTATACTGTTTCTATGGGTTGCACCCTTCCTAACCCACCTCCAACAGTGTATACTGTTGGTATGGGTTGCTCCCTGTCTAACCAACCTCCAACAGTGTATACTGTTTCTATGGGTTGCACCATGCCTAACCCACCTCCAACAGTGTATACTGTTTCAATGGGTTGCACCATGCCTAACCCACCTCCAACAGAGTATACTGTTTCTATGGGTTGCACTCTGCCTAACCCACCTCCAACAGTGTATACTGTTTCTATGGGTTGCTCCGTGCCTAACCCATCTCCAACCATTACTGTGTACAGTAGTCTGTACTACCCCTAGGTAGAACACACTCATAGGTCACTGTGTACAGTAGTCTGTAATCCCCCTAGGTAGAACACAATCATATATCACTGTGTACAGTAGTCTGTACTACCCCTAGGTAGAACACAATCATAGGTCACTGTGTACAGTAGTCTGTACTACCCCTAGGTAGAACACACTCATAGGTCACGGTGTACAGTAGTCTGCACCACCCCTAGGTAGAACACAATCATAGGTCACTGTGTACAGTAGTCTGTACTACCTCTAGGTAGAACACAATCATAGGTCTCTGTGTACAGTAGTCTGTACTATCCCTAGGTAGAACACAATCATAGGTCACTGTGTACAGTAGTATGTACTATCCCTAGGTAGAACACAATCATAGGTCACTGTGTACAGTAGTATGTACTATCCCTAGGTAGAACACAATCATAGGTCATTGTGTACAGTAGTCTGTACTATCCCTAGGTAGAACACAATCATAGGTCACTGTGTACAGTAGTCTGTACTATCCCTAGGTAGAACACAATCATAGGTCACTGTGTACAGTAGTATGTACTATCCCTAGGTAGAACACACTCATAGGTCACTGTGTACAGTAGTCTGTACTATCCCTAGGTAGAACACAATCATAGGTCACTGTGTACAGTAGTCTGTACTATCCCTAGGTAGAACACAATCATAGGTCACTGTGTACAGTAGTCTGTACTATCCCTAGGTAGAACACACTCATATGTCACTGTGTACAGTAGTCTGTACTACCCCTAGGTAGAACACAATCATATAACACTGTGTACAGTAGTCTGTACTACCCCTAGGTAGAACACACTCATATAACACTATACAGTAGTCTGTACTACCCCTAGGTAGAACACAATCATAGGTCACTGTGTACAGTAGTCTGTACTACCCCTAGGTAGAACACAATCATAGGTCACTGTGTACAGTAGTCTGACAAGACATGTAATAAAATTGAGAACATTTGCTTGATTTTCAATCATTTTATTAATATATTATGTAACAACAATGCATATGATCATAGCCAAGCCTAAACACTATGTAAATTAGTTGGTCTGATTAAGTAATTATTTAGTTTTATATTCATAAATAAAGTCAGGACTGACAAAGCGCTGGGGATATTGACTTATACTGTAGGGGCTGAAACTGGGAAAGGTTGCAGGCTATAGTTGGAAACATACATATATATATAAGTATATTGGTAAATGTCTAGATATACGGGCTCACGTTATAGGACTACTCGGGCTATACGGGCTCACGTTATAGCACTACTCTGGATATACGGGCTCACGTTATAGCACTCCTCCGGATATACGGGCTCACGTTATAGCACTACTCTGGATATACGGGCTCACGTTATAGCACTCCTCCTGCTATATGGGCTCACGTTATAGCACTACTCTGGATATACGGACTCACGTTATAGCACTACTCTGGATATACGGACTCACGTTATAGCACTACTCTGGATATACGGGCTCACGTTATAGCACTACTCTGGATATACGGGCTCACGTTATAGCACTACTCTGGCTATACGGACTCACGTTATAGCACTACTCTGGCTATATGGACTCACGTTATAGCACTACTCTGGCTATACAGGCTCACGTTATAGCACTACTCTGGATATACAGGCTCACGTTATAGCACTACTCTGGCTATACAGGCTCACGTTATAGCACTACACTGGCTATACAGACTCATGTTATAGCACTCCTCCGGATATATGGGCTCACGTTATAGCACTACTCTGGATATACGGACTCACGTTATAGCACTACTCTGGCTATACGGATTCACGTTATAGCACTACTCTGGCTATACGGACTCACGTTATAGCACTCCTCCGGATATATGGGCTCACGTTATAGCACTACTCTGGATATACGGACTCACGTTATAGCACTACTCTGGCTATACGGATTCACGTTATAGCACTACTCTGGCTATACAGACTCACGTTATAGCACTATTCTGGATATATGGGCTCACGTTATAGCACTACTCTGGCTATATGGATTCACGTTATAGCACTACTCTGGCTATATGGACTCACGTTATAGCACTACTCTGGCTATACAGGCTCACGTTATAGCACTACTCTGGATATACAGGCTCACGTTATAGCACTACTCTGGCTATACAGGCTCACGTTATAGCACTACACTGGCTATACAGACTCATGTTATAGCACTCATCCGGATATATGGGCTCACGTTATAGCACTACTCTGGATATACGGACTCACGTTATAGCACTACTCTGGCTATACGGATTCACGTTATAGCACTACTCTGGCTATACGGACTCACGTTATAGCACTCCTCCGGATATATGGGCTCACGTTATAGCACTACTCTGGATATACGGACTCACGTTATAGCACTACTCTGGCTATACGGATTCACGTTATAGCACTACTCTGGCTATACAGACTCACGTTATAGCACTATTCTGGATATATGGGCTCACGTTATAGCACTACTCTGGCTATATGGATTCACGTTATAGCACTACTCTGGCTATACAGACTCACGTTATAGCACTATTCTGGATATATGGGCTCACGTTATAGCACTACTCTGGCTATATGGATTCACGTTATAGCACTACTCTGGCTATATAGACTCACGTTATAGCACTACTCTGGCTATACAGGCTCACGTTATAGCACTACTCTGGATATACGGGCTCACGTTATAGCACTACTCTGGATATACGGACTCACGTTATAGCACTACTCTGGCTATACGGATTCACGTTATAGCACTACTCTGGCTATACAGGCTCACGTTATAGCACTACTCTGGATATACGGACTCACGTTATAGCACTACTCTGGCTATACGGGCTCACGTTATAGCACTACTCTGGATATACGGACTCACGTTATAGCACTACTCTGGCTATATGGACTCACGTTATAGCACTACTCTGGCTATACAGGCTCACGTTATAGCACTACTCTGGCTATACGGGCTCACGTTATAGCACTACTCTGGATATACGGGCTCGCGTTATAGCACTACTCTGGATATACGGACTCACGTTATAGCACTACTCTGGCTATACGGATTCACGTTATAGCACTACTCTGGCTATACGGACTCACGTTATAGCACTCCTCCGGATATACGGGCTCACGTTATAGCACTACTCTGGATATACGGGCTCACGTTATAGCACTCCTCTAGATATACGGGCTCATGTTATAGCACTCCTCCGGATATACGGGCTCACGTTATAGCACTCCTCTAGATATACGGGCTCACGTTATAGCACTACTCTGGATATACGGACTCGCATTATAGCACTACTCTGGATATATGGGCTCACGTTATAGCACTCCTCCGGATATACGGGCTCACGTTATAGCACTACTCTGGATATACGGACTCACGTTATAGCACTCCTCTGGATATACAGTCTCACGTTATAGCACTACTCTGGATATACGGGCTCATGTTATAGCACTACTCTGGCTATACACACTCACGTTATAGCACTACTCTGGCTATACGCACTCACGTTATAGCACTACTCTGGCTATACGCACTCACGTTATAGCACTCCTCTGGATATACGGGCTCACGTTATAGCACTACTCTGGCTATATGCACTCGCGTTATAGCACTACTCTGGCTATACGCACTCACGTTATAGCACTACTCTGGCTATACGGGCTCACGTTATAGCACTCCTCTGGATATACGGGCTCACGTTATAGCACTACTCTGGCTATATGCACTCGCATTATAGCACTACTCTGGCTATACGGGCTCACGTTATAGCACTACTCTGGATATACGGACTCACGTTATAGCACTACTCTGGCTATATGGACTCACGTTATAGCACTACTCTGGCTATACAGGCTCACGTTATAGCACTACTCTGGCTATACGGGCTCACGTTATAGCACTACTCTGGATATACGGGCTCGCGTTATAGCACTACTCTGGATATACGGACTCACGTTATAGCACTACTCTGGCTATACGGATTCACGTTATAGCACTACTCTGGCTATACGGACTCACGTTATAGCACTCCTCCGGATATACGGGCTCACGTTATAGCACTACTCTGGATATACGGGCTCACGTTATAGCACTCCTCTAGATATACGGGCTCATGTTATAGCACTCCTCCGGATATACGGGCTCACGTTATAGCACTCCTCTAGATATACGGGCTCACGTTATAGCACTACTCTGGATATACGGACTCGCATTATAGCACTACTCTGGATATATGGGCTCACGTTATAGCACTCCTCCGGATATACGGGCTCACGTTATAGCACTACTCTGGATATACGGACTCACGTTATAGCACTCCTCTGGATATACAGTCTCACGTTATAGCACTACTCTGGCTATACGCACTCACGTTATAGCACTACTCTGGATATACGGGCTCATGTTATAGCACTACTCTGGCTATACACACTCACGTTATAGCACTACTCTGGCTATACGCACTCACGTTATAGCACTACTCTGGATATACGGGCTCACGTTATAGCACTACTCTGGCTATATGCACTCGCGTTATAGCACTACTCTGGCTATACGCACTCACGTTATAGCACTACTCTGGCTATACGGGCTCACGTTATAGCACTCCTCTGGATATACGGGCTCACGTTATAGCACTACTCTGGCTATATGCACTCGCATTATAGCACTACTCTGGCTATACGGGCTCACGTTATAGCACTACTCTGGCTATACGCACTCGCGTTATAGCACTACTCCGGATATACGCACTCATGTTATAGCACTACTCCGGATATACGCACTCACGTTATAGCACTACTCTGGCTATACGGGCTCACGTTATAGCACTACTCTGGCTATACGCACTCACGTTATAGCACTACTCCGGATATACGCACTCACTTTATAGCACTACTCCGGATATACGGGCTCACGTTATAGCACTACTCTGGCTATACGGGCTCACAATATAGCAGGGTTTCATTACAGCACTCACTAAACAGGATCATCTCATTATAACTCTCCGACTAAACAGGATCATCTCATTATAACTCCAACTAAACAGGGTCATCTCATTATAACTCTCCGACTAAACAGGGTCATCTCATTATAACTCTCCAACTAAACAGGGTCATCTCATTATAACTCTCCAACTAAACAGGGTCATCTCATTATAACTCTCCAACTAAACAGGGTCATCTCATTATAACTCTCCAACTAAACAGGGTCATCTCATTATAACTCTCCAACTAAACAGGGTCATCTCATTATAACTCTCCAACTAAACAGGGTCATCTCATTATAACTCTCCAACTAAACAGGGTCATCTCATTATAACTCTCCGACTAAACAGGGTCATCTCATTATAACTCTCCGTCTAAACAGGGTCATCTCATTATAACTCTCCAACTAAGCAGGGTCATCTCATTATAACTCTCCAACTAAACAGGGTCATCTCATTATAACTCTCCAACTAAACAGGGTCATCTCATTATAA
Organism: Archivesica marissinica; assembly: GCA_014843695.1. Lineage (NCBI taxonomy): Eukaryota > Metazoa > Mollusca > Bivalvia > Venerida > Vesicomyidae > Archivesica > Archivesica marissinica. The sequence continues at coordinate 7,344,916 of CM026390.1, read as the reverse complement.
CTCTCCAACTAAACAGGATCTCTTTATAGCAGGGTTTAAAGTCCATATCAAAGAAAGTATTAACTGTTTAAGTCAAAGCATCAGCAATATTACACCCCTTGCATGAAAATTGAATTACAATGTAGTTTGTATAATTAACAAATAGTAGCTATAATTTAACTAGTTTGTACAATGAGGAATTACTTGTATTTAATATTAGTTCTATCTATCTTCCCCTAATGTCAAACCCCTTGCAGGTATGTAGGTAGACATTTAGCACATCTTGACATACCCATTCCTCTAGATTCAATGCTGAGTCACAGGCTTTTCATTCAATCACCACATAATACATACGGAAGTTGTGGTATTTTGTTGTGTCTGCTGCTGCTCCTGGCTGATGCTGCTGCTAGCAGCTGCTGCTGCTGAGGTAGTAGGTAGAGTCCTTCACATTGTTCACAATTATACAGAGCAAAATATGACACACGCGATGGTATCAGTTATATATTGTAAACACTTAATTGTATTGTGAAACACTCCATATTTCCTCTTCATTTCAGCATATGAACACTTTTCCCCCCAAGTTGACCTTACAAATGGGCTAGTTTGGTTGGACTAATTGTTGCACGTCAAATCGCAAAGAAGTTAAAAGAAAGTAATGAAAAATATGTTGTTTTTTTAAAATACAGAATTGCCATTTTTTACCCAATTGTAGAGGAAAGTTAAATAATATAGGATTGTAGGATGGTTGGTTAGCTTATTTTAATCCAAAATGAAATATATTTGATAGTAAAGTAAAAATATGATTGAAAACCCCAAAAAAAAACGTTTTCAAATGACTGTATAGCATGTAGTCAGTATCTCAATGCAGCATCTAGAAAAACACTTGTCTTCCTTCTTTGACTCTGAAAGTACAAACATTAACAATTACTTTCAGGATCAGACAAACATCGAAGATGAAAACAAACCAGTTCCATATCGCGGTTATCCGCGTTTCATGATACGACTGAATAAAATAATTCTCAAAACAGGGGAAGTAACTGACGCTTAAAATGTCTCCACATATCGACAAGGCGGTATGTCCAGACAGAATAAACAAACACTTCCAATATGAAGCATCTAATGAACTACAGTAATCCCTGTCTTAAGCAGCCAGCCAAGGGAGTGATGAAAATTAGGCTGCTAGACAGAGGTACATTTATATGGAGGAGATATTTATACTCACAGATCCTGGGTACATTTATATGGAGGAGATATTTATACTCACAGATCCTGGGTACATTTATATGGAGGAGATATTTATACTCACAGATCCTGGGTACATTTATATGGAGGAGATATTTATGCACACAGATCCTGGGTACATTTATATGGAGGAGATATTTATGCACACAGATCCTGGGTACATTTATATGCAGGAGATATTTATACACACATATCCTGGGTACATTTATATGGAGGAGATATTTATACACACAGATCCTGGGTACATTTATATGGAGGAGATATTTATACTCATAGATCCTGGGTACATTTATATGGAGGAGATATTTATACTCACAGATCCTGGGTACATTTATATGGAGGAGATATTTATACTCACAGGTCATGGGTACATATATATGGAGGAGATATTTATACTCACAGATCATGGGTACATATATATTATATATGGAGGAGATATTATACACACAGATCCTGGGTACATTTATATGGAGGAGATATTTATACTCACAGGTCATGGGTACATATATATGGAGGAGATATTTATACTCATGGGTACATTATTATATATGGAGGAGATATTATACACACAGATCCTGGGTACATTTATATGGAGGAAATATGTATACTCACAGATCATGGGTACATTTATATGGAGGAGATATTTATACTCACAGATCCTGGGTACATTTATATGGAGGAGATATTTATACTCACAGGTCATGGGTACATATATATGGAGGAGATATTTATACTCATGGGTACATATATATTATATATGGAGGAGATATTATACACACAGATCCTGGGTACATTTATATGGAGGAGATATTTATACTCAGAGATCATGGGTACATTTATATGGAGGAGATATTTATACTCACAGATCCTGGGTACATTTATATGGAGGAGATATTTATACTCACAGATCATGGGTACATATATATGGAGGAGATATTTATACTCATGGGTACATTTATATGGAGGAGATATTATACACACAGATCCTGGGTACATTTATATGGAGGAGATATTTATGCACACAGATCCTGGGTACATTTATATGGAGGAGATATTTATACTTATAGATCCTGGGTACATTTATATGGAGGAGATATTTATACTCACAGATCCTGGGTACATTTATATGGAGGAGATATTTATACTCACAGATCCTGGGTACATTTATATGGAGGAGATATTTATACACACAGATCCTGGGTACATTTATATTGAGGAGGGTACATTTATATTGAGGAGATATTTATGCTCACATATCCTGGGTCCGTTTAGATGGAGGAGATATTTATACACACAGATCCTGGGTCCGTTTAGATGGAGGACATATTGTATATATGGCTGTAAGAGTGATACAGTAGTTGATATGTATATAAATACCTAGTTGCTAGGGAGACCTCCTCATTTATATGGCTGTAAGAGCTATACAGTAGTTGATATGTATATACATACCTAGTTGCTAGGGAGACCTCCTCACTTCTATAGCTGTAAGAGCTATACAGTAGTTGATATGTATATAAATACCTAGTTGCTAGTGAGACCTCCTCACTTATATGACTGTAAGAGCTATGCATTAGTTGATATGTGTATAAATACCTAGTTGCTAGGGAGACCTCCTCACTTCAATGGCTGTAAGAGCTATGCATTAGTTGATATGTGTATAAATACCTAGTTGCTAGGGAGACCTCCTCACTTCTATGGCTGTAAGAGCTATGCATTAGTTGATATGTATATAAATACCTAGTTGCTAGGGAGACCTCCTCACTTCAATGGCTGTACGAGCTATGCATTAGTTGATATGTGTATAAATACCTAGTTGCTAGGGAGACATCCACTTCAATGGCAGTAAGAACTATACAGTAGTTGATATGTATATAAATACCTAGTTGCTAGGGAGACCTCCTCACTTCTATGGTAAGAGCTAAGCAGTAGTTGATATGTGTATACATACCTAGTTGCTAGGGAAACCTCCTCACTTCAATGGCTGTAAGAGCTATGCATTAGTTGATATGTATATACATACCTAGTTGCTAGGGAGACCTCCTCACTTCAATGGCAGTAAGAGCTATGCATTAGTTGATATGTGTATAAATTGTTGTGGGTTTTTTGTTTTGTTAACCTAGTTGCTAGGGAGACTTCCTCACTTCAATGGATATTAGAGCTATACAGTAGTTGATATGTATATAAATACCTAGTTGCTAGGGAGACCTCCTCACTTATATGGCTGTAAGAACTATGCATTAGTTGATATGTATATAAATACGTAGTTGCAAGGGAGATCTCCTCACTTCTATGGCTGTAAGAGTAATGCATTAGTTGATATGTATATAAATACCTAGTTACTAGGGAGACCTCCTCACTTCTATGGCTGTAAGAGCTATACAGTAGTTGATATGTGTATAAATACCTAGTTGCTAGGGAGACCTCATCACTTCTATGGCTGTAAGAGCTATACAGTAGTTGATATGTGTATAAATACCTAGTTGCTAGGGAGACCTCCTCACTTCAATGGTTTTAAGAACTATGCATTAGTTGATATGTTTATAAATACCTAGTTGCAAGGGAGACCTCCTCACTTATATGGCTGTAAGAGCTATGCATTAGTTGATATGTGTATAAATACCTAGTTGCTAGGGAGACCTCCTCACTTCAATGGCTGTAAGAGCTATGCATTAGTTGATATGTATATAAATACCTAGTTGCTAGGGAGACCTCCTCACTTCTAGGGCTGTAAGAGCTATGCATTAGTTGATATGTGTATAAATATATAGTTGCTAGGGAGACCTCCTCACTTCTAGGGCTGTAAGAGCTATGCATTAGTTGATATGTGTATAAATGCCTAGTTGCTAGGGAGACCTCCTCACTTATATGGCTGTAAGAACTATGCAGTAGTTGATATGTATATAAATACCTAGTTGCTAGGAAGACCTCCTCACTTCTATGGCTGTAAGAGCTATGCATTAGTTGATATGTATATAAATACCTAGTTGCTAGGGAGGCCTCCTCACTTCAATGGCTGTAAGAGCTATGCATTAGTTCATATGTGTATAAATACCTAGTTGCTAGGGAGACTTCCTCACTTCAATGGATATTAGAGCTATACAGTAGTTGATATGTATATAAACACCTAGTTGTTAGGGAGACCTCCTCATTTCTATGGCTGTAAGAACTATGCATTAGTTGATATGTGTATAAATACCTAGTTGCTAGGGAGACCTCCTCACTTATATGGCTGTAAGAGCTATACAGTAGTTGATATGTATATAAATACCTAGTTGCTAGGGAGACCTCCTCACTTCTATGGCTGTAAGAGCTATGCATTAGTTTATATGTATATAAATACCTAGTTGCTAGGGAGGCCTCCTCACTTCAATGGCTGTAAGAGCTATGCATTAGTTGATATGTGTATAAATACCTAGTTGCTAGGGAGGCCTCCTCACTTCAATGGCTGTAAGAGCTATGCATTAGTTCATATGTGTATAAATACCTAGTTGCTAGGGAGACTTCCTCACTTCAATGGATATTAGAGCTATACAGTAGTTGATATGTATATAAACACCTAGTTGTTAGGGAGACCTCCTCATTTCTATGGCTGTAAGAACTATGCATTAGTTGATATGTGTATAAATACCTAGTTGCTAGGGAGACCTCCTCACTTATATGGCTGTAAGAGCTATACAGTAGTTGATATGTATATAAATACCTAGTTGCTAGGGAGACCTCCTCACTTCTAGGGCTGTAAGAGCTATGCATTAGTTGATATGTGTATAAATATCTAGTTGCTAGGGAGACCTCCTCACGTCAATGGCTGTAAGAGCTATGCATTAGTTGATATGCATATAAATACCTAGTTGCTAGGGAGACCTCCTCACTTCTATGGCTGTAAGACTATGCATTAGTCGATATGTATTTAAATACCTAGTTGCTAGGGAGACCTCCTCACTTCTATGGATGTAAGAGCTATGCATTAGTTGATATGCATATACATACCTAGTTGCTAGGGAGACTTCCTCACTTATATGGCTGTAAGAGCTATGCATTAGTTGATATGTATATAAATACCTAGTTGCTATGGAGACCTCCTCACTTCTATGGCTGTAAGAGCTATGCAGTAGTTGATATGTATTTAAATACCTAGTTGCTATTGAGACCTCCTCACTTCTATGACTGTAAGAGCTATGCATTAGTTGATATGCATATAATTACCTAGTTGCTAGAGAGACCTCCTCATTTCAATGGCTGTAAGAGCTATGCAGTAGTTGATATGTGTATAAATACCTAGTTGCTAGGGAGACCTCCTCACTTCTAGGGCTGTAAGAGCTATGCATTAGTTGATATGTGTATAAATATCTAGTTGCTAGGGAGACCTCCTCACTTATATGGCTGAAAGAACTATGCATTAGTTGATATGTGTATAAATACCTAGTTGCTAGGGAGACCTCCTCACGTCAATGGCTGTAAGAGCTATGCATTAGTTGATATGCATATAAATACCTAGTTGCTAGGGAGACCTCCTCATTTCTATGGCTGTAAGACTATGCATTAGTCGATATGTATTTAAATACCTAGTTGCTAGGGAGACCTCCTCACTTCTATGGATGTAAGAGCTATGCATTAGTTGATATGCATATACATACCTAGTTGCTAGGGAGACTTCCTCACTTATATGGCTGTAAGAGCTATGCATTAGTTGATATGTATATAAATACCTAGTTGCTATGGAGACCTCCTCACTTATATGGCTGTAAGAGCTATGCAGTAGTTGATATGTATTTAAATACCTAGTTGCTATTGAGACCTCCTCACTTCTATGACTGTAAGAGCTATGCATTAGTTGATATGCATATAATTACCTAGTTGCTAGAGAGACCTCCTCATTTCAATGGCTGTAAGAGCTATGCAGTAGTTGATATGTGTATAAATACCTAGTTGCTAGGGAGACCTCCTCACTTCAATGGCTGTAAGAGCTATGCAGTAGTTGATATGTGTATAAATACCTAGTTGCTAGGGAGATCTCCTCACTTTTACGGCCGTAAGAGCTATGCATTAGTTGATATGTATATAAATACCTAGTTGCTAGGGAGACCTCACTTCAATGGCTGTAAGAGCTATGCATTAGTTGATATGTATATAAATACATAGTTGCTAGGGAGACCTCCTCATTTCTATGGCTGTAAGAACTATGCATTAGTTGATATGTGTATAAATACCTAGTTGCTAGGGAGACCTCCTCACTTATATGGATGTATGAGCTATGCATTAGTTGATATGCATATAAATACCTAGTTGCTAGGGAGACTTCCTCACTTCAATGGCTGTAAGAGCTATGCAGTAGTTGATATGTGTATAAATACCTAGTTGCTAGGGAGACCTCATCACTTCTATGGCTGTAAGACTATGCATTAGTCGATATGTATTTAAATACCTAGTTGCTAGGGAGACCTCCTCACTTCTATGGCTGTAAGAGCTATGTAGTAGTTGATATGTATATAAATACCTAGTTGCTAGGGAGACCTCCTCACTTCTATGACTGTAAGAGCTATGCATTAGTTGATATGCATATAATTACCTAGTTGCTAGGGAGACCTACTCACTTCAATGGCTGTAAAAGCTATGCAGTAGTTGATATGTGTATAAATACCTAGTTGCTAGGGAGACCTCATCATTTCAATGGCTGTAAGAGCTATGCAGTAGTTGATATGTGTATAAATACCTAGTTGCTAGGGAGACTTCCTCACCTCTATGGCTGTAAGAGCTATGCAGTAGTTGATATGTATATAAATACCTAGTTGCTAGGGAGATCTCCTCACTTTTATGGCTGTAAGTGCTATGCATTAGTTGATATGTATATAAATACCTAGTTGCTAGGGAGACCTCTTCACTTCTAGGGCTGTAAGAGCTATGCATTAGTTGATATGTGTATACATATCTAGTTGCTAGGGAGACCTCCTCACTTCTATGGCTGTAAGAGCTATGCAGTAGTTGATATCTATATACATACCTAGTTGCTAGGGAGACCTCCTCACCTCTATGGCTGTAAGAGCTATGCATTAGTTGATATGCATATAATTACCTAGTTGCTAGGGAGACCTCCTCACTTCAATGGCTGTAAGAGCTATGCAGTAGTTGATATGTGTATAAATACCTAGTTGCTAGGGAGACCTAACCACTTCAATGGCTGTAAGAGCTATGCAGTAGTTGATATGTGTATAAATACCTAGTTGCTAGGGAGACTTCCTCACTTCTATGGCTGTAAGAGCTATGCAGTAGTTGATATGTATATAAATACCTAGTTGCTAGGGAGACCTCCTGACTTCAATGGCTGTAAGAGCTATGCAGTAGTTGATATGCATATAAATACCTAGTTGCTAGGGAGACCTCCTCACGTCTAGGCTGTACGAGCTATGCATTAGTTGATATGTGTATAAATACCTAGTTGCTAGGGAGACCTCCTCACTTCAATGGCTGTAAGAGCTATGCAGTAGTTGATATGTGTATAAATACCTAGTTGCTAGGGAGACCTCCTCACTTCAATGGCTGTAAGAGCTATGCAGTACTTGATATGTTTATAAATACCTAGTTGCAAGGGAGACCTCCTCACTTCTATGGCTGTAAGAGCTATGCATTAGTTGATATGTATATAAATACCTAGTTGCTAGGGAGACCTCCTCAGTTCTATGGCTGTAAGAACTATGCATTAGTTGATATGTGTATAAATACCTAGTTGCTAGGGAGACCTCCTCACTTCTATGGATGTATGAGCTATGCATTAGTTGATATGCATATAAATACCTAGTTGCTAGGGAGACTGCCTCACTTCAATGGCTGTAAGAGCTATGCGGTAGTTGATATGTGTATAAATACCTAGTTGCTAGGGAGACCTCCTCACTTCAATGGCTGTAAGAGCTATGCAGTAGTTGATATGTGTATACATACCTAGTTGCTAGGGAGACCTCCTCACTTCAATGGCTGTAAGAGCTATGCATTAGTTGATTTGTGTATACATACCTAGTTGCTAGGGAGACCTCCTCACTTCTATGTCTGTAAGAACTATGCATTGGTTGATATGTGTATAAATACCTAGTTGCTAGGGAGACCTCCTCACGTCAATGGCTGTAAGAGCTATGCATTAGTTGATATGCATATAAATACCTAGTTGCTAGGGAGACCTCCTCACTTCTATGGCTGTAAGACTATGCATTAGTCGCTATGTATTTAAATACCTAGTTGCTAGGGAGACCTCCTCACTTCTATGGATGTAAGAGCTATGCATTAGTTGATATGCATATACATACCTAGTTGCTAGGGAGACTTCCTCACTTATATGGCTGTAAGTGCTATGCATTAGTTGATATGTATATAAATACCTAGTTGCTAGGGAGACCCCCTCACTTCTATGGCTGTAAGAGCTATGCATTAGTTGATATGTATATAAATACCTAGTTGCTAGGGAGACCTCCTCACTTCTATGGCTGTAAGAGCTATGCATTAGTTGATATGTATATAAATACCTAGTTGCTAGGGAGACCTCCTCACTTCTATGGCTGTAAGAACTATGCATTAGTTGATATGTATATAAATACCTAGTTGCTAGGGAGACCTCCTCACTTCTATGGATGTAAGAGCTATGCATTAGTTGATATGAATATACATACCTAGTTGCTAGGGAGACTTCCTCACTGATATGGCTGTAAGAGCTATGCATTAGTTGATATGTATATAAATACCTAGTTGCTAGGGAGACCTCCTCACTTCTATGGCTGTAAGAGCTATGCAGTAGTTGATATGTATATAAATACCTAGTTGCTAGGGAGACCTCCTTACCTCTATGACTGTAAGAGCTATGCATTAGTTGATATGCATATAATTACCTAGTTGCTAGGGAGACCTCCTCACTTCAATGGCTGTAAGAGCTATGCAGTAGTTGATATGTGTATAAATACCTAGTTGCTAGGGAGACCACCTCACTTCAATGGCTGTAAGAGCTATGCAGTAGTTGATATGTGTATAAATACCTAGTTGCTAGGGAGACTTCCTCACGTCTATGGCTGTAAGAACTATGCATTAGTTGAAATTCATATAAATACCTAGTTGCTAGGGAGACCTCCTCACTTCTATATCTGTATGAACTATGCATTAGTTGATATGTGTATAAATACCTAGTTGCTAGGGTGACCTCCTCACGTCTAGGCTGTACGAGCTATGCATTAGTTGATATGCATATAAATACCTAGTTGCTAGGGAGACCTCCTCACTTCAATGGCTGTAAGAGCTATGCATTTGTTGATATGTGTATAAATACCTAGTTGCTAGGGAGACCTCCTCACTTCTATGGCTGTAAGAGCTATGCATTAGTTGATATGTATATAAATACCTAGTTGCTAGGGAGACCTCCTCACTTCTATGGCTGTAAGAACTATGCATTAGTTGATATGTATATAAATACCTAGTTGCTAGGGAGACCTCCTCACTTCAATGGCTGTAAGAGCTATGCAGTACTTGATATGTTTATAAATACCTAGTTGCAAGGGAGACCTCCTCACTTCAATGGCTGTAAGAGCTATGCATTAGTTGATATGTATATAAATACCTAGTTGCTAGGGAGACCTCCTCACTTCTAGGGCTGTAAGAGCTATGCATTAGTTGATGTGTATAAATATCTAGTTGCTAGGGAGACCTTCTCACTTCAATCGCTGTAAGAGCTATGCATTAGTTGATATGTATATAAATACCTAGTTGCTAGGGAGACCTCCTCATTTCTATGGCTGTAAGAACTATGCATTAGTTGATATGTGTATAAATACCTAGTTGCTAGGGAGACCTCCTCACTTATATGGCTGTAAGAGCTATACAGTAGTTGATATGTATATAAATACCTAGTTGCTAGGGAGACCTCCTCACTTCTAGGGCTGTAAGAGCTATGCATTAGTTGATATGTGTATAAATACCTAGTTGCTAGGGAGACCTCCTCACTTATTTGGCTGTAAGAACTATGCATTAGTTGATATGCATATAAATACCTAGTTGCTAGTTAGACCTCCTCACTTCTATGGCTGTAAGAGCTATGCAGTAGTTGATATGCATATAAATACCTAGTTGCTAGGGAGACCTCCTCACGTCTAGGCTGTACGAGCTATGCATTAGTTGATATGTGTATAAATACCTAGTTGCTAGGGAGACCTCCTCACTTCAATGGCTGTAAGAGCTATGCAGTAGTTGATATGTGTATAAATACCTAGTTGCTAGGGAGACCTCCTCACTTCAATGGCTGTAAGAGCTATGCAGTAGTTGATATGTTTATAAATACCTAGTTGCTAGGGAGACCTCCTCACTTCTATGGCTGTAAGAGCTATGCATTAGTTGATATGTATATAAATACCTAGTTGCTAGGGAGACCTCCTCACTTCTATGGATGTATGAGCTATGCATTAGTTGATATGCATATAAATACCTAGTTGCTAGGGAGACTGCCTCACTTCAATGGCTGTAAGAGCTATGCGGTAGTTGATATGTGTATAAATACCTAGTTGCTAGGGAGACCTCCTCACTTCAATGGCTGTAAGAGCTATGCAGTAGTTGATATGTGTATAAATACCTAGTTGCTAGGGAGACCTCCTCACTTCAATGGCTGTAAGAGCTATGCATTAGTTGATTTGTGTATACATACCTAGTTGCTAGGGAGACCTCCTCACTTATATGGCTGTAAGAACTATGCATTAGTTGATATGCATATAAATACCTAGTTGCTAGGGAGACCTCCTCACTTCTATGTCTGTAAGAACTATGCATTGGTTGATATGTGTATAAATACCTAGTTGCTAGGGAGACCTCCTCACTTCTATGGCTGTAAGAGCTATGCAGTAGTTGATATGTGTATAAATACCTAGTTGCTAGGGAGACCTCCTCACTTATTTGGCTGTAAGAACTATGCATTAGTTGATATGCATATAAATACCTAGTTGCTAGTTAGACCTCCTCACTTCTATGGCTGTAAGAGCTATGCAGTAGTTGATATGCATATAAATACCTAGTTGCTAGGGAGACCTCCTCACGTCTAGGCTGTAAGAGCTATGCATTAGTTGATATGTGTATAAATACCTAGTTGCTAGGGAGACCTCCTCACTTCAATGGCTGTAAGAGCTATGCAGTAGTTGATATGTGTATAAATACCTAGTTGCTAGGGAGACCTCCTCACTTCAATGGCTGTAAGAGCTATGCAGTAGTTGATATGTTTATAAATACCTAGTTGCAAGGGAGACCTCCTCACTTCTATGGCTGTAAGAGCTATGCATTAGTTGATATGTATATAAATACCTAGTTGCTAGGGAGACCTCCTCAGTTCTATGGCTGTAAGAACTATGCATTAGTTGATATGTTATAAATACCTAGTTGCTAGGGAGACCTCCTCACTTCTATGGATGTATGAGCTATGCATTAGTTGATATGCATATAAATACCTAGTTGCTAGGGAGACTGCCTCACTTCAATGGCTGTAAGAGCTATGCGGTAGTTGATATGTGTATAAATACCTAGTTGCTAGGGAGACCTCCTCACTTCAATGGCTGTAAGAGCTATGCAGTAGTTGATATGTGTATACATACCTAGTTGCTAGGGAGACCTCCTCACTTCAATGGCTGTAAGAGCTATGCATTAGTTGATTTGTGTATACATACCTAGTTGCTAGGGAGACCTCCTCACTTATATGGCTGTAAGAACTATGCATTAGTTGATATGCATATAAATACCTAGTTGCTAGGGAGACCTCCTCACTTCTATGTCTGTAAGAACTATGCATTGGTTGATATGTGTATAAATACCTAGTTGCTAGGGAGACCTCCTCACGTCAATGGCTGTAAGAGCTATGCATTAGTTGATATGCATATAAATACCTAGTTGCTAGGGAGACCTCCTCACTTCTATGGCTGTAAGACTATGCATTAGTCGCTATGTATTTAAATACCTAGTTGCTAGGGAGACCTCCTCACTTCTATGGATGTAAGAGCTATGCATTAGTTGATATGCATATACATACCTAGTTGCTAGGGAGACTTCCTCACTTATATGGCTGTAAGTGCTATGCATTAGTTGATATGTATATAAATACCTAGTTGCTAGGGAGACCTCCTCACTTCTATGGCTGTAAGAGCTATGCATTAGTTGATATGTATATAAATACCTAGTTGCTAGGGAGACCTCCTCACTTCTATGGCTGTAAGAACTATGCATTAGTTGATATGCATATAAATACCTAGTTGCTAGAGACCTCCTCACTTCTATGGCTGTAAGAGCTATGCATTAGTTGATATGTATATAAATACCTAGTTGCTAGGGAGACCTCCTCACGTCTAGGCTGTAGAGCTATGCATTAGTTGATATGTGTATAAATACCTAGTTGCTAGGGAGACCTCCTCACTTCAATGGCTGTAAGAGCTATGCATTAGTTGATATGTGTATAAATACCTAGTTGCTAGGGAGACCTCCTCACTTCAATGGCTGTAAGAGCTATGCAGTAGTTGATATGTGTATAAATACCTAGTTGCTAGGGAGACCTCCTCACTTCTATGGCTGTAAGAGCTATGCATTAGTTGATATGTATATAAATACCTAGTTGCTAGGGAGACCTCCTCACTTCTATGGCTGTAAGAGCTATGCATTAGTTGATATGTATATAAATACCTAGTTGCTAGGGAGACCTCCTCACTTCAATGGCTGTAAGAGCTATGCATTAGTTGATATGTGTATAAATACCTAGTTGCTAGGGAGACCTCCTCACTTCAATGGCTGTAAGAGCTATGCATTAGTTGATATGTGTATAAATACCTAGTTGCTAGGGAGACCTCCTCACTTCTATGGCTGTAAGAGCTATGCATTAGTTGATATGTATATAAATACCTAGTTGCTAGGGAGACCTCCTCACTTCTATGGCTGTAAGAGCTATCATGTTGATAGTTATAAATACCTAGTTGCTAGGGAGACCTCCTCACTTCTAGGCTGTAAGAGCTATGCATTAGTTGATATGTGTATAAATACCTAGTTGCTAGGGAGACCTCCTCACTTATATGGCTGTAAGAGCTATGCATTAGTTGATATGCATATAAATACCTAGTTGCTAGGGAGACCTCCTCACTTCTATGGCTGTAAGAGCTATGCAGTAGTTGATATGCATATAAATACCTAGTTGCTAGGGAGACCTCCTCACGTCTAGGCTGTAAGAGCTATGCATTAGTTGATATGTGTATAAATACCTAGTTGCTAGGGAGACCTCCTCACTTCAATGGCTGTAAGAGCTATGCAGTAGTTGATATGTGTATAAATACCTAGTTGCTAGGGAGACCTCCTCACTTCAATGGCTGTAAGAGCTATGCATTAGTTGATATGTTTATAAATACCTAGTTGCTAGGGAGACCTCCTCACTTCTATGGCTGTAAGAGCTATGCATTAGTTGATATGTATATAAATACCTAGTTGCTAGGGAGACCTCCTCACTTCTATGGCTGTAAGAGCTATGCATTAGTTGATATGTATAAATACCTAGTTGCTAGGGAGACCTCCTCACTTCTATGGATGTAAGAGCTATGCATTAGTTGATATGCATATAAATACCTAGTTGCTAGGGAGACTCCTCACTTCAATGGCTGTAAGAGCTATGCGGTAGTTGATATGTGTATAAATACCTAGTTGCTAGGGAGACCTCCTCACTTCAATGGCTGTAAGAGCTATGCAGTAGTTGATATGTGTATACATACCTAGTTGCTAGGGAGACCTCCTCACTTCAATGGCTGTAAGAGCTATGCATTAGTTGATTTGTGTATACATACCTAGTTGCTAGGGAGACCTCCTCACTTCTATGGCTGTAAGAACTATGCATTAGTTGATATGCATATAAATACCTAGTTGCTAGGGAGACCTCCTCACTTCTATGTCTGTAAGAACTATGCATTGGTTGATATGTGTATAAATACCTAGTTGCTAGGGAGACCTCCTCACGTCAATGGCTGTAAGAGCTATGCATTAGTTGATATGCATATAAATACCTAGTTGCTAGGGAGACCTCCTCACTTCTATGGCTGTAAGACTATGCATTAGTCGCTATGTATTTAAATACCTAGTTGCTAGGGAGACCTCCTCACTTCTATGGATGTAAGAGCTATGCATTAGTTGATATGCATATACATACCTAGTTGCTAGGGAGACTTCCTCACTTATATGGCTGTAAGTGCTATGCATTAGTTGATATGTATATAAATACCTAGTTGCTAGGGAGACCTCCTCACTTCTATGGTGTAAGAGCTATGCATTAGTTGATATGATATAATACCTAGTTGCTAGGGAGACTTCCTCACTGATATGGCTGTAAGAGCTATGCATTAGTTGATATGTATATAAATACCTAGTTGCTAGGGAGACCTCCTCACTTCTATGGCTGTAAGAGCTATGCAGTAGTTGATATGTATATAAATACCTAGTTGCTAGGGAGACCTCCTCACTTCTATGGCTGTAAGAGCTATGCATTAGTTGATATGCATATAATTACCTAGTTGCTAGGGAGACCTCCTCACTTCAATGGCTGTAAGAGCTATGCAGTAGTTGATATGTATAAATACCTAGTTGCTAGGGAGACCCCTCACTCATGCTGTAAGAGCTATGCATAGTTGAATGTGTATAATACCTAGTTGCTAGGGAGACCTCCTCACTTCTATGTCTGTATGAGCTATGCATTAGTTGATATGTGTATAAATACCTAGTTGCTAGGGAGACCTCCTCACTTCAATGGCTGTAAGAGCTATGCATTAGTTGATATGTGTATAAATACCTAGTTGCTAGGGAGACCTCCTCACTTCTATGGCTGTAAGAGCTATGCATTAGTTGATATGTATATAAATACCTAGTTGCTAGGGAGACCTCCTCACTTCTATGGCTGTAAGAGCTATGCATTAGTTGATATGTATATAAATACCTAGTTGCTAGGGAGACCTCCTCACTTCAATGGCTGTAAGAGCTATGCAGTAGTTGATATGTTTATAAATACCTAGTTGCTAGGGAGACCTCCTCACTTCAATGGCTGTAAGAGCTATGCATTAGTTGATATGTATATAAATACCTAGTTGCTAGGGAGACCTCCTCACTTCTATGGCTGTAAGAGCTATGCATTAGTTGATGTGTATAAATACCTAGTTGCTAGGGAGACCTCCTCACTTCAATGGCTGTAAGAGCTATGCATTAGTTGATATGTATATAAATACCTAGTTGCTAGGGAGACCTCCTCATTTCTATGGCTGTAAGAACTATGCATTAGTTGATATGTGTATAAATACCTAGTTGCTAGGGAGACCTCCTCACTTATATGGCTGTAAGAGCTATACAGTAGTTGATATGTATATAAATACCTAGTTGCTAGGGAGACCTCCTCACTTCTAGGGCTGTAAGAGCTATGCATTAGTTGATATGTGTATAAATACCTAGTTGCTAGGGAGACCTCCTCACTTATTTGGCTGTAAGAACTATGCATTAGTTGATATGCATATAAATACCTAGTTGCTAGTTAGACCTCCTCACTTCTATGGCTGTAAGAGCTATGCAGTAGTTGATATGCATATAAATACCTAGTTGCTAGGGAGACCTCCTCACGTCTAGGCTGTACGAGCTATGCATTAGTTGATATGTGTATAAATACCTAGTTGCTAGGGAGACCTCCTCACTTCAATGGCTGTAAGAGCTATGCAGTAGTTGATATGTGTATAAATACCTAGTTGCTAGGGAGACCTCCTCACTTCAATGGCTGTAAGAGCTATGCAGTACTTGATATGTTTATAAATACCTAGTTGCAAGGGAGACCTCCTCACTTCTATGGCTGTAAGAGCTATGCATTAGTTGATATGTATATAAATACCTAGTTGCTAGGGAGACCTCCTCAGTTCTATGGCTGTAAGAACTATGCATTAGTTGATATGTGTATAAATACCTAGTTGCTAGGGAGACCTCCTCACTTCTATGGATGTATGAGCTATGCATTAGTTGATATGCATATAAATACCTAGTTGCTAGGGAGACTGCCTCACTTCAATGGCTGTAAGAGCTATGCGGTAGTTGATATGTGTATAAATACCTAGTTGCTAGGGAGACCTCCTCACTTCAATGGCTGTAAGAGCTATGCAGTAGTTGATATGTGTATACATACCTAGTTGCTAGGGAGACCTCCTCACTTCAATGGCTGTAAGAGCTATGCATTAGTTGATTTGTGTATACATACCTAGTTGCTAGGGAGACCTCCTCACTTATATGGCTGTAAGAACTATGCATTAGTTGATATGCATATAAATACCTAGTTGCTAGGGAGACCTCCTCACTTCTATGTCTGTAAGAACTATGCATTGGTTGATATGTGTATCAATACCTAGTTGCTAGGGAGACCTCCTCACGTCAATGGCTGTAAGAGCTATGCATTAGTTGATATGCATATAAATACCTAGTTGCTAGGGAGACCTCCTCACTTCTATGGCTGTAAGACTATGCATTAGTCGCTATGTATTTAAATACCTAGTTGCTAGGGAGACCTCCTCACTTCTATGGATGTAAGAGCTATGCATTAGTTGATATGCATATACATACCTAGTTGCTAGGGAGACTTCCTCACTTATATGGCTGTAAGTGCTATGCATTAGTTGATATGTATATAAATACCTAGTTGCTAGGGAGACCCCCTCACTTCTATGGCTGTAAGAGCTATGCATTAGTTGATATGTATATAAATACCTAGTTGCTAGGGAGACCTCCTCACTTCTATGGCTGTAAGAGCTATGCATTAGTTGATATGTATATAAATACCTAGTTGCTAGGGAGACCTCCTCACTTCTATGGCTGTAAGAGCTATGCATTAGTTGATATGTATATAAATACCTAGTTGCTAGGGAGACCTCCTCACTTCTATGGATGTAAGAGCTATGCATTAGTTGATATGAATATACATACCTAGTTGCTAGGGAGACTTCCTCACTGATATGGCTGTAAGAGCTATGCATTAGTTGATATGTATATAAATACCTAGTTGCTAGGGAGACCTCCTCACTTCTATGGCTGTAAGAGCTATGCAGTAGTTGATATGTATATAAATACCTAGTTGCTAGGGAGACCTCCTCACTTCTATGACTGTAAGAGCTATGCATTAGTTGATATGCATATAATTACCTAGTTGCTAGGGAGACCTCCTCACTTCAATGGCTGTAAGAGCTATGCAGTAGTTGATATGTGTATAAATACCTAGTTGCTAGGGAGACCACCTCACTTCAATGGCTGTAAGAGCTATGCAGTAGTTGATATGTGTATAAATACCTAGTTGCTAGGGAGACTTCCTCACTTCTATGGCTGTAAGAGCTATGCATTAGTTGATATTCATATAAATACCTAGTTGCTAGGGAGACCTCCTCACTTCTATATCTGTATGAACTATGCATTAGTTGATATGTGTATAAATACCTAGTTGCTAGGGTGACCTCCTCACGTCTAGGCTGTAAGAGCTATGCATTAGTTGATATGCATATAAATACCTAGTTGCTAGGGAGACCTCCTCACTTCTATGGCTGTAAGAGCTATGCATTAGTTGATATGCATATAATTACCTAGTTGCTAGGGAGACCTCCTCACTTCAATGGCTGTAAGAGCTATGCAATAGTTGATATGTGTATAAATACCTAGTTGCTAGGGAGACCTCCTCACTTCAATGGCTGTAAGAGCTATTCAGTAGTTGATATGTGTATAAATACCTAGTTGCTAGGGAGACCTCCTCACCTCAATGGCTGTAAGAGCTATGCATTAGTTGATATGTATATAAATACCTAGTTCTAGGGAGACTTCCTCACTTATATGGCTGTAAGAGCTATGCAGTAGTTGATATGTATATAAATACCTAGTTGCTAGGGAGACCTCCTCACTCCTATGGCTGTAAGAGCTATGCATTATTTGATATGCATATAAATACCTAGTTGCTAGGGAGACCTCACTTCAATGGCTGTAAGAGCTATGCAGTAGTTGATATGTGTATAAATACCTAGTTGCTAGGGAGACCTCCTCACTTCAATGGCTGTAAGAGCTATGCATTAGTTGATATGCATATAACTAC
>CM026390.1:7311582-7321582 GCA_014843695.1 Archivesica marissinica | reverse complement strand
TAGCAATATGTACCATGATATATATATAGCAATATGTACAATGATATATATATAGCAATATGTACCATGATATATATATAGCAATATGTACAATGATATATATATATAGCAATATGTACCATGATATATATATAGCAATATGTACCATGATATATATATAGCAATATGTACCATGATATATATAGCAATATGTACCATGATATATATATATATAGCAATATGTACCATGATATATATATAGCAATATGTACCATGATATATATATATTTTATATAGCAATATGTACCATGATATATTATAGCAATATGTACCATGATATATATAGCAATATGTACCATGATATATATATATAGCAATATGTACCATGATATATTTATAGCAATATGTACCATGATATATATATATAGATATGTACCATGATATATATATATAATTAAGCAATATGTACCATGATATATTTATAGCAATATGTACCATGATATATATATATAGCAATATGTACCATGATATATATATAGCAATATGTACCATGATATATATATATCTATATATAGCAATATGTACCATGATATATATATATATAGCAATATGTACCATGATATATTTATAGCAATATGTACCATGATATATATAGCAATATGTACCATGATATATATATATAGCAATATGTACCATGATATATATATAGCAATATGTACCATGATATATATATATCTATATATAGCAATATTTACCATGATATATAGTAATATGTACAATGATATATATATCTATATATAGCAATATGTACCATGATATATAGTAATATGTACAATGATATATAGCAATATGTACCATGATATATAGCAATATGTACCATGATATATAGCAATATGTACCATGATATACAGCAATATGTACCATGATATATAGCAATGTGTACCATGATATATAGCAATATGTACAATGATATATATCTATATATAGCAATATGTACCATGATATATAGTAATATGTACAATGATATATAGCAATATGTACCATGATATATAGCAATATGTACCATGATATATAGCAATATGTACCATGATATATAGCAATATGTACCATGATATACAGCAATGTGTACCATGATATACAGCAATATGTACCATGATATATAGCAATGTGTACCATGATATATAGTAATATGCACAATGCTATATAGCAGTATGTACAATGATATATAGCAATATGTACCATCATATATAGCAATGTGTACCATGATATACAGCAATATGTACCATGATATATAGCAATGTGTACCATGATATATATCAATATGTACCATGATATATAGCAATGTGTACAATGATATATAGCAATGTGTACCATGATATATAGCAATATGCACCATGATATATATATAGCAATATGTACCATGTCAAATAGCAATATGTACCATGATATATAGCAATATGTCCATGATATATAGCAATATGTACCATGATATATAGCAATGTGTACCATGATATATAGCAATATGTACCATGATATATAGCAATGTGTACCATGATATATAGCAATATGTACAATGATAAATAGCAATATGTACCATGATATATAGCAATATGTACAATGATATATAGCAATATGTACAATGATATATAGCAATATGTACCATGATATATAGCAATATGTACCATAATATATAGCAATATGAACAATGATATATAGCAATATGTACCATGATATATATATAGCAATATGTACCATGATATATATATAGCAATATGTACCATGATATAGCAATATGTACCATGATATATATATAGCAATATGTACCATGATATATATATAGCAATATGTACCATGATATATATATCTATATATAGCAATATGTACCATGATATATAGCAATATGTACCATGATATATAGCAATATGTACCATGATATATAGCAATATGTACCATGATATATAGCAATATGTACCATGATATATAGCAATATGTACCATGATATATAGCAATATGTACCATGATATATAGCAGTATGTACCATGATATATAGCAGTATATACCATGATATATAACAATATGTACAATGATATATAGCAATATGTACCTTGATATATAGCAATGTGTACCATGATATATAGCAATATGTACCATAATATATAGCAATGTGTACCATGAATATATTAATATGTACAATGATATATAGCAATATGTACCATGATATATAGCAATGTGTACCATGATATATAGCAATATGTACCATGATATATAGCAATGTGTACCATGATATATAGCAATATGTACAATGATATATAGCAATGTGTACCATGATATATAGCAATATGTACAATGATATATAGCAATCTGTACCATGATATATTGCAATCTGTACGATGATATATAGCAATGATTATGTGTACCATGATATATAGCAATATGTACAATGATATATAGCAATATGTACCCTGATATATAGCAATGTGTACCATGATATATAGCAATGTGTACCATGATATATAGCAATATGTACAATGATATATAGCAATGTGTACCATGATATATAGCAATATGTACCATGATATATAGCAATATGTACCATGATATATAACAATATGTACCATAATATATAGCAATATGTACAATGATATATATATAGCAATATGTACCATGTTATATAGCAATATGTACAATGATATATATATAGCAATATGTACTATGATATATATATATCAATATGTACCATGATATATATATAGCAATATGTACCATGATATATAGCAATATGTACTATGATATATAGCAATATGTATCATAATATATAGCAATATGTACCATGATATATAGCAATATGTACCATGCTATATAGCAATATGTACCATGATATATAGCAATGTGTACCATGATATATAGCAATATGTACAATGATATATAGCAATATGTACTCTGATATATTGCAATGTGTACCATGATATATAGCAATATGTACAATGATATATAGCAATATGTACTCTGATATATTGCAATGTGTACCATGATATATAGCAATATGTACCATGATATATAACAATATGTACCATGATATATATATATCTATATATAGCAATATGTACCATGATATATAGCAATATGTACCATGATATATAGCAATATGTACCATGATATATAGCAATATGTACCATGATATATAGCAATATGTACCATGATATATAGCAATATGTACCATTATATATAGCAATATGTACCATGATATATAGCAATATGTACCATGATATATAGCAGTATGTACCATGATATATAGCAGTATATACCATGATATATAACAATATGTACAATGATATATAGCAATATGTACCTTGATATATAGCAATGTGTACCATGATATATAGCAATATGTACCATAATATATAGCAATGTGTACCATGAATATATTAATATGTACAATGATATATAGCAATATGTACCATGATATATAGCAATGTGTACCATGATATATAGCAATATGTACCATGATATATAGCAATGTGTACCATGATATATAGCAATATGTACAATGATATATAGCAATGTGTACCATGATATATAGCAATATGTACAATGATATATAGCAATCTGTACCATGATATATTGCAATCTGTACGATGATATATAGCAATGATTATGTGTACCATGATATATAGCAATATGTACAATGATATATAGCAATATGTACCCTGATATATAGCAATGTGTACCATGATATATAGCAATGTGTACCATGATATATAGCAATATGTACAATGATATATAGCAATGTGTACCATCATATATAGCAATATGTACCATGATATATAGCAATATGTACCATGATATATAACAATATGTACCATAATATATAGCAATATGTACAATGATATATATATAGCAATATGTACCATGTTATATAGCAATATGTACAATGATATATATATAGCAATATGTACCATGATATATATATATCAATATGTACCATGATATATATATAGCAATATGTACCATGATATATAGCAATATGTACTATGATATATAGCAATATGTATCATAATATATAGCAATATGTACCATGATATATAGCAATATGTACCATGCTATATAGCAATATGTACCATGATATATAGCAATGTGTACCATGATATATAGCAATATGTACAATGATATATAGCAATATGTACTCTGATATATTGCAATGTGTACCATGATATATATCAATATGTACAATGATATATAGCAATATGTACTCTGATATATTGCAATGTGTACCATGATATATAGCAATATGTACCATGATATATAACAATATGTACCATGATATATATATATCTATATATAGCAATATGTACCATGATATATAGCAATATGTACCATGATATATAGCAATATGTACCATGATATATAGCAATATGTACCATCATATATAGCAATATGTACCATGATATATAGCAATATGTACCATGATATATAGCAATATGTACCATGATATATAGCAATATGTACCATGATATATATAGCAATATGTACCATGATATATAGTAATATGTACAATGATATATAGCAATGTGTACCATGATATATAGCAATGTGTACCATGATATATAGCAATATGCACCATGATATATAGCAATATGTACCATGACAAATAGCAATATGTACCATGATATATAGCAATATGTACATGATATATAGCAATGTGTACCATGATATATAGCAATATGTACAATGATATATAGCAATATGTACCATGCTATATAGCAATGTGTACCATGATATATATATATATAGCAATATCTACCATGATATATATATATATAGCAATATGTACCATGATATATATATATAGCAATATGTACCATGATATATATATATCTATATATAGCAATATGTACCATGATATATAGCAATATGTACCATGATATATAGCAATGTGTACCATGATATATAGCAATGTGTACCATGATATATAGCAATATGCACCATGATATATAGCAATATGTACCATAATATATAGCAATATGTACCATGATATATAGCAATGTGTACCATGTTATATAGCAATATGTACAATGATATATAGCAATATGTACCATGATATATAGCAGTATATACCATGATATATAACAATATGTACCATGATATATAACAATATGTACAATGATATATAGCAATATGTACCATGATATATATATATAGCAATATGTACCATGATATATATATATAGCAATATGTACCATGATATATATATAGCAATATGTACCATGATATATATATATATAGCAATATGTACCATGATATATATATAGCAATATATACTATGATATATATATAGCAATATGTACCATGATATATATATATAGCAATATGTACCATGATATATATATATATATAAGCAATATGTACCATGATATATATATAGCAATATATACCATGATATATATATAGCAATATATACCATGATATATATATAGCAATATGTACCATGATATCTATATATAGCAATATGTACCATGATATCTATATATAGCAATATGTACCATGATATATATATATAGCAATATGTACCATGATATCTATATATAGCAATATGTACCATGATACATATATATAGCAATATGTACAATGATATATATATAGCAATATGTACCATGATATATATATAGCAATATGTACCATGATATATATATATAGCAATATGTACCATGATATATATATAGCAATATGTACCATGATATATATATATAGCAATATGTACCATGATATCTATATATAGCAATATGTACCATGATATATATATATAGCAATATGTACAATGATATATATATAGCAATATGTACCATGATATATATATAGCAATATGTACAATGATATATATATATAGCAATATGTACCATGATATATATATAGCAATATGTACCATGATATATATAGCAATATGTACCATGATATATATATAGCAATATGTACAATGATATATATATATAGCAATATGTACCATGATATATATATAGCAATATGTACCATGATATATATATATATAGCAATATGTACCATGATATCTATATATAGCAATATGTACCATGATATATATATAGCAATATGTACAATGATATATATATAGCAATATGTACCATGATATATATATAGCAATATGTACAATGATATATATATATATAGCAATATGTACCATGATATATATATATATATATATTGCAATATGTACCATGATATATATATAGCAATATGTACCATGATATATATATATATAGCAATATGTACCATGATATATATATAGCAATATGTACCATGATATATATATATATATAGCAATATGTACCATGATATATTTATAGCAATATGTACCATGATATATATAGCAATATGTACCATGATATATATATATAGCAATATGTACCATGATATATATATAGCAATATGTACCATGATATATTATATCTATATATAGCAATATGTACCATGATATATATATATATAGCAATATGTACCATGATATATTTATAGCAATATGTACCATGATATATATATATATAGCAATATGTACCATGATATATATATATATATATATAGCAATATGTACCATGATATATTTATAGCAATATGTACGATGATATATATAGCAATATGTACCATGATATATATATATAGCAATATGTACCATGATATATATAGAAATATGTACCATGATATATATATATCTATATATAGCAATATGTACCATGATATATATATATATAGCAATATGTACCATGATATATTTATAGCAATATGTACCATGCTATATATAGCAATATGTACCATGATATATATATATAGCAATATGTACCATGATATATATATAGCAATATGTACCATGATATATATATATATCTATATATAGCAATATTTACCATGATATATAGTAATATGTACAATGATATATATATCTATATATAGCAATATGTACCATGATATATAGTAATATGTACAATGATATATAGCAATATGTACCATGATATATAGCAATATGTACCATGATATATAGCAATATGTACCATGATATACAGCAATATGTACCATGATATATAGCAATGTGTACCATGATATATAGCAATATGTACAATGATATATATCTATATATAGCAATATGTACCATGATATATATATATATATAGCAATATGTACCATGATATATATATAGCAATATGTACCATGATATATATATAAATAGCAATATGTACCATGATATATATATAGCAATATATACTATGATATATATATAGCAATATGTACCATGATATATATATATAGCAATATGTACCATGATATATATATATATATAGCAATATGTACCATGATATATATATAGCAATATATACCATGATATATATATAGCAATATGTACCATGATATCTATATATAGCAATATGTACCATGATATATATATATAGCAATATGTACCATGATATCTATATATAGCAATATGTACCATGATATATATATAGCAATATGTACAATGATATATATATAGCAATATGTACCATGATATATATATAGCAATATGTACCATGATATATATATATAGCAATATGTACCATGATATATATATAGCAATATGTACTATGATATATATATATATAGCAATATGTACCATGATATCTATATATAGCAATATGTACCATGATATATATATAGCAATATGTACAATGATATATATATATCAATATGTACCATGATATATATATAGCAATATGTACAATGATATATATATATAGCAATATGTACCATGATATATATATAGCAATATGTACCATGATATATATATAGCAATATGTACCATGATATATATATAGCAATATGTACAATGATATATATATATAGCAATATGTACCATGATATATATATAGCAATATGTACAATGATATATATATATAGCAATATGTACCATGATATCTATATATAGCAATATGTACCATGATATATATATATAGCAATATGTACAATGATATATATATAGCAATATGTACCATGATATATATATAGCAATATGTACAATGATATATATATATAGCAATATGTACCATGATATATATATATAATATATATATATATATAATATATATTTTTTATATATAGCAATATGTACCATGATTATATATATGCAATATGTACCATGATATATATATATATAGCAATATGTACCATGATTATATGTATGTATGTATATATATATATATAGCAATATGTACCATGATTTTTGTTGTTGTATATATAGCATATGTACCATGATATATATATATATATTGCATATGTACCATGATATATTTATAGCATATGTACCATGATATATATATATAGTTGTTGATTATTATAGCAATATGTACCATGATATATATAGCAATATGTACCATGATATATATATATAGCAATATGTACCATGATATATATATAGCAATATGTACCATGATATATATATATCTATATATAGCAATATTTACCATGATATATAGTAATATGTACAATGATATATATATCTATATATAGCAATATGTACCATGATATATATATAGCAATATGTACCATGATATATATATATATAGCAATATGTACCATGATATATATATAGCAATATGTACCATGATATATATATATATATAGCAATATGTACCATGATATATTTATAGCAATATGTACCATGATATATATAGCAATATGTACCATGATATATATATATAGCAATATGTACCATGATATATATATAGCAATATGTACCATGATATATATATATCTATATATAGCAATATTTACCATGATATATAGTAATATGTACAATGATATATATATCTATATATAGCAATATGTACCATGATATATATATAGCAATATGTACCATGATATATATATATATAGCAATATGTACCATGATATATATATAGCAATATGTACCATGATATATATATATATATAGCAATATGTACCATGATATATTTATAGCAATATGTACCATGATATATATAGCAATATGTACCATGATATATATATAGCAATATGTACCATGATATATATATATATATATATATAGCAATATGTACCATGATATATATATTAGCAATATGTACATGATATATATAGCAATATGTACCATGATATATATATCTATATAGCAATATGTACCATGATATATATATAATAGCAATATGTACCATGATATATTTATAGCAATATGTACCATGATATATATAGCAATATGTACCATGATATATATATATAGCAATATGTACCATGATATATATATAGCAATATGTACCATGATATATATATATATAATAGCAATATGTACCATGATATATATATATATATAGCAATATGTACCATGATATATTTATAGCAATATGTACCATGATATATATAGCAATATGTACCATGATATATAGCAATATGTACCATGATATATAGCAATATGTACCATGATATATAGCAATATGTACCATGATATACAGCAATATGTACCATGATATATAGCAATGTGTACCATGATATATATATATATAGCAATATCTACCATGATATATATATATATAGCAATATGTACCATGATATATATATATAGCAATATGTACCATGATATATATATATCTATATATAGCAATATGTACCATGATATATAGCAATATGTACCATGATATATAGCAATGTGTACCATGATATATAGCAATGTGTACCATGATATATAGCAATATGCACCATGATATATAGCAATATGTACCATAATATATAGCAATATGTACCATGATATATAGCAATGTGTACCATGTTATATAGCGATATGTACAATGATATATAGCAATATGTACCATGATATATAGCAGTATATACCATGATATATAACAATATGTACCATGATATATAACAATATGTACAATGATATATAGCAATATGTACCATGATATATATATATAGCAATATGTACCATGATATATATATATAGCAATATGTACCATGATATATATATAGCAATATG
>CM026390.1:7275390-7310582 GCA_014843695.1 Archivesica marissinica | reverse complement strand
TTGCAACACAGACAATGGATGGTAAGAGACGTATGTTTGTCCATAGTTTGGCTCTTCACAGATGATTGCTTCACTTCCGGTATAGAGCCCGGTCTTCGGCTGGCACTGCCGTTAATTTATGTCACAGTTCCGAGATCTAAATCTCTGCCGTTCCACAATCGGCTTTAACTTTAGGCTATAATACACCTATTTAAACATTGGCATGTATGGCCATCACAGTGCTATAATGCACACAATAAAAGCTTGGCAAGTATTGCCGTCACAGTGCTATAATGCACACTTTAAAGATTTACAATACACAAGATCATTAAATCCCTGCGTCCTAAGGACCCTGTCCACTGACGGCGGACTCGATGCTGTACAGCTACCGCTAACCGCTGACACTCTTCCAGTATATGGACGTCACCAGCTCACGCCGGCAAACTATCCCAGTCGGCTCGTGCCCCAGCTTGTTATGTTGATCGTTCCGAACAGGATCTACGCCCCTGAGCTACACCTCTCACGGCTCAGGCATGAAGCGACTACAACAATAACAAATATAAAACCATTGTGCTACGTCAATCTACTCGGCTCTTCTTACCACCTTATATTATAGCATTGTGGTACAACAACAAGACAATAGTTATCAATACACATCTTCACGGTCTAATATACAACGACTCTGTACCCATCAGGACCTCATATGGTATATCTATATAGATATATATACACACACTTAGAACCATGTATGCAAGCAATGTACGCATGCATGTAAGCAATGTACGCATGCATGTAAGCAATGTACGCATGTATGTATGCAAGCAATGTACGCATGTATGTAAGCAATGTACGCATGTATGTAAGCAATGTAAGCATGTATGTATGCAAGCAATGTACGCATGTATGTAAGCAATGTACGCATGTATGTAAGCAATGTACGCATGTATTCAAGCAATGTATCCAATTGCTTACATACATGCGTACATTACTTACTTACATGCGTACATTGCCTACATACATGCGTACATTGCTTACATACATGCGTACATTGCTTACATACATACATACATGCGTACATTGCTTACATACATGCGTACATTGCTTACATACATGCGTACATTGCTTACATACATACATACATGCGTACATTGCTTACATACATGCCTACATTGCCTACATACATGCGTACATTGCTTACATACATGCGTACATTGCTTACATACATGCGTACATTGCTTACATACATACATACATGCGTACATTGCCTACATACATGCGTACATTAATTACATACATACATACATGCGTACATTGCTTACATACATGCGTACATTGCCTACATACATGCGTACATTGCTTACATACATGCGTACATTGCTTACATACGTGCGTACATTGCCTACATACATGCGTGCATTGCTTACATGCATGCGTACATTGCTTACATGCATGCGTACATTGCTTACATACATGCGTACATTGCTTACATACATGCGTACATTGCTTACATACATGCGTACATTGCTTACATACATACATGCGTACATTGCCTACATACATACATGCGTACATTGCTTACATACATACATGCGTACATTGCCTACATGCATGCGTACATTGCTTACATACATGCGTACATTGCTTACATGCATGCGTACATTGCCTACATACATGCATACATTGCCTACATACATGCGTACATTGCCTACATACATGCGTACATTGCCTACATACATGCGTACATTGCCTACATGCATGCGTACATTGCTTACATACATGCGTACATTGCTTACATGCATGCGTACATTGCCTACATACATGCGTACATTGCCTACATACATGCGTACATTGCTTACATGCATGCGTACATTGCTTACATACATGCGTACATTGCCTACATACATGCGTACATTGCTTTGGTGTTGTTTGTGGTTTGTTTGTGGTTTGTTTGGTGTTGTTTGGTGTTGTTTGGTTTTTTTGTGGTTTGTTTGTGGTTTGTTACATGCATGCGTACATTGCTTACATACATGCGTACATTGCCTACATACATGCGTACATTGCTTACATGCATGCGTACATTGCTTACATACATGGTGTTGTTTGTGGTTTGTTTGTGGTTTGTTTTGTGGTTTGTTTACATGCGTACATTGCTTACATACATGCGTACATTGCTTACATACATGCGTACATTGCTTACTTACATGCGTACATTGCCTACATACATGCGTACATTGCTTGCATACATGCGTACATTGCTTGGATACATGCGTACATTGCTTACATACATGCGTACATTGTTTACATACACGCGTACATTGCTTACATACATGCGTACATTGCTTACATGCATGCTTACATGCATGCTTACATGCATGCGTACATTGCTTACATACATGCGTGCATTGCTTACATGCATGCGTAAATTGCTTACATGCATGCGTACATTGCTTACATACATGCGTACATTGCTTACATACATGCGTACATTGCTTACATGCATGCGTACATTGCTTACATACATGCGTACATTGCTTACATGCATGCGTACATTGCCTACATACATGCATACATTGCCTACATACATGCGTACATTGGCTACATACATGCGTACATTGCCTACATACATGCGTACATTGCCTACATGCATGCGTACATTGCTTACATACATGCGTACATTGCTTACATGCATGCGTATATTGCCTACATACATGCGTACATTGCCTACATACATGCGTACATTGCTTACATGCATGCGTACATTGCTTACATACATGCGTACATTGCCTACATACATGCGTACATTGCTTACATACATGCGTGCATTGCTTACATGCATGCGTACATTGCTTACATGCATGCGTACATTGCCTACATACATGCGTGCATTGCTTACATACATGCGTACATTGCTTACATGCATGCGTACATTGCTTACATGCATGCGTACATTGCTTACATGCATGCGTACATTGCTTACATACATGCGTACATTGCTTACATACATGCGTACATTGCTTACATACATGCGTACATTGCTTACATACATACATGCGTACATTGCTTACATACATTGCGTACATTGCTTAATATACATGCGTACATTGCCTACATGCATGCGTACATTGCTTACATACATGCGTACATTGCTTACATGCATGCGTACATTGCCTACATACATGCGTACATTGCCTACATACATGCGTACATTGCCTACATACATGCGTACATTGCTTACATACATGCGTACATTGCTTACATGCATGCGTACATTGCCTACATACATGCGTACATTGCCTACATACATGCGTACATTGCTTACATGCATGCGTACATTGCTTACATACATGCGTACATTGCCTACATACATGCGTACATTGCCTACATACATGCGTGCATTGCTTACATGCATGCGTACATTGCTTACATGCATGCGTACATTGCCTACATACATGCGTGCATTGCTTACATACACGCGTGCATTGCTTACATACACGCGTACATTGCTTACATGCATGCGTACATTGCTTACATGCATGCGTACATTGCTTACATGCATGCGTACATTGCTTACATACATGCGTACATTACCTACATACATGCGTACATTGCCTACATGCATGCGTACATTGCCTACATACATGCGTGCATTGCTTACATGCATGCGTACATTGCTTACATGCATGCGTACATTGTTTACATGCATGCGTACATTGCTTACATACATGCGTACATTGCTTACATACATGCGTACATTGCTTACATACATGCGTACATTGCTTACATACATACATACATGCGTACATTGCCTACATACATGCGTACATTAATTACATACATACATACATGCGTACATTGCTTACATACATGCGTACATTGCCTACATACATGCGTACATTGCTTACATACATGCGTACATTGCTTACATACGTGCGTACATTGCCTACATACATGCGTGCATTGCTTACATGCATGCGTACATTGCTTACATGCATGCGTACATTGCTTACATACATGCGTACATTGCTTACATACATGCGTACATTGCTTACATACATGCGTACATTGCTTACATACATACATGCGTACATTGCTTACATGCATGCGTACATTGCTTACATACATGCGTACATTGCTTACATGCATGCGTACATTGCCTACATACATGCATACATTGCCTACATACATGCGTACATTGCCTACATACATGCGTACATTGCCTACATACATGCGTACATTGCCTACATGCATGCGTACATTGCTTACATACATGCGTACATTGCTTACATGCATGCGTACATTGCCTACATACATGCGTACATTGCCTACATACATGCGTACATTGCTTACATGCATGCGTACATTGCTTACATACATGCGTACATTGCCTACATACATGCGTACATTGCCTACATACATGCGTACATTGCTTACATGCATGCGTACATTGCTTACATGCATGCGTACATTGCCTACATACATGCGTGCATTGCTTACATACACGCGTGCATTGCTTACATACACGCGTACATTGCTTACATGCATGCGTACATTGCTTACATGCATGCGTACATTGCTTACATGCATGCGTACATTGCTTACATACATGCGTACATTACCTACATACATGCGTACATTGCCTACATGCATGCGTACATTGCCTACATACATGCGTGCATTGCTTACATGCATGCGTACATTGCTTACATGCATGCGTACATTGTTTACATGCATGCGTACATTGCTTACATACATGCGTACATTGCTTACATACATGCGTACATTGCTTACATACATGCGTACATTGCTTACTTACATGCGTACATTGCCTACATACATGCGTACATTGCTTGCATACATGCGTACATTGCTTGGATACATGCGTACATTGCTTACATACATGCGTACATTGTTTACATACACGCGTACATTGCTTACATACATGCGTACATTGCTTACATGCATGCTTACATGCATGCTTATATGCATGCGTACATTGCTTACATACATGCGTGCATTGCTTACATGCATGCGTAAATTGCTTACATGCATGCGTACATTGCTTACATACATGCGTACATTGCTTACATACATGCGTACATTGCTTACATACATGTGTACATTGCTTACATACATTGCGTACATTGCTTACATACATTGCGTACATTGCTTACATACATACATGCGTACATTGCCTACATGCATGCGTACATTGCTTACATACATGCGTACATTGCTTACATGCATGCGTACATTGCTTACATACATGCATACATTGCCTACATACATGCGTACATTGCTTACATACATGCGTACATTGCTTACATACATGCGTACATTGCTTACATGCATGCGTACATTGCTTACATACATGCGTACATTGCTTACATGCATGCGTACATTGCTTACATACATGCGTACATTGCCTA
The DNA here is from genome assembly GCA_014843695.1 of Archivesica marissinica. Classification (NCBI taxonomy): domain Eukaryota; kingdom Metazoa; phylum Mollusca; class Bivalvia; order Venerida; family Vesicomyidae; genus Archivesica; species Archivesica marissinica. Next base: position 7,305,177 of record CM026390.1, on the reverse strand, counting down.
CATACATGCGTACATTGCTTACATGCATGCGTACATTGCTTACATACATGCGTACATTGCTACAACATGCGTACATTGCCTACATACATGCGTGATTGCTTACATGCATGCGTACATTGCTTACATGCATGCGTACATTGCCTACATACATGCGTACATTGCTTACATACACGCGTACATTGCTTACATGCATGCGTACATTGCTTACATGCATGCGTACATTGCTTACATGCATGCGTACATTGCTTACATACATGCGTACATTGCTTACATACATGCGTACATTGCTTACATACATGCGTACATTGCTTACATACATACATGCGTACATTGCTTACATACATACATGCGTACATTGCTTACATACATACATGCGTACATTGCCTACATGCATGCGTACATTGCTTACATACATGCGTACATTGCTTACATGCATGCGTACATTGCCTACATACATGCATACATTGCCTACATACATGCGTACATTGCCTACATACATGCGTACATTGCCTACATACATGCGTACATTGCCTACATGCATGCGTACATTGCTTACATACATGCGTACATTGCTTACATGCATGCGTACATTGCCTACATACATGCGTACATTGCCTACATACATGCGTACATTGCTTACATGCATGCGTACATTGCTTACATACATGCGTACATTGCCTACATACATGCGTACATTGCCTACATACATGCGTGCATTGCTTACATGCATGCGTACATTGCTTACATGCATGCGTACATTGCCTACATACATGCGTGCATTGCTTACATACACGCGTGCATTGCTTACATACACGCGTACATTGCTTACATGCATGCGTACATTGCTTACATGCATGCGTACATTGCTTACATGCATGCGTACATTGCTTACATACATGCGTACATTACCTACATACATGCGTACATTGCCTACATGCATGCGTACATTGCCTACATACATGCGTGCATTGCTTACATGCATGCGTACATTGCTTACATGCATGCGTACATTGTTTACATGCATGCGTACATTGCTTACATACATGCGTACATTGCTTACATACATGCGTACATTGCTTACATACATGCGTACATTGCTTACTTACATGCGTACATTGCCTACATACATGCGTACATTGCTTGCATACATGCGTACATTGCTTGGATACATGCGTACATTGCTTACATACATGCGTACATTGCTTACATGCATGCTTACATGCATGCTTACATGCATGCGTACATTGCTTATATACATGCGTGCATTGCTTACATGCATGCGTAAATTGCTTACATGCATGCGTACATTGCTTACATACATGCGTACATTGCTTACATACATGCGTACATTGCTTACATGCATGCGTACATTGCTTACATACATGCGTACATTGCTTACATGCATGCGTACATTGCCTACATACATGCATACATTGCCTACATACATGCGTACATTGGCTACATACATGCGTACATTGCCTACATACATGCGTACATTGCCTACATGCATGCGTACATTGCTTACATACATGCGTACATTGCTTACATGCATGCGTATATTGCCTACATACATGCGTACATTGCCTACATACATGCGTACATTGCTTACATGCATGCGTACATTGCTTACATACATGCGTACATTGCCTACACACATGCGTACATTGCCTACATACATGCGTGCATTGCTTACATGCATGCGTACATTGCTTACATGCATGCGTACATTGCCTACATACATGCGTGCATTGCTTACATACACGCGTACATTGCTTACATGCATGCGTACATTGCTTACATGCATGCGTACATTGCTTACATGCATGCGTACATTGCTTACATACATGCGTACATTGCCTACATATATGCGTACATTGCTTACATGCATGCGTACATTGCTTACATACATGCGTACATTGCTTACATACATGCGTACATTGCTTACTTACATGCGTACATTGCCTACATACATGCGTACATTGCTTGCATACATGCGTACATTGCTTGGATACATGCGTACATTGCTTACATACATGCGTACATTGTTTACATACACGCGTACATTGCTTACATACATGCGTACATTGCTTACATGCATGCTTATATGCATGCTTACATGCATGCTTACATGCATGCGTACATTGCTTACATACATGCGTACATTGCTTACATACATGCGTACATTGCTTACATACATGCGTACATTGCTTACATGCATGCGTACATTGCTTACATGCATGCGTACATTGCTTACATGCATGCGTACATTGTTTACATACATGCGTACATTGCTTACATACATGCGTACATTGTTTACATACATGCGTACATTGCTTACATGCATGCGTACATTGCCTACATGCATGCATACATTGCTTACATGCGTACATTGCTTACATACATGCGTACATTGCTTACATACATGCGTATATTGCTTGCATACATGCGTACATTGCTTACATACATGCGTACATTGCTTGCATACATGCGTACATTGCTTACATACATGCGTACATTGCTTGCATACATGCGTACATTTCTTGCATACATGCGTACATTGCTTGCATACATGCGTACATTGCTTGCACACATGCGTACATTGCTTGCATACATGCGTACATTTCTTGCATACATGCGTACATTGCTTGCATATATGCGTACATTGCTTGTATACATGCGTACATTGCTTGCACACATGCGTACATTGCTGGATACATTGCTTGGATACATGCGTACATTGCTTGCATACATGCGTACATTGCTAACATTCATGCGTACATTGCTTACATACATACATGCGTATATTGCTTACATACATACATGCGTACATTGCTTACATACATGCGTACATTGCCTACATACATGCGTACATTGCCTACATACATGCGTACATTGCTTACATACATACATGCGTACATTGCTTACATACATGCGTACATTGCCTACATACATGCGTACATTGCTTACATACATGCGTACATTGCTTACATACATGCGTACATTGCTTGGATACATTGCTTACATACATGCGTACATTGCTTGGATACATGCGTACATTGCTTGCATACATGCGTACATTGCTTACATACATGCGTACATTGCTTACATACATGCGTACATTGCTTGCATACATGCGTGCATTGCTTTCATACATGCGTACATTGCTTACATACATGCGTACATTGCTTACATACATGCGTACATTGCCTACATACACACGTACATTGCTTACATTCATGCGGACATTGCTTACATACATGCGTACATTGCTTACATACATGCGTACATTGCTTACATACATACATGCGTACATTGCTTACATACATGCGTACATTGCTTACATACATGCGTACATTGCTTGCATACATGCGTGCATTGCTTGGATACATTGCTTACATACATGCGTACATTGCTTGGATACATGCGTACATTGCCTACATACATGCATACATTGCTTACATACATACATGCGTACATTGCTTACATACATGCGTACATTGCTTACATACATGCGTACATTGCTTGCATACATGCGTGCATTGCTTGGATACATTGCTTACATACATGCGTACATTGCTTGGATACATGCGTACATTGCTTACATACATGCATACATTGCTTACATACATACATGCGTACATTGCTTACATACATGCGTATATTGCTTGCATACATGTGTACATTGCTTACATACATGCGTCCATTGCTTACATACATGCCTACATTGCCTACATACATGCGTACATTGCTTACATACATGCGTACATTGCTTACATACATGCGTACATTGCTTACATACATACATACATACATGCGTACATTGCCTACATACATGCGTACATTAATTACATACATACATACATGCGTACATTGCTTACATACATGCGTACATTGCCTACATACATGCGTACATTGCTTACATACATGCGTACATTGCTTACATACGTGCGTACATTGCCTACATACATGCGTGCATTGCTTACATGCATGCGTACATTGCTTACATGCATGCGTACATTGCTTACATACATGCGTACATTGCTTACATACATGCGTACATTGCTTACATACATGCGTACATTGCTTACATACATACATGCGTACATTGCTTACATACATACATGCGTACATTGCCTACATGCATGCGTACATTGCTTACATACATGCGTACATTGCTTACATGCATGCGTACATTGCCTACATACATGCCTACATTGCCTACATACATGCGTACATTGCCTACATACATGCGTACATTGCCTACATACATGCGTACATTGCCTACATGCATGCGTACATTGCTTACATACATGCGTACATTGCTTACATGCATGCGTACATTGCATACATACATGCGTACATTGCCTACATACATGCGTACATTGCTTACATGCATGCGTACATTGCCTACATACATGCGTGCATTGCTTACATACACGCGTGCATTGCTTACATACACGCGTACATTGCCTACATACATGCGTACATTGCCTACATACATGCGTACATTGCCTACATGCATGCGTACATTGCTTACATACATGCGTACATTGCTTACATGCATGCGTACATTGCATACATACATGCGTACATTGCCTACATACATGCGTACATTGCTTACATGCATGCGTACATTGCCTACATACATGCGTGCATTGCTTACATACACGCGTGCATTGCTTACATACACGCGTACATTGCCTACATACATGCGTACATTGCCTACATACATGCGTACATTGCCTACATGCATGCGTACATTGCTTACATACATGCGTACATTGCTTACATGCATGCGTACATTGCTTACATACATGCGTACATTGCTTACATACATGCGTACATTGCTTACATACATGCGTACATTGCTTACATACATGCGTACATTGCTTACATACATGCGTACATTGCTTACATACATGCGTACATTGCTTACATACATGCGTACATTGCTTACATACATGCGTACATTGCTTACATACATGCGTACATTGCTTACATACATGCGTACATTGCTTACATACATGCGTACATTGCTTACATACATGCGTACATTGCCTACATACATGCGTACATTGCTTACATACATGCGTACATTGCTTACATACATGCGTACATTGCTTACATACATGCGTACATTGCTTACATACATGCGTACATTGCTTACATACATGCGTACATTGCTTACATCATGCTACATTGCTTACATACATGCGTACATTGCTTCATACATGTACATTGCTACATACATGCGTACATTGCTTACATTCATGCGTACATTGCTTACATACATGCGTACATTGCTTACATACATGCGTACATTGCTTACATACATACTGCGTAATTGCTTACATACATGCGTACATTGCTTGGATACATGCGTACATTGCTTACATACATGCGTACATTGCTTACATACATACATGCGTACATTGCTTACATACATGCGTACATTGCTTACATACATGCGTACATTGCTTACATACATGCGTACATTGCTTACATACATGCGTACATTGCTTGATACATACATGCGTACATTGCTTACATACATGCGTACATTGCTTACATACATGCGTACATTGCTTACATACATGCGTGCATTGCTTTCATACATGCGTACATTGCTTACATGCATGCGTACATTGCTTACATACATGCGTACATTGCTTACATACATGCGTACATTGCTTACATACATGTGTACATTGCTTACATACATGCGTACATTGCTTACATACATGCGTACATTGCTTACATGCATGCGTACATTGCTTACATACATGCATACATTGCTTACATACATGCGTACATTGCCTACATACATGCGTACATTGCTTACATACATGCGTACATTGCCTACATACATGCGTACATTGCTTACATACATGCGTACATTGCCTACATACATGCGTACATTGCTTACATACATGCGTACATTGCTTGGATACATTGCTTACATACATGCGTACATTGCTTGGATACATTGCTTGCATACATGCGTACATTGCTTACATACATGCGTACATTGCTTACATACATGCGTACATTGCTTACATACATGCGTACATTGCTTGCATACATGCGTACATTGCTTACATACATGCGTACATTGCTTACATACATGCGTACATTGCTTGCATACATGCGTGCATTGCTTTCATAAATGCGTACATTGCTTACATGCATGCATACATTGCTTACATACATACATGCGTACATTGCTTACTGACATGCGTACATTGCTTACATACATGCGTACATTGCTTACATACATGCGTACATTGCCTACATACACGCGTACATTGCTTACATGCATGCTACATTGTCTACATACACGCGTACATTGCGTACATACATACATCGTACATTGCCTACATACACGCGTATATTGCTTACATTTATGCGTACATTGCCTACATGCATGCGTACATTGCTTACATGCATGCGTACATTGCTTACATGCATGCGTACATTGCTTACATACATACATGCGTACATTGCTTACATACATGCGTACATTGCTTACATACATGCGTACATTGCTTGCATACATGTGTACATTGCCTACATACATGCGTATATTGCTTGCATACATGCGTACATTGCTTGGATACATGCGTACATTGCTTACATACATGCGTACATTGTTTACATACATGCGTACATTGCTTACATGCATGCATACATTGCTTACATGCGTACATTGCTTACATACATGCGTACATTGCTTACATACATGCGTACATTGCTTGCATACATGTGTGCATTGCTTTCATACATGCGTACATTGCTTACATACATGCGTACATTGCTTACATACATGCGTACATTGCCTACATACACGCGTACATTGCTTACATTCATGCGGACATTGCTTACATACATGCGTACATTGCTTACATACATGCGTACATTGCTTACATACATACATACATACATACATTACATCATGCGTACATTGCTTACATACATGCGTACATTGCTTACATACATGCGTACATTGTTTGCTACATGCGTGCATTGCTTGGATACATGCTTACATATGGTCATTGCTTACATACATGCGTACATTGCTTACATACATGCGTACATTGCTTACATACATGCGTACATTGCTTACATACTTGCGTACATTGCTTGCATACATGCGTACATTGCTTGCATACATGTTTGCTTACATACATGCGTACATTGCTTGGATACATGCGTACATTGCTTACATACATGCATACATTGCTTACATAAATGCGTACATTGCTTACATACATGCGTACATTGCTTACATACATGCGTACATTGCTTACATACATGCGTGCATTGCTTACATACATGCGTACATTGCTTGCATACATGCGTACATTGCTTGCATACATGCGTACATTGCTTGCATACATGCGTACATTGCTTGCATACATGCGTACATTGCTTACATACATGCGTACATTGCTTACATACATGCGTACATTGCTTACATACATGCGTACATTGTCTTACATACATGCGTACATTGCTTACATACATGCGTACATTGCTTACATACATGCGTACATTGCTTACATACATGCGTACATTGCTTACATGCATGCGTACATTGCTTACATACATGCGTACATTGCTTACATACATGCGTACATTGCTTCTGTTACATACATGCGTACATTGCTTACATACATGCGTACTTGCTACATACATGCGTACATTGCTTACATACATGCGTACATTGCCTACATACATGCGTACATTGCTTACATACATGCGTACATTGCTTGGATACATGCTTACATTGCTTACATTCTTGGGTACATTGCTTGCATACATGCGTACATTGCTTACATACATGCGTACATTGCTTACATACATGCGTACATTGCTTACATACATGCATACATTGCTTACATACATGCGTACATTGCTTACATACATGCGTACATTGCTTACATACATGCGTACATTGCTTACATACATGCGTACATTGCTTACATACATGCGTACATTGCCTACATACATGCGTACATTGCTTACATACATGCGTACATTGCTTACTGACATGCGTACATTGCTTACATACATGCGTACATTGCTTACATACATGCGTACATTGCCTACATACACGCGTACATTGCTTACATGCATGCTACATTGTCTACATACACGCGTACATTGCGTACATACATACATCGTACATTGCCTACATACACGCGTATATTGCTTACATTCATGCGTACATTGCCTACATGCATGCGTACATTGCTTACATGCATGCGTACATTGCTTACATGCATGCGTACATTGCTTACATACATACATGCGTACATTGCTTACATACATACATACATGCGTACATTGCTTACATACATGCGTACATTGCTTGCATACATGTGTACATTGCCTACATACATGCGTATATTGCTTGCATACATGCGTACATTGCTTGGATACATGCGTACATTGCGTACATACATGCGTACATTGTTTACATACATGCGTACATTGCTTACATGCATGCATACATTGCTTACATGCGTACATTGCTTACATACATGCGTACATTGCTTACATACATGCGTACATTGCTTGCATACATGCGTACATTGCTTACATACATGCGTACATTGCTTACATACATGCGTACATTGCTTACATACATGCGTACATTGCTTGCATACATGCGTACATTTCTTGCATACATGTGTACATTGCTTGCATACATGCGTACATTGCTTGCACACATGCGTATATTGCTTGCATACATGCGTACATTTCTTGCATACATGCGTACATTGCTTGCATACATGCGTACATTGCTTGTATACATGCGTACATTGCTTGCACACATGCGTACATTGCTGGATACATTGCTTGGATACATGCGTACATTGCTTGCATACATGCGTACATTGCTTACATTCATGTGTACATTGCTTACATAAATGCGTACATTGCTTACATACATACATGCGTACATTGCTTACATACATGCGTACATTGCCTACATACATGCGTACATTGCTTACATACATGCGTACATTGCTTACATACATGCGTACATTGCTTGGATACATTGCTTACATACATGCGTACATTGCTTGGATACATGCGTACATTGCTTGCATACATGCGTACATTGCTTACATACATGCGTACATTGCTTACATACATGCGTACATTGCTTGCATACATGCGTGCATTGCTTTCATACATGCGTACATTGCTTACATACATGCGTACATTGCTTACATACATGCGTACATTGCCTACATACAGGCGTACATTGCTTACATCATGCGGACATTGCTTACATACATGCGTACATTGCTTACATACATGCGTACATTGCTTACATACATACATGCGTACATTGCTTACATACATGCGTACATTGCTTACATACATGCGTACATTGCTTCATACATGCGTCATTGCTTACTACATGCGTACATTGCTTGCATACATGCGTGCATTGCTTGGATACATTGCTTACATACATGCGTACATTGCTTGGATACATGCGTACATTGCCTACATACATGCATACATTGCTTACATACATACATGCGTACATTGCTTACATACATGCGTACATTGCTTACATACATGCGTACATTGCTTGCATACATGCGTGCATTGCTTGGATACATTGCTTACATACATGCGTACATTGCTTGGATACATGCGTACATTGCTTACATACATGCATACATTGTACATACATACATGCGTACATTGCTTACATACATGCGTACATTGCTTGCATACATGCGTACATTGCTTACATACATGCGTCCATTGCTTACATACATGCGTACATTGCTTGCATACATACATGCGTACATTGCTTACATACATGCATACATTGCATACATACATGCGTACATTGCTTACATACATGCGTACATTGCTTCATACATGCGTACATTGCTTACATGCATGCGTACATTGCTTACATACATGCGTACATTGCTTACATACATGCGTACATTGCTTACATACATGCGTACATTGCTTACATACATGCGTACATTGCTTACATACATGCGTACATTGCATACATACATGCGTACATTGCTTACATACATGCGTACATTGCTTACATACATGCGTACATTGCTTACATACATGCGTACATTGCATACATACATGCGTACATTGCTTACATACATGCGTACATTGCTTACATACATGCGTACATTGCTTACATACATGCGTACATTGCATACATACATGCGTACATTGCTTACATACATGCGTACATTGCTTACATACATGCGTACATTGCTTACATACATGCGTACATTGCATACATACATGCGTACATTGCTTACATACATGCGTACATTGCTTACATACATGCGTACATTGCTTACATACATGCGTACATTGCATACATACATGCGTACATTGCTTACATACATGCGTACATTGCTTACATACATGCGTACATTGCTTACATACATGCGTACATTGCTTGCATACATGCGTGCATTGCTTTCATGCGTACATTGCTTACATGCATGCATACATTGCTTACATACATGGTTTGTTACATGCGTACATTGCTTACATACATGCGTACATTGCTTACATACATGCGTACATTGCCTACATACACGCGTACATTGCTTACATGCATGCTACATTGCCTACATACACGCGTACATTGCGTACATACATACATCGTACATTGCCTACATACACGCGTATATTGCTTACATTCATGCGTACATTGCTTACATGCATGCGTACATTGCTTACATGCATGCGTACATTGCTTACATACATTGCGTACATTGCTTACATACATGCGTACATTGCTTACATTCATGCGTACATTGCTTACATACATGCGTACATTGCTTACATACATGCGTACATTGCTTACATACATGCGTACATTGCTTACATACATGCGTACATTGCTTGCATACATGCGTACATTGCTTACATACATGCGTATATTGCTTGCATACATGCGTACATTGCTTGGATACATGCGTACATTGCTTACATACATGCGTACATTGTTTACATACACGCGTACATTGCTTACATACATGCGTACATTGCTTACATGCATGCTTACATGTGCTTACATGCATGCGTACATTGCTTACATGCATGCGTACATTGCTTACATGCATGCGTACATTGCTTACATACATGCGTACATTGCTTACATACATGCGTACATTGCTTACATACATGCGTACATTGCTTACATGCATGCGTACATTGCTTACATACATGCGTACATTGCTTACATACATGCGTACATTGCTTACATACATGCGTACATTGCTTACATACATGCGTACATTGCTTACATGCGTACATTGCTTACATACATGCGTACATTGCTTACATGCATGCGTACATTGCTTACATACATGCATACATTGCTTACATACATGCGTACATTGCCTACATACATGCGTACATTGCTTACATACATGCGTACATTGCCTACATACATGCGTACATTGCTTACATACGTGCGTACATTGCCTACATACATGCGTACATTGCTTACATACATGCGTACATTGCTTGGATACATTGCTTACATACATGCGTACATTGCTTGGATACATTGCTTGCATACATGCGTACATTGCTTACATACATGCGTACATTGCTTACATACATGCGTACATTGCTTACATACATGCGTACATTGCTTGCATACATGCGTACATTGCTTACATACATGCGTACATTGCTTACATACATGCGTACATTGCTTGCATACATGCGTACATTGCTTTCATACATGCGTACATTGCTTACATACATGCGTACATTGCTTACATACATGGTTTGTTTACATGCGTACATTGCTTACATACATGCGTACATTGCTTACATACATGCGTACATTGCCTACATACACGCGTACATTGCTTACATGCATGCTACATTGCCTACATACACGCGTACATTGCGTACATACATACATCGTACATTGCCTACATACACGCCTATATTGCTTACATTCATGCGTACATTGCTTACATGCATGTGTACATTGCTTACATGCATGCGTACATTGCTTACATACATACATGCGTACATTGCCTACATACACGCATACATTGCTTACATTCATGCGTTCATTGCTTACATGCATGCGTACATTGCTTACATACATACATGCGTAAATTGCTTACATTCATGCGTACATTGCTTACATACATGCGTACATTGCTTGCATACATGTGTACACTGCCTACATACATGCGTATATTGCTAGCATACATGCGTACATTGCTTGGATACATGCGTACATTGCTTACATACATGCGTACATTGTTTACATACACGCGTACATTGCTTACATACATGCGTACATTGCTTACATGCATGCTTACATGCATGCGTACATTGCTTACATGCATGCGTACATTGCTTACATGCATGCGTACATTGTTTACATACACGCGTACATTGCTTACATACATGCGTACATTGCTTACATGCATGCGTACATTGCTTACATGCATGCGTACATTGTTTACATACATGCGTACATTGCTTACATACATGCATACATTGCTTACATGCATGCGTACATTGTTTACATACATGCGTACATTGCTTACATGCATGCGTACATTGCTTACATGCGTACATTGCTTACATACATGCGTACATTGCTTACATACATGCGTACATTGCTTGCATACATGCATACATTGCTTACATACATGCGTACATTGCTTGCATACATGCGTACATTGCTTACATACATGCGTACATTGCTTGCATACATGCGTACATTTCTTGCATACATGCATACATTGCTTGCATACATGCGTACATTGCTTGCATACATGCGTACATTGCTTGGATACATGCGTACATTGCTTACATACATGCGTACATTGTTTACATACACGCGTACATTGCTTACATACATGCGTACATTGCTTACATGCATGCTTACATGCATGCGTACATTGCTTACATACATGCGTACATTGCTTACATACATGCGTACATTGCTTACATACATGCGTACATTGCTTACATGCATGCGTACATTGTTTACATACACGCGTACATTGCTTACATACATGCGTACATTGCTTACATGCATGCGTACATTGCTTACATGCATGCGTACATTGTTTACATACATGCGTACATTGCTTACATACATGCGTACATTGTTTACATACATGCGTACATTGCTTACATGCATGCGTACATTGATTACATGCGTACATTGCTTACATACATGCGTACATTGCTTACATACATGCGTACATTGCTTGCATACATGCGTACATTGCTTACATACATGCGTACATTGCTTGCATACATGCATACATTGCTTACATACATGCGTACATTGCTTGCATATATGCGTACATTTCTTGCATACATGCGTACATTGCTTGCATACATGCGTACATTGCTTGCACACATGCGTACATTGCTTGCATACATGCGTACATTTCTTGCATACATGCGTACATTGCTTGCATACATGCGTACATTGCTTGTATACATGCGTACATTACTTGCACACATGCGTACATTGCTGGATACATTGCTTGGATACATGCGTACATTGCTTGCATACATGCGTACATTGCTTATATTCATGCGTACATTGCTTACATACATACATGCGTACATTGCTTACATACATACATGCGTACATTGCTTACATACATACATGCGTACATTGCTTACATACATGCGTACATTGCCTACATACATGCGTACATTGCTTCATACATACATGCGTACATTGCTTACATACATGCGTACATTGCTTACATACATGCGTACATTGCTTACATGCATGCGTACATTGCTTACATACATGCGTACATTGCTTACATACATGCGTACATTGCTTACATACATGCGTACATTGCTTACATACATGCGTACATTGCTTACATACATGCGTACATTGCTTACATACTGCGTACATGCTTACAGCATGCGTACATTGCTTACATACATGCATACATTGCTTACATACATGCGTACATTGCTACATACATGCGTACATTGCTTACATACATGCGTACATTGCCTACATACATGCGTACATTGCTTACATACATGCGTACATTGCTACATACATGCGTACATTGCTTACATACATGCGTACATTGCTTGGATACATTGCTTGCTACATGCGTACATTGCTTACATACATGCGTACATTGCTTACATACATGCGTACATTGCTTACATACATGCGTACATTGCTTACATACATGCGTACATTGCTTACATACATGCGTACATTGCTTGCATACATGCGTGCATTGCTCTCATAAATGCGTACATTGCTTACATGCATGCATACATTGCTTACATACATACATGCGTACATTGCTTTCTTACATGCGTACATTGCTTACATACATGCGTACATTGCTTACATACATGCGTACATTGCCTACATACACGCGTACATTGCTTACATGCATGCTACATTGCCTACATACACGCGTACATTGCGTACATACATACATCGTACATTGCCTACATACACGCGTATATTGCTTACATTCATGCGTACATTGCTTACATGCATGCGTACATTGCTTACATGCATGCGTACATTGCTTACATACATACATACATGCGTACATTGCCTACATACACGCATACATTGCTTACATTCATGCGTTCATTGCTTACATGCATGCGTACATTGCTTACATACATACATGTGTACATTGCTTACATACATGCGTACATTGCTTACATACATGCGTACATTGCTTGCATACATGTGTACATTGCCTACATACATGCGTATATTGCTTGCATACATGCGTACATTGCTTGGATACATGCGTACATTGCTTACATACATGCGTACATTGTTTACATACACGCGTACATTGCTTACATACATGCGTACATTGCTTACATGCATGCTTGCATGCATGCTTACATGCATGCGTACATTGCTTACATACATGCGTACATTGCTTACATACATGCGTATATTGCTTACATACATGCGTACATTGCTTTCTTACATGCGTACATTGCTTAAATACATGCGTACATTGCTTACATACATGCGTACATTGCCTACATACACGCGTACATTGCTTACATGCATGCTACATTGCCTACATACACGCGTACATTGCGTACATACATACATCGTACATTGCCTACATACACGCGTATATTGCTTACATTCATGCGTACATTGCTTACATGCATGCGTACATTGCTTACATGCATGCGTACATTGCTTACATACATACATACATGCGTACATTGCCTACATACACGCATACATTGCTTACATTAATGCGTTCATTGCTTACATGCATGCGTACATTGCTTACATACATACATGTGTACATTGCTTACATACATGCGTACATTGCTTACATACATGCGTACATTGCTTGCATACGTGTGTACATTGCCTACATACATGCGCATATTGCTTGCATACATGCGTACATTGCTTGGATACATGCGTACATTGCTTACATACATGCGTACATTGTTTACATACACGCGTACATTGCTTACATACATGCGTACATTGCTTACATGCATGCTTACATGCATGCTTACATGCATGCGTACATTGCTTACATACATGCGTACATTGCTTACATACATGCGTACATTGCTTACATACATGCGTACATTGCTTACATGCATGCGTACATTGTTTACATACACGCATACATTGCTTACATACATGCGTACATTGCTTACATGCATGCGTACATTGCTTACATGCATGCGTACATTGTTTACATACATGCGTACATTGCTTACATACATGCGTACATTGTTTACATACATGCGTACATTGCTTACATGCATGCGTACATTGCTTACATGCATGCGTACATTGCTTACATGCGTACATTGCTTACATACATGCGTACATTGCTTACATACATGCGTACATTGCTTGCATACATTGCTTACATACATGCGTACATTGCTTGCATACATGCGTACATTGCTTACATACATGCGTACATTGCTTACATACATGCGTACATTGCTTACATACATGCGTACATTGCTTACATACATGCGTACATTGCTTACATACATGCGTACATTGCCTACATACATGCGTACATTGCTTACAGACATGCGTACATTGCTTACATACATGCGTACATTGCCTACATACATGCGTACATTGCTTACATTCATGCGGACATTGCTTACATGCATGCGTACATTGCTTACATACATACATGCGTACATTGCTTACATACATGCGTACATTGCTTACATACATGCGTACATTGCTTACATACATGCGTACATTGCTTACATACATACATGCGTACATTGCTTACATACATGCGTACATTGTTTACATACATGCGTACATTGCTTAAATACATGCGTACATTGCTTGCATACATGCGTACATTGCTTACATACATGTGTACATTGCTTACATACATGCGTACATTGCTTACATACATGCGTACATTGCTTACATACATGCGTACATTGCTTACATACATGCGTACATTGCTTACATACATGCGTACATTGCCTACATACATGCGTACATTGCCTACATACGTGCGTACATTGCTTACATACATGCGTACATTGCTTACATGCATGCTTACATGCATGCGTACATTTCTTACATGCATGCGTACATTGCTTGCATACATGCGTACATTTCTTGCATACATGCGTACATTGCTTGCATACATGCGTACATTGCTTGCACACATGCGTACATTGCTGGATACATTGCTTGGATACATGCGTACATTGCTTGCATACATGCGTACATTGCTTACATACATGCATACATTGCTTACATACATGCGTGCATTTCTTACATACATGCGTACATTGCTTACATGCATGCTTACATGCATGCGTACATTGCTTACATACATGCGTACATTGCTTACATACATGCGTACATTGCTTACATACATGCGTACATTGCTTACATGCATGCGTACATTGTTTACATACACGCGTACATTGCTTACATACATGCGTACATTGCTTACATGCATGCGTACATTGCTTACATGCATGCGTACATTGTTTACATACATGCGTACATTGCTTACATACATGCGTACATTGTTTACATACATGCGTACATTGCTTACATGCATGCGTACATTGCTTACATGCGTACATTGCTTACATACATGCGTACATTGCTTACATACATGCGTACATTGCTTGCATACATGCGTACATTGCTTACATACATGCGTACATTGCTTGCATACATGCATACATTGCTTACATACATGCGTACATTGCTTGCATACATGCGTACATTTCTTGCATACATGCGTACATTGCTTGCATACATGCGTACATTGCTTGCACACATGCGTACATTGCTTGCATACATGCGTACATTGCTTGTATACATGCGTACATTGCTTGCACATATGCGTACATTGCTGGATACATTGCTTGGATACATGCGTACATTGCTTGCATACATGCGTACATTGCTTACATTCATGCGTACATTGCTTACATACATACATGCGTACATTGCTTACATACATACATGCGTACATTGCTTACATACATACATGCGTACATTGCTTACATACATGCGTACATTGCCTACATACATGCGTACATTGCTTACATACATGCGTACATTGCTTGCATACATACATGCGTACATTGCTTACATACATGCGTGCATTGCTTTCATACATGCGTACATTGCTTACATGCATGCGTACATTGCTTACATACATGCGTACATTGCTTACATACATGCGTACATTGCTTACATACATGTGTACATTGCTTACATACATGCGTACATTGCTTACATACATGCGTACATTGCTTACATGCATGCGTACATTGCTTACATACATGCATACATTGCTTACATACATGCGTACATTGCCTACATACATGCGTACATTGCTTACATACATGCGTACATTGCCTACATACATGCGTACATTGCTTACATACATGCGTACATTGCCTACATACATGCGTACATTGCTTACATACATGCGTACATTGCTTGGATACATTGCTTACATACATGCGTACATTGCTTGGATACATTGCTTGCATACATGCGTACATTGCTTACATACATGCGTACATTGCTTACATACATGCGTACATTGCTTACATACATGCGTACATTGCTTGCATACATGCGTACATTGCTTACATACATGCGTACATTGCTTACATACATGCGTACATTGCTTGCATACATGCGTGCATTGCTCTCATAAATGCGTACATTGCTTACATGCATGCATACATTGCTTACATACATACATGCGTACATTGCTTTCTTACATGCGTACATTGCTTACATACATGCGTACATTGCTTACATACATGCGTACATTGCCTACATACACGCGTACATTGCTTACATGCATGCTACATTGCCTACATACACGCGTACATTGCGTACATACATACATCGTACATTGCCTACATACACGCGTATATTGCTTACATTCATGCGTACATTGCTTACATGCATGCGTACATTGCTTACATGCATGCGTACATTGCTTACATACATACATACATGCGTACATTGCCTACATACACGCATACATTGCTTACATTCATGCGTTCATTGCTTACATGCATGCGTACATTGCTTACATACATACATGTGTACATTGCTTACATACATGCGTACATTGCTTACATACATGCGTACATTGCTTGCATACATGTGTACATTGCCTACATACATGCGTATATTGCTTGCATACATGCGTACATTGCTTGGATACATGCGTACATTGCTTACATACATGCGTACATTGTTTACATACACGCGTACATTGCTTACATACATGCGTACATTGCTTACATGCATGCTTACATGCATGCTTACATGCATGCGTACATTGCTTACATACATGCGTACATTGCTTACATACATGCGTACATTGCTTACATACATGCGTACATTGCTTTCTTACATGCGTACATTGCTTACATACATGCGTACATTGCTTACATACATGCGTACATTGCCTACATACACGCGTACATTGCTTACATGCATGCTACATTGCCTACATACACGCGTACATTGCGTACATACATACATCGTACATTGCCTACATACACGCGTATATTGCTTACATTCATGCGTACATTGCTTACATGCATGCGTACATTGCTTACATGCATGCGTACATTGCTTACATACATACATACATATGCGTACATTGCCTACATACACGCATACATTGCTTACATTCATGCGTTCATTGCTTACATGCATGCGTACATTGCTTACATACATACATGTGTACATTGCTTACATACATGCGTACATTGCTTACATACATGCGTACATTGCTTGCATACATGTGTACATTGCCTACATACATGCGTATATTGCTTGCATACATGCGTACATTGCTTGGATACATGCGTACATTGCTTACATACATGCGTACATTGTTTACATACACGCGTACATTGCTTACATACATGCGTACATTGCTTACATGCATGCTTACATGCATGCTTACATGCATGCGTACATTGCTTACATACATGCGTACATTGCTTACATACATGCGTACATTGCTTACATACATGCGTACATTGCTTACATGCATGCGTACATTGTTTACATACACGCGTACATTGCTTACATACATGCGTACATTGCTTACATGCATGCGTACATTGCTTACATGCATGCGTACATTGCTTACATGCATGCGTACATTGTTTACATACATGCGTACATTGCTTACATACATGCGTACATTGTTTACATACATGCGTACATTGCTTACATGCATGCGTACATTGCTTACATGCATGCGTACATTGCTTACATGCGTACATTGCTTACATACATGCGTACATTGCTTACATACATGCGTACATTGCTTGCATACATGCGTACATTGCTTACATACATGCGTACATTGCTTGCATACATGCGTACATTGCTTACATACATGCGTACATTGCTTACATACATGCGTACATTGCTTACATACATGCGTACATTGCTTACATACATGCGTACATTGCTTACATACATGCGTACATTGCCTACATACATGCGTACATTGCTTACAGACATGCGTACATTGCTTACATACATGCGTACATTGCCTACATACATGCGTACATTGCTTACATTCATGCGGACATTGCTTACATGCATGCGTACATTGCTTACATACATACATGCGTACATTGCTTACATACATGCGTACATTGCTTACATACATGCGTACATTGCTTACATACATGCGTACATTGCTTACATACATACATGCGTACATTGCTTACATACATGCGTACATTGTTTACATACATGCGTACATTGCTTAAATACATGCGTACATTGCTTGCATACATGCGTACATTGCTTACATACATGTGTACATTGCTTACATACATGCGTACATTGCTTACATACATGCGTACATTGCTTACATACATGCGTACATTGCTTACATACATGCGTACATTGCTTACATACTTGCGTACATTGCTTACATACATGCGTGCATTGCTTACATACATGCGTACATTGCTTACATACATGCGTACATTGCTTGCATACATGCGTACATTGCTTACATACATGCGTACATTGCCTACATACATGCGTACATTGCTTACATACATGCGTACATTGCTTGCATACATGCGTACATTGCTTACATACATGCGTACATTGCTTACATACATGCGTACATTGCCTACATACATGCGAACATTGCGTACATACATGCGTACCGGTACATTGCTTACATACATGCGTACATTGCATACATTCATGCGTACATTGCTTACATACATGCATACATTGCTTACTTACATGCGTACATTGCTTAAATACATGCGTACATTGCTTACATACATGCGTACATTGCTTACATACATGCGTACATTGCTTACATACATGCGTACATTGCTTACATACATACATGCGTACATTGCTTACATACATGCGTACATTGCTTACATACATGCGTACATTGCTTACTTACATGCGTACATTGCTTACATACATACATGCGTACATTGCTTACATACATACATGCGTATATTGCTTACATACATACATGCGTACATTGCTTACATACATACATGCGTACATTGCTTACATACATACATGCGTACATTGCTTACATACATACATGGGTACATTGCTTACATACATACATGCGTACATTGCTTACATACATGCGTACATTGCTTACATACATGCGTACATTGCAATCCTCATGGCCCATGTAATGTTGTCCAAGTACAATCCTCATGACCCATGTAATGTTGTCCAAGTAGAATCCTCATGGTACATGTAATGCTGTCCAGGTACAATCCTTATGGTACATGTAATGTTGTCCAGGTACAATCCTCATGGTACATGTAATGTTGTCCAAGTACAATCCTAATGGTACATGTAATGCTGTCCAGGTACAATCCTCATGGTACATGTAATGTTGTCCAAGTACATTCCTCATGTTACATGTAATGTTGTTCAAGTACAATCCTCATGGTACATGTAATGTTGTCCAAGTACAATCCTCATGACCCATGTAATGTTTTCCAAGTACAATCCTCATGGTACATGTAATGTTGTCCAAGTACAATCCTCATGACCCATGTAATGTTGTCCAGGTACAATCCTCATGGTACATGTAATGTTGTCCAAGTACAATCATCATGATCCATGTAATGCTGTCCAAGTACAATACTCATGGTACATGTAATGTTGTCCAAGTACAATCCCTATGACACATGTAATGTTGTCCAAGTACAATCCTCATGGTACATGTAATGTTGTCCAAGTACAATCCTCATGATCCATGTAATGTTGTCCACGTACAATCCTCATGGCCCAGGTAATGTTGTCCAAGTACAATCCTCATGGTACATGTAATGTTGTCCACGTACAATCCTCATGGCCCATGTAATGTTGTCCAAGTACAATCCTCATGGTACATGTAATGTTGTCCAAGTACAATCCTCATGGTACATGTAATGATGACCACGTACAAACCTCATGGCCCATGTAATGTTGTCCAAGTACAATCCTCATGGTACATGTAATGTTGTCCAAGTACAATCCTCATGGTACATGTAATGTTGTCCAAGTACAATCCTCATGGTACATGTAATGTTGTCCAAGTACAATCCTCATGGTACATGTAATGTTGTCCACGTACAATCCTCATGGTACATGTAATGTTGTCCTAGTACAATCCTCATGACCCATGTAATGTTGTCCAGGTACAATCCTCATGACCCATGTAATGTTGTCCAAGTACAATCCTCATGGTACATGTAATGTTGTCCAAGTACAATCCTCATGGTACATGTAATGTTGTCCAAGTACAATCCTCATGACCCATGTAATGTTGTCCAAGTACAATCCTCATGACCCATGTAATGTTGTCCAAGTACAATCCTCATGGCCCATGTAATGTTGCCCAAGTACAATCCTCATGACCCATGTAATGTTGTCCAAGTACAATCCTCATGGCCCATGTAATGTTGTCCAAGTACAATCCTCATGATCCATGTAATGTTGTCCTAGTACAATCCTCATGACCCATGTAATGTTGTCCAGGTACAATCCTCATGACCCATGTAATGTTGTCCAAGTACAATCCTCATGGTACATGTAATGTTGTCCAAGTACAATCCTCATGGTACATGTAATGTTGTCCAAGTACAATCCTCATGACCCATGTAATGTTGTCCAAGTACAATCCTCATGGCCCATGTAATGTTGCCCAAGTACAATCCTCGTGACCCATGTAATGTTGTCCAAGTACAATCCTCATGGCCCATGTAATGTTGTCCAAGTACAATCCTCATGATCCATGTAATGTTGTCCAAGTACAATCCTCATGACCCATGTAATGTTGTCCTAGTACAATCCTCATGGTACATGTAATGTTGTCCTCGTACAATCCTCATGGTAAATGTAATGTTGTCCAAGTACAATCCTCATGACCCATGTAATGTTGTCCAAGTACAATCCTCATGGTACATGTAATGTTGTCCAAGTACAATCCTCATGGCCCATGTAATGTTGTCCAAGTACAATCCTCATGGTACATGTAATGTTGTCCAAGTACAATCCTCATGGTACATGTAATGTTGTCCAAGTACAATCCTCATGACCCATGTAATGTTGTCCAAGTACAATCCTCATGGTACATGTAATGTTGTCCAAGTACAATCCTCATGACCCATGTAATGTTGTCCAAGTACAATCCTCATGGTACATGTTATGTTGTTTTGATAAGGTGCTGATAAGTTACATGTAATGTTGTCCAAGTACAATCCTCATGGTACATGTAATGTTGTCCAAGTACAATCCTCATGACCCATGTAATGTTGTCCAAGTACAATCCTCATGGTACATGTAATGTTGTCCAAGTACAATCCTCATGGTACATGTAATGTTGTCCAAGTACAATCCTCATGGTACATGTAATGTTGTCCAAGTACAATCCTCATGACCCATGTAATGTTGTCCAAGTACAATCCTCATGGTACATGTAATGTTGTCCAAGTACAATCCTCATGGTACATGTAATGTTGTCCAAGTACAATCCTCATGGTACATGTAATGTTGTCCAAGTACAATCCTCATGACCCATGTAATGTTGTCCAAGTACAATCCTCATGGTACATGTAATGTTGTCCAAGTACAATCCTCATGGTACATGTAATGTTGTCCAAGTACAATCCTCATGACCCATGTAATGTTGTCCAAGTACAATCCTCATGGTACATGTAATGTTGTCCAAGTACAATCCTCATGACCCATGTAATGTTGTCCAAGTACAATCCTCATGACCCATGTAATGTTGTCCAAGTACAATCCTCATGACCCATGTAATGTTGCCCACGTACAATCCTCATGGTACATGTAATGTTGTCCAAGTACAATCCTCATGACCCATGTAATGTTGTCCAAGTACAATCCTCATGGTACATGTAATGTTGCCCAAGTACAATCCTCATGACCCATGTAATGTTGTCCAAGTACAATCCTCATGGTCCATGTAATGTTGTCCAAGTACAATCCTCATGACCCATGTAATGTTGTCCAAGTACAATCCTCATGGCCCATGTAATGTTGTCCAAGTACAATCCTCATGACCCATGTAATGTTGTCCAAGTACAATCCTCATGACCCATGTAATGTTGTCCAAGTACAATCCTCATGACCCATGTAATGTTGTCCAAGTACAATCCTCATGACCCATGTAATGTTGTCCAAGTACAATCCTCATGACCCATGTAATGTTGTCCAAGTACAATCCTCATGACCCATGTAATGTTGTCCAAGTACAATCCTCATGACCCATGTAATGTTGTCCAAGTACAATCCTCATGACCCATGTAATGTTGTCCAAGTACAATCCTCATGGTCCATGTAATGTTGTCCAAGTACAATCCTCATGGTCCATGTAATGTTGTCCAAGTACAATCCTCATGACCCATGTAATGTTGTCCAAGTACAATCCTCATGGTACATGTAATGTTGTCCAAGTACAATCCTCATGACCCATGTAATGTTGTCCAAGTACAATCCTCATGACCATGTAATGTTGTCCAAGTACAATCCTCATGGTACATGTAATGTTGTCCAAGTACAATCCTCATGGTACATGTAATGTTGTCCAAGTACAATCCTCATGACCCATGTAATGTTGTCCAAGTACAATCCTCATGGTACATGTAATGTTGTCCAAGTACAATCCTCATGACCCATGTAATGTTGTCCAAGTACAATCCTCATGACCCATGTAATGTTGTCCAAGTACAATCCTCATGACCCATGTAATGTTGTCCAAGTACAATCCTCATGGTACATGTAATGTTGTCCAAGTACAATCATTATGACCCATGTAATGCTGTCCAAGTACAATCCTCATGACCCATGTAATGTTGTCCAAGTACAATCCCCATGACCCATGTAATGTTGTCCAAGTACAATCTCCATGACCCATGTAATGTTGTCCAAGTACAATCCCCATGGTACATGTAATGTTATCCACGTACAATTATCATGGCCCATGTAATGTTGTCCAAGTACAATCCCCATGACCCATGTAATGTTGTCCATGTACAATCCTCATGACCCATGTAATGTTGTCCAAGTACAATCCTCATGACCCATGTAATGTTGTGCACGTACAATCCTCATGGCCCATGTAATGTTGTCCACGTACAATCCTCATGGTACATGTAATGTTGTCAAAGTACAATCCTCATGGCCCATGTAATGTTGTCCAAGTACAATCCTCATGGCCCATGTAATGTTGTCCACGTACAATCCTCATGACCCATGTAATGTTGTCCAAGTACAATCCTCATGGTACACGTAATATTGTCCTAGTACAATCCTCATGGTACATGTAATGTTGTCCAAGTACAATCCTCATGGTACATGTAATGTTGCCCACGTACAATCCTCATGGCCCATGTAATGTTTTCCAAGTACAATCCTCATGGCCCATGTAATGTTGTCCAAGTACAATCCTCATGGTACATGTAATGTTGTCCAAGTACAATCCTCATGGTACATGTAATGCTGTCCAGGTACAATCCTCATGGTACATGTAATGTTGTCCAAGTACAATCCTCATGGTACATGTAATGTTGTCCAAGTACAATCCTCATGGTACATGTAATGTTGTCCAAGTACAATCCTCATGGTACATGTAATGTTGTCCAAGTACAATCCTCATGACCCATGTAATGTTGTCCAAGTACAATCCTCATGGTACATGTAATGTTGTCCAAGTACAATCCTCATGACCCATGTAATGTTGTCCAGGTACAATCCTCATGGTACATGTAATGTTGTCCAAGTACAATCCTCATGATCCATGTAATGCTGTCCAAGTACAATCCTCATGGTACATGTAATGTTGTCCAAGTACAATCCTCATGACACATGTAATGTTGTCCAAGTACAATCCTCATGGTACATGTAATGTTGTCCAAGTACAATCCTCATGGTACATGTAATGTTGTCCAAGTACAATCCTCATGACCCATGTAATGTTGTCCAAGTACAATCCTCATGGTACATGTAATGTTGTCCACGTACAATCCTCATGGTACATGTAATGTTGTCCTAGTACAATCCTCATGACCCATGTAATGTTGTCCAAGTACAATCCTCATGACCCATGTAATGTTGTCCAAGTACAATCCTCATGACCCATGTAATGTTGTCCAAGTACAATCCTCATGGTACATGTAATGTTGTCCAAGTACAATCCTCATGACCCATGTAATGTTGTCCAAGTACAATCCTCATGGTACATGTAATGTTGTCCAAGTACAATCCTCATGGCCCATGTAATGTTGTCCAAGTACAATCCTCATGACCCATGTAATGTTGTCCAAGTACAATCCTCATGGTCCATGTAATGTTGTCCAAGTACAATCCTCATGACCCATGTAATGTTGTCCAAGTACAATCCTCATGGTACATGTAATGTTGTCCAAGTACAATCCTCATGGTACATGTAATGTTGTCCTAGTACAATCCTCATGGTACATGTAATGTTGTCCAAGTACAATCCTCATGACCCATGTAATGTTGTCCAAGTACAATCCTCATGGTACATGTAATGTTGTCCAAGTACAATCCTCATGGCCCATGTAATGTTGTCCAAGTACAATCCTCATGACCCATGTAATGTTGTCCAAGTACAATCCTCATGGCCCATGTAATGTTGTATTGATAACGTGTTGATAAGGTACATGTAATGTTGTCCAAGTACAATCCTCATGGTACATGTAATGTTGTCCAAGTACAAACCTCATGACCCATGTAATGTTGTCCAAGTACAACCCTCATGGTACATGTAATTTTGTCCAAGTACAATCCTCATGACCCTTGTAATGTTGTCCAAGTACAATCCTCATGGTACATGTAATGTTGTCCAAGTACAATCATCATGGTACATGTAATGTTGTCCAAGTACAACCCTCATGGTACATGTAATGTTGTCCAAGTACAATCCTCATGATCCATGTAATGTTGTCCAAGTACAATCCTCATGGTGCATGTAATGTTGTCCAAGTACAATCCTCATGGTACATGTAATGTTGTCCAAGTACAATCCTCATGACCCATGTAATGTTGTCCAAATACAATCCTCATGGTCCATGTAATGTTGTCCAGGTACAATCCTCATGGTACATGTAATGTTGTCCAAGTACAATCCTCATGTTACATGTAATGTTGTCCAGGTACAATCCTCATGGTACATGTAATGTTGTCCAAGTACAATCCTCATGGTACATGTAATGCTGTCCAGGTACAATCCTCATGGAACATGTAATATTGTCCAAGTACAATCCTCATGACCCATGTAATGTTGTCCAAGTACAATCCTCATGGTACATGTAATGTTGTCCAAGTACAATCCTCATGACCCATGTAATGTTGTCCAAGTACAATCCTCATGGTACATGTAATGTTGTCCAGGTACAATCCTCATGGTACATGTAATGCTGTCCAAGTACAATCCTCATGACCCATGTAATGTTGTCCAAGTACAATCCTCATGGTACATGTAATGTTGTCCAAGTACAATCCTCATGACCCATGTAATGTTGTCCAAGTACAATCCTCATGGTACATGTAATGTTGTCCAAGTACAATCCTCATGACCCATGTAATGTTGTCCAAGTACAATCCTCATGGTACATGTAATGTTGTCCAAGTACAATCCTCATGGTACATGTAATGTTGTCCAAGTACAATCCTCATGGCCCATGTAATGTTGCCCAAGTACAATCCTCATGGTACATGTAATGTTGTCCACGTACAATCCTCATGGCCCATGTAATGTTGTCCAAGTACAATCCTCATGCCC
Source organism: Archivesica marissinica (assembly GCA_014843695.1). NCBI lineage: Eukaryota > Metazoa > Mollusca > Bivalvia > Venerida > Vesicomyidae > Archivesica > Archivesica marissinica. The sequence continues at coordinate 7,277,296 of CM026390.1, read as the reverse complement.
ATGTAATGTTGTCCAAGTACAATCCTCATGGTACATGTAATGTTGTCCAGTACAATCCTCATGGTACATGTAATGTTGTCCAAGTACAATCCTCATGGTACATGTAATGTTGTCCAAGTACAATCCTCATGGTACATGTAATGTTGTCCAAGTACAATCCTCATGGTACATGTAATGTTGTCCAAGTACAATCCTCATGACCCATGTAATGTTGTCCAAGTACAATCCTCATGGTACATGTAATGTTGTCCAAGTACAATCCTCATGACCCATGTAATGTTGTCCAAGTACAATCCTCATGGTACCGTAATGTTGTCCGTACAATCCTCATGGTACATGTAATGTTGTCCAAGTACAATCCTCATGGTACATGTAATGTTGTCCAAGTACAATCCTCATGACATGTAATGTTGTCCAAGTACAATCCTCATGGCCCATGTAATGTTGTCCAAGTACAATCCTCATGTACCCATGTAATGTTGTCCAAGTACAATCCTCATGACCCATGTAATGTTGTCCAAGTACAATCCTCATGGTACATGTAATGTTGCCCAAGTACAATCCTCATGGTACATGTAATGTTGTCCAAGTACAATCCTCATGACCCATGTAATGTTGTCCAAGTACAATCCTCATGACCCATGTAATGTTGTCCAAGTACAATCCTCATGGTACATGTAATGTTGTCCAAGTACAATCCTCATGACCCATGTAATGTTGTCCAAGTACAATCCTCATGACCCATGTAATGTTGCCCAAGTACAATCCTCATGGCCCATGTAATGTTGTCCAAGTACAATCCTCATGACCCATGTAATGTTGTCCAAGTACAATCCCCATGACCCATGTAATGTTGTCCAAGTACAATCCTCATGGTACATGTAATGTTGTCCAAGTACAATCCTCATGACCCATGTAATGTTGTCCAAGTACAATCCTCATGGTACATGTAATGTTGTCCAAGTACAATCCTCATGGTACATGTAATGTTGTCCAAGTACAATCCTCATGGCACATGTTTGGTCCAAGTACAATCCTCATGACCCATGTAATGTTGTCCAAGTACAATCCTCATACCCATGTAATGTTGTCCAAGTACAATCCTCTATGGTACATGTAATGTTGTCCAAGTACAATCCTCATGACCCATGTAATGTTGTCCAAGTACAATCCTCATGACATGTAATGTTGTCCAGTACAATCCTCATGACCCATGTAATGTTGTCCAAGTACAATCCTCATGACCCATGTAATGTTGTCCAAGTACAATCCTCATGGTACATGTAATGTGTCCAGTACAATCTCATGCCCATGTAATGTTGTCCAAGTACAATCCTCATGACCCGTAATGTTGTCCAAGTACAATCCTCATGACCCATGTAATGTTGTCCAAGTTCCTCATGACCCATGTAATGTTGTCCAAGTACAATCCTCATGACCCATGTAATGTTGTCCAAGTACAATCCTCATGACCCATGTAATGTTGTCCAAGTACAATCCTCATGACCCATGTAATGTTGTCCAAGTACAATCCTCATGGCCCATGTAATGTTGTCCAAGTACAATCCTCATGACCCATGTAATGTTGTCCAAGTACAATCCTCATGGTACATGTAATGTTGTCCAAGTACAATCCTCATGACCCATGTAATGTTGTCCAAGTACAATCCTCATGACCCATGTAATGTTGTCCAAGTACAATCCTCATGATCCATGTAATGTTGTCCACGTACAATCCTCATGACCCATGTAATGTTGTCCAAGTACAATCCTCATGACCCATGTAATGTTGTCCAAGTACAATCCTCATGGTACATGTAATGTTGTCCAAGTACAATCCTCATGGTACATGTAATGTTGTCCAAGTACAATCCTCATGACCCATGTAATGTTGTCCAAGTACAAT
>CM026390.1:7257835-7274390 GCA_014843695.1 Archivesica marissinica | reverse complement strand
TGTTGTCCAGGTACAATCCTCATGACCCATGTAATGTTGTCCACGTACAATCCTCATGACCCATGTAATGTTGTCCACATACAATCCTCATGACCCATGTAATGCTGTCCACGTACAATCCTCATGTAATGTTGTCCACGTACAATCCTCATGTAATGTTGTCCACATACAATCCTCATGACCCATGTAATGTTGTCCACGTACAATCCTCATGACCCATGTAATGTTGCACCAAGGTATACCACAAATCCTCATAACCCATGTAATGTTGTCCACGTACAATCCTCATGACCCATGTAATGTTGTCCAAGTACAATCCTCATGACCCATGTAATGTTGTCCAAGTACAATCCTCATGGCCCATGTAATGTTGTCCAGGTACAATCCTCATGACCCATGTAATTTGTCCAAGTACAATCCTCAGGTACATGTAATGTTGTCCAAGTACAATCCTCATGGTCCACATGTAATGTTGTCCAAGTACAATCCTCATGGTACATGTAATGTTGTCCAAGTACAATCCTCATGACCCATGTAATGTTGTCCAAGTACAATCCTCATGGTACATGTAATGTTGTCCAAGTACAATCCTCATGACCCATGTAATGTTGTCCAAGTACAATCCTCATGGTACATGTAATGTTGCCCAAGTACAATCCTCATGACCCATGTAATGTTGTCCAAGTACAATCCTCATGACCCATGTAATGTTGCCCAAGTACAATCCTCATGACCCATGTAATGTTGTCCAAGTACAATCCTCATGGTACATGTAATGTTGTCCACGTACAATCCTCATGACCCATGTAATGTTGTCCAAGTACAATCCTCATGGCCCATGTAATGTTGCCCAAGTACAATCCTCATGGTACATGTAATGTTGTCCAAGTACAATCCTCGTGACCCATGTAATGTTGTCCAAGTACAATCCTCATGGTACATGTAATGTTGTCCAAGTACAATCCTCGTACATGTATGTTGCCAATAATCCTCATGACCCATGTAATGTTGTCCACGTACAATCCTCATGACCCATGTAATGTTGCCCAAGTACAATCCTCATGTTCCATGTAATGTTGTCCAAGTACAATCCTCATGGTCCTGTAATGTTGTCCCAGTACAATCCTCATGACCCATGTAATGTTGTCCAAGTACAATCCTCATGACCCATGTAATGTTGTCCAAGTACAATCCTCATGGTCCATGTAATGTTGTCCAAGTACAATCCTCATGACCCATGTAATGTTGTCCAGGTACAATCCTCATGACCCATGTAATGTTGTCCAAGTACAATCCTCATGACCCATGTAATGTTGTCCAAGTACAATCCTCATGACCCATGTAATGTTGTCCAAGTACAATCCTCATGACCCATGTAATGTTGTCCAAGTACAATCCATGGTCCATGTAATGTTGTCAATACAACCTCATGGTCAGTAATGTTGCCCAAGTACAATCCTCATGACCCATGTAATGTTGTCCAAGTACAATCCTCATGACCCATGTAATGTTGTCCAAGTACAATCCTCATGACATGTAATGTTGTCCAAGTACAATCCTCATGGTAATGTAATGTTGTCCAAGTACAATCCTCATGACCCATGTAATGTTGTCCACGTACAATCCTCATGGTACATGTAATGCTGTCCACGTACAATCCTCATGACCCATGTAATGTTGTCCACGTACAATCCTCATGACCATGTAATGTTGTCCAAGTACAATCCTCATGACCCATGTAATGTTGTCCAAGTACAATCCTCATGGTACATGTAATGCTGTCCAAGTACAATCCTCATGACCCATGTAATGTTGTCCACGTACAATCCTCATGACCCATGTAATGTTGTCCAAGTACAATCCTCATGACCCATGTAATGTTGTCCAGGTACAATCCTCATGACCCATGTAATGTTGTCCAAGTACAATCCTCATGACCCATGTAATGTTGTCCAAGTACAATCCTCATGACCCATGTAATGTTGTCCAAGTACAATCCTCATGACCCATGTAATGTTGTCCAAGTACAATCCTCATGACCCATGTAATGTTGTCCAAGTACAATCCTCATGACCCATGTAATGTTGTCCAAGTACAATCCTCATGACCCATGTAATGTTGTCCAAGTACAATCCTCATGGTCCATGTAATGTTGTCCAAGTACAATCCTCATGACCCATGTAATGTTGTCCAAGTACAATCCTCATGGTACATGTAATGTTGCCCAAGTACAATCCTCATGGTCCATGTAATGTTGTCCACGTACAATCCTCATGACCCATGTAATGTTGTCCAAGTACAATCCTCATGACCCATGTAATGTTGTCCAAGTACAATCCTCATGGTACATGTAATGTTGTCCAAGTACAATCCTCATGACCCATGTAATGTTGTCCAAGTACAATCCTCATGACCCATGTAATGTTGTCCAAGTACAATCCTCATGACCCATGTAATGTTGTCCAAGTACAATCCTCATGACCCATGTAATGTTGTCCAAGTACAATCCTCATGACCCATGTAATGTTGTCCAAGTACAATCCTCATGGTCCATGTAATGTTGTCCAAGTACAATCCTCATGACCCATGTAATGTTGTCCAAGTACAATCCTCATGGCCCATGTAATGTTGTCCAAGTACAATCCTCATGGTCCATGTAATGTTGTCCAAGTACAATCCTCATGACCCATGTAATGTTGTCCAAGTACAATCCTCATGGTCCATGTAATGTTGTCCAAGTACAATCCTCGTGACCCATGTAATGTTGTCCAAGTACAATCCTCATGACCCATGTAATGTTGTCCAAGTACAATCCTCATGACCCATGTAATGTTGCCCAAGTACAATCCTCATGGTCCATGTAATGTTGTCCAAGTACAATCCTCATGACCCATGTAATGTTGTCCAAGTACAATCCTCATGACCCATGTAATGTTGTCCAAGTACAATCCTCATGACCCATGTAATGTTGTCCAAGTACAATCCTCATGACCCATGTAATGTTGCCCAAGTACAATCCTCATGACCCATGTAATGTTGTCCAAGTACAATCCTCATGACCCATGTAATGTTGTCCAAGTACAATCCTCATGACCCATGTAATGTTGTCCAAGTACAATCCTCATGACCCATGTAATGTTGTCCAAGTACAATCCTCATGACCCATGTAATGTTGCCCAAGTACAATCCTCATGGTCCATGTAATGTTGCCCAAGTACAATCCTCATGACCCATGTAATGTTGTCCAAGTACAATCCTCATGGTACATGTAATGTTGCCCAAGTACAATCCTCATGGTCCATGTAATGTTGTCCACGTACAATCCTCATGACCCATGTAATGTTGTCCACGTACAATCCTCATGGTACATGTAATTCTGTCCAAGTACAATCCTCATGGTACATGTAATGCTGTCCAAGTACAATCCTCATGACCCATGTAATGTTGTCCACGTACAATCCTCATGGTACATGTAATGCTGTCCACGTACAATCCTCATGACCCATGTAATGTTGTCCACGTACAATCCTCATGACCCATGTAATGTTGTCCAAGTACAATCCTCATGGTACATGTAATGTTGCCCAAGTACAATCCTCATGACCCATGTAATGCTGTCCAAGTACAATCCTCATGACCCATGTAATGTTGTCCAAGTACAATCCTCATGACCCATGTAATGTTGCCCAAGTACAATCCTCATGACCCATGTAATGTTGTCCAAGTACAATCCTCATGACCCATGTAATGTTGTCCAAGTACAATCCTCATGACCCATGTAATGTTGTCCAAGTACAATCCTCATGACCCATGTAATGTTGTCCAAGTACAATCCTCATGATCCATGTAATGTTGTCCAAGTACAATCCTCATGGTCCATGTAATGTTGTCCAAGTACAATCCTCATGACCCATGTAATGTTGTCCAAGTACAATCCTCATGGTACATGTAATGTTGTCCAAGTACAATCCTCATGGTCCATGTAATGTTGTCCAAGTACAATCCTCATGGTCCATGTAATGTTGTCCAAGTACAATCCTCATGACCCATGTAATGTTGTCCAAGTACAATCCTCATGACCCATGTAATGTTGTCCAAGTACAATCCTCATGGTACATGTAATGTTGTCCAAGTACAATCCTCATGGTCCATGTAATGTTGTCCAAGTACAATCCTCATGACCCATGTAATGTTGTCCAAGTACAATCCTCATGGTACATGTAATGTTGTCCAAGTACAATCCTCATGACCCATGTAATGTTGTCCAAGTACAATCCTCATGGTACATGTAATGTTGTCCAAGTACAATCCTCATGACCCATGTAATGTTGTCCAAGTACAATCCTCATGGTACATGTAATGTTGTCCAAGTACAATCCTCATGACCCATGTAATGTTGTCCAAGTACAATCCTCATGGTACATGTAATGTTGTCCAAGTACAATCCTCATGGTACATGTAATGTTGTCCAAGTACAATCCTCATGACCCATGTAATGTTGTCCAAGTACAATCCTCATGGTCCATGTAATGTTGTCCAAGTACAATCCTCATGGTACATGTAATGTTGTCCAAGTACAATCCTCATGACCCATGTAATGTTGTCCAAGTACAATCCTCATGACCCATGTAATGTTGTCCAAGTACAATCCTCATGACCCATGTAATGTTGTCCAAGTACAATCCTCATGGTACATGTAATGTTGTCCAAGTACAATCCTCATGACCCATGTAATGTTGTCCAAGTACAATCCTCATGGTACATGTAATGTTGTCCAAGTACAATCCTCATGACCCATGTAATGTTGTCCAAGTACAATCCTCATGACCCATGTAATGTTGTCCAAGTACAATCCTCATGGCCCATGTAATGTTGTCCAAGTACAATCCTCATGACCCATGTAATGTTGTCCAAGTACAATCCTCATGGTCCATGTAATGTTGTCCAAGTACAATCCTCATGACCCATGTAATGTTGTCCAAGTACAATCCTCATGGTCCATGTAATGTTGTCCAAGTACAATCCTCATGACCCATGTAATGTTGTCCAAGTACAATCCTCATGGTACATGTAATGTTGTCCAAGTACAATCCTCATGACCCATGTAATGTTGTCCAAGTACAATCCTCATGACCCATGTAATGTTGTCCAAGTACAATCCTCATGACCCATGTAATGTTGTCCAAGTACAATCCTCATGATCCATGTAATGTTGTCCAAGTACAATCCTCATGACCCATGTAATGTTGTCCAAGTACAATCCTCATGACCCATGTAATGTTGTCCACGTACAATCCTCATGACCCATGTAATGTTGTCCAAGTACAATCCTCATGACCCATGTAATGTTGTCCAAGTACAATCCTCATGACCCATGTAATGTTGTCCAAGTACAATCCTCATGACCCATGTAATGTTGTCCAAGTACAATCCTCATGACCCATGTAATGTTGTCCAAGTACAATCCTCATGACCCATGTAATGTTGTCCAAGTACAATCCTCATGGTCCATGTAATGTTGTCCAAGTACAATCCTCATGGCCCATGTAATGTTGTCCAAGTACAATCCTCATGGTCCATGTAATGTTGTCCAAGTACAATCCTCATGGTCCATGTAATGTTGTCCAAGTACAATCCTCATGACCCATGTAATGTTGTCCACGTACAATCCTCATGGTCCATGTAATGTTGTCCAAGTACAATCCTCATGGTACATGTAATGTTGTCCAAGTACAATCCTCATGACCCATGTAATGTTGTCCAAGTACAATCCTCATGGTACATGTAATGTTGTCCAAGTACAATCCTCATGACCCATGTAATGTTGTCCAAGTACAATCCTCATGACCCATGTAATGTTGTCCAAGTACAATCCTCATGGTACATGTAATGTTGTCCACGTACAATCCTCATGGTACATGTAATGTTGTCCAAGTACAATCCTCATGACCCATGTAATGTTGTCCAAGTACAATCCTCATGACCCATGTAATGTTGTCCAAGTACAATCCTCATGGTCCATGTAATGTTGTCCAAGTACAATCCTCATGACCCATGTAATGTTGTCCAAGTACAATCCTCATGGTCCATGTAATGTTGTCCAAGTACAATCCTCATGATCCATGTAATGTTGCCCAAGTACAATCCTCATGGTCCATGTAATGTTGTCCAAGTACAATCCTCATGGTACATGTAATGTTGTCCACGTACAATCCTCATGACCCATGTAATGTTGTCCAAGTACAATCCTCATGACCCATGTAATGTTGTCCAAGTACAATCCTCATGGTACATGTAATGTTGTCCAAGTACAATCCTCATGACCCATGTAATGTTGTCCAAGTACAATCCTCATGGTACATGTAATGTTGTCCAAGTACAATCCTCATGGTACATGTAATGTTGTCCAAGTACAATCCTCATGACCCATGTAATGTTGTCCAAGTACAATCCTCATGGTCCATGTAATGTTGTCCAAGTACAATCCTCGTGACCCATGTAATGTTGTCCAAGTACAATCCTCATGACCCATGTAATGTTGTCCAAGTACAATCCTCATGACCCATGTAATGTTGTCCAAGTACAATCCTCATGGTCCATGTAATGTTGTCCAAGTACAATCCTCATGACCCATGTAATGTTGTCCCGTACAATCCTCATGACCCATGTAATGTTGTCCACGTACAATCCTCATGACCCATGTAATGTTGTCCACGTACAATCCTCATGACCCATGTAATGTTGTCCAAGTACAATCCTCATGACCCATGTAATGTTGTCCAAGTACAATCCTCATGACCCATGTAATGTTGCCCAAGTACAATCCTCATGACCCATGTAATGTTGTCCAAGTACAATCCTCATGACCCATGTAATGTTGTCCAAGTACAATCCTCATGGTCCATGTAATGTTGTCCAAGTACAATCCTCATGACCCATGTAATGTTGTCCAAGTACAATCCTCATGGTACATGTAATGTTGTCCAAGTACAATCCTCATGGTCCATGTAATGTTGTCCACGTACAATCCTCATGACCCATGTAATGTTGTCCACGTACAATCCTCATGGTACATGTAATGTTGTCCAAGTACAATCCTCATGGTACATGTAATGTTGTCCAAGTACAATCCTCATGACCCATGTAATGTTGTCCACGTACAATCCTCATGGTACATGTAATGTTGTCCAAGTACAATCCTCATGACCCATGTAATGTTGTCCACGTACAATCCTCATGACCCATGTAATGTTGTCCAAGTACAATCCTCATGGTACATGTAATGTTGTCCACGTACAATCCTCATGACCCATGTAATGTTGTCCAGGTACAATCCTCATGACCCATGTAATGTTGTCCAGGTACAATCCTCATGGTCCATGTAATGTTGTCCACGTACAATCCTCATGACCCATGTAATGTTGTCCAAGTACAATCCTCATGACCCATGTAATGTTGTCCAAGTACAATCCTCATGGTCCATGTAATGTTGCCCAAGTACAATCCTCATGGTCCATGTAATGTTGTCCAAGTACAATCCTCATGACCCATGTAATGTTGTCCACGTACAATCCTCATGACCCATGTAATGTTGCCCAAGTACAATCCTCATGACCCATGTAATGTTGTCCAAGTACAATCCTCATGGTACATGTAATGCTGTCCAAGTACAATCCTCATGGTCCATGTAATGTTGTCCACGTACAATCCTCATGGTCCATGTAATGTTGCCCAAGTACAATCCTCGTGACCCATGTAATGTTGTCCAAGTACAATCCTCATGACCCATGTAATGTTGTCCAAGTACAATCCTCATGACCCATGTAATGTTGTCCAAGTACAATCCTCATGACCCATGTAATGTTGTCCAGGTACAATCCTCATGACCCATGTAATGTTGTCCACGTACAATCCTCATGACCCATGTAATGTTGTCCAAGTACAATCCTCATGACCCATGTAATGTTGTCCAAGTACAATCCTCATGGTACATGTAATGTTGTCCAAGTACAATCCTCATGACCCATGTAATGTTGTCCACGTACAATCCTCATGACCCATGTAATGTTGTCCAAGTACAATCCTCATGACCCATGTAATGTTGTCCAAGTACAATCCTCATGGTACATGTAATGTTGTCCACGTACAATCCTCATGACCCATGTAATGTTGTCCAAGTACAATCCTCATGACCCATGTAATGTTGTCCAAGTACAATCCTCATGGTACATGTAATGTTGTCCAAGTACAATCCTCATGGTACATGTAATGTTGTCCAAGTACAATCCTCATGACCCATGTAATGTTGTCCACGTACAATCCTCATGACCCATGTAATGTTGTCCAGGTACAATCCTCATGACCCATGTAATGTTGTCCAGGTACAATCCTCATGACCCATGTAATGTTGTCCACGTACAATCCTCATGACCATGTAATGTTGCCCAAGTACAATCCTCATGACCCATGTAATGTTGTCCAAGTACAATCCTCATGACCCATGTAATGTTGTCCAGGTACAATCCTCATGACCCATGTAATGTTGTCCAGGTACAATCCTCATGACCCATGTAATGTTGTCCAGGTACAATCCTCATGACCCATGTAATGTTGTCCAAGTACAATCCCCATGACCCATGTAATGTTGTCCAGGTACAATCCTCATGACCCATGTAATGTTGTCCACGTACAATCCTCATGACCCATGTAATGTTGTCCAGGTACAATCCTCATGACCCATGTAATGTTGCCCAAGTACAATCCTCGTGACCCATGTAATGTTGCCCACGTACAATCCTCATGGTCCATGTAATGTTGCCCAAGTACAATCCTCATGACCCATGTAATGTTGTCCACGTACAATCCTCATGACCCATGTAATGTTGCCCACGTACAATCCTCATGGTCCATGTAATGTTGCCCAAGTACAATCCCCATGACCCATGTAATGTTGTCCACGTACAATCCTCATGACCCATGTAATGTTGTCCAAGTACAATCCTCATGGTACATGTAATGTTGTCCAGGTACAATCCTCATGACCCATGTAATGTTGCCCAAGTACAATCCTCATGACTCATGTAATGTTGCCCACGTACAATCCTCATGGTACATGTAATGTTGCCCAAGTACAATCCTCATGACCCATGTAATGTTGCCCACGTACAATCCTCATGGTACATGTAATGTTGCCCACGTACAATCCTCATGGTACATGTAATGTTGTCCAAGTACAATCCTCATGGTACATGTAATGTTGTCCACGTACAATCCTCATGGTACATGTAATGTTGTACACGTACAATCCTCATGGTACATGTAATGTTGCCCAAGTACAATCCTCATGGTACATCTAATGTTGTCCAGGTACAATCCTCATGACCCATGTAATGTTGCCCAAGTACAATCCTCGTGACCCATGTAATGTTGCCCAAGTACAATCCTCATGACCCATGTAATGTTGTCCAGGTACAATCCTCGTGACCCATGTAATGTTGTCCAGGTACATTACTGAGGCTGATCTCTCATACACGTGTGTGTATACATTACCTAGCTATGATAGACGACAGTTACCCACAACAGCCCGAGTACTAGGAAGGAGGTATGGTCGATATACACATATCATACATGCACTCTCACTACTTTGAAGAATTTCGCCGTACACTCTCTCTACTCCAAAGTATGTTAGTTTCCTGCACGAACCCGTGCTTTTCTGAGGCTGATCTCTCATACACGTGTGTGTATACATTGCCTAGCTATGCTAGACGACAGTTACCCACAACAGCCAGTTCTAGGAAGAAGGTATGGTCGATATACACATATCATACATGCACTCTCACTACTTTTAAGAATTTCGCCGTACACTCTCTCTACTCCAAAGTATGTTAGTTTCCTGCACGAACCCGTGCTTTTCTGAGGCTGATCTCTCATACACGTGTGTGTATACATTACCTAGCTATATTAGACGACAGTTACCCGCAACAGCCAGTTCTAGGAAGAAGGTATGGTCGATATACACATATCATACATGCACTCTCACTACTTTGAAGAATTTCGCCGTACACTCTCTCTACTCCAAAGTATGTTAGTTTCCTGCACGAACCCGTGCATTTCTGAGGCTGATCTCTCATACATGTGTTTGTATACATTACCTAGCTATGGTAGACGACAGTTACCCACAACTACCAGTACTAGGAAGGAGGTATGGTCGATATACACATATCATACATGCACTCTCACTACTTTGAAGAATTTCGCCGTACACTCTCTCTACTCCAAAGTATGTTAGTTTCCTGCACGAACCCGTGCTTTTCTGAGGCTGATCTCTCATACACGTGTGTGTATACATTACCTAGCTATGATAGACAACAGTTACCCACAACTACCAGTACTAGGAAGGAGGTATGGTCGATATACACATATCATACATGCACTCTCACTACTTTTAAGAATGTCACCGTACACTCTCTCTACTCCAATGTATTACTCGATATGCGCATATCATACATGCACTCTCATTACTTCGATTACGTATATGTACTAGGAAGAATATGAGCATGTTATCATCGCACTCTCTCTGTGAAGCATGTAACTAAATAGTATGGTAGCGGCTTTTAATTTTGGCATGGAGGCGTGGCTAAATAAATCACTGTACACTCTCAAGAACGAATTCACCATGCAATCTCTCTACTTAATTACTAACGTCCGGTAGCATGCTCCCCGGTGCAAATATGAATACAAAATTGTGCAATTCCCTTGTATATGTTGTGTAATATGAGAATAGTTGCTAGTGCAACGACCACTCTGGAAATTAAAGGGGGGGTTCTCGTTAGGTAAATGACGTGCTGCTATGTATGGAGATACAGAAGCATATACGATTACGTTTCTACGACCGTGGAAATGGCTGCTTTAACGAAATACTCTTCAACGTCACTGACGACATCTACTGAAGAGGGTTTTAAACCCGGCAGAGTGCCGAGTGTATCCAAAGTAAACGTTAAGCATAGCATTTACCTCCTTACTTTGTCCAGTTGAACGACTGAGTGCAGCCGCGGATATGGTAAATACGCGGCATGCATTGCAACAAGTCCATGGACAACTCTAAAGAGCAGAACCAAATCAGAGCGTTGGCGCCGTTGTAACGATAGTGGTCATTGCAGAGATGAAATGATGGAAGAGACACTGTCTGGTTGATGTGGATTCAACCCTTTGTTGGCAGCATATATGGCCACATTGCGTTGGATGTCTTCAGTTTGCTTTATTTATGTTTGCTTTGTGGATTGGAGAAGCTTATTCTAACTTTGGGCAAACCTGCGTTGAACAAGCTCTTTCTTTGGCTGAAGATGGACACGAGTTCAAGCTACGTTTAATAAATCCCAATGTATGTGACGTGTTATCTATACTGTTATCAATATGTGTTTATCACTTAATTCACCCACATGCATGCATGCTGTTTGCACGATTAGTTCACATTACCAGTGACGTGGTATTTACATACATATATATATAGTTATATACCGAATAACGTATTTTCGCCAGTGAAGTACATGTAGAAATGACGGATGTATTGACCGCTTTTATAAGTATATATTTAAATATGCTTAATAATGTGGCTATCTGACCCACAGGGATTAGGCACGTTTGGGGGTACTAGTATGTGATCTGACCTGTGTCTCGGTTGTTCACGAGGGATATAGAAGAATGGGTTATAAAAGTAGTATATTTATATAGCTATCATTGTATGTATATAGATGGGAAAGTATTCCAGTGGTTAACACGTTGGACTGCGAATCCCGGGATCGGTCCCCTGCATAGGCACCTCCATCCACTCTAATAATATTAACAATCGTTCAAATGCGACTTTAAACCGTACACGTAGAAGAACCAGAGGAGACTCTGGAATGTGTCTCTGTCTGTATTATCGCACTATCATCTAAAATGACTAATGTCTAGATAAGGCACACGCACTACTGTCACCGACGGTTTTCGGCTGTAGTGTAAACACGGCTTCAGCTTTGTGTGATACTGATCGGTGGTGTGTGGTGAAACTCTAAACTCTACCCTGTTGTTCTGACCTGGCACGTTGGTATAACCTCAATCTACTATACAATGTCATTCTGACCGGGCTGGTTGATGAAACCTCACGCTACTACAATGTCATTCTGACTGGGCTGCATGGTTGATGAAACCTCAAGCTACTACAATGTCATCCTGACTGGGCTGGTTGATGAAACATCAAGCTACTATACAATGTCATTCTGATTGGGCTGCATGGTTGATGAAACCTCAAGCTACTACAATGTCATTCTGACCTGGCTGGTTGATGCAACCTCAAGCTACTACATAATGTCATTCTGACCGGGCTGGTTGATGCAACCTCAAGCTACTATACAATGTCATTCTGACCGGACTGGTCGATGAAACCTCAAGCTACTATAATGTCATTCTGACCGGGCTGCATGGTTGATGAAACCTCAAGCTACTACAATGTCATTCTGATTGGGCTGCATGGTTGATGAAACCTCAAGCTACTACAATGTCATTCTGACCGGGCAGGTTGATGAAACCCTAAGCTACTACAATGTCATTCTGATTGGGCTGGTTCATGAAACCTCAAGCTACTATACAATGTCATTCTGACCGGGCTGGTTGATGAAACCTCAAGCTACAATACAATGTCATTCTGACCTGGCTGGTTGATGCAACCCCAAGCTACTATAATGTCATTCTGACCGGGATGGTTGATGAAACCCCAAGCTACTACAATGTCATTCTGATTGGGCTGGTTGATGAAACCTCAAGCTACTATACAATGTCATTCTGACTGGGCTGCATGGTTGATGAAACCTCAAGCTACTATACAATGTCATTCTGACCGGGCAGGTTGATGAAACCCCAATTTACTACAATGTCATTCTGACCGGGTTGGTTGATGAAACCTCAAGCTACTACAATGTCATTCTGATTGGGCTGCATGGTTGATGAAACCTCAAGCTACTACAATGTCATTCTGACTGGGCTGGTTGATGAAACCTCAAGCTACTACAATGTCATTCTGATTGGGCTGCATGGTTGATGAAACCTCAAGCTACTACAATGTCATTCTGACTGGGCTGGTTGATGAAACCTCAAGCTACTACAATGTCATTCTGATTGGGCTGGTTGATGAAACCTCAAGCTACTACAATGTCATTCTGACTGGGCAGGTTGATGAAACCTCAAGCTACTACAATGTCATTCTGACCGGGCTGGTTGATGAAACCTCAAGCTACTACAATGTCATTCTGATTGGGCTGGTTGATGAAACCTCAAGCTACTATACAATGTCATTCTGATTGGGCTGGTTGATGAAACCTCAAGCTACTACAATGTCATTCTGATTGGGCTGCATCTTTGATGAAACCTCAAGCGACTATACAATGTCATTCTGATTGGGCTGGTTGATGAAACCTCAAGCTACTACAATGTCATTCTGATTGGGCTGCATGGTTGATGAAACCTCAAGCTACTATACAATGTCATTCTGATTGGGCTGCATGGTTGATGAAACCTCAAGCTACTACAATGTCATTCTGACCGGGCTGGTTGATGAAACCTCAAGCTACTACAATGTCATTCTGACCGGGCTGGTTGATATGAAACCTCAAGCTACTACAATGTCATTCTGACTGGGCTGGTTGATGAAACCTCAAGCTACTACAATGTCATTCTGATTGGGCTGCATGGTTGATGAAACCTCAAGCTACTATACAATGTCATTCTGATTGGGCTGCATGGTTGATGAAACCTCAAGCTACTACAATGTCATTCTGACCGGGCTGGTTGATGAAACCTCAAGCTACTATACAATGTCATTCTGACTGGGCTGGTTGATGAAACCTCAAGCTACTAATACAATGTCATTCTGACTGAGCTGGTTGATGAAACCTCAAGCTACTACAATGTCATCCTGACCGGGCAGGTTGATGAAACCTCAAGCTACTACAATGTCATTCTGACCGGGCTGGTTGATGAAACCTCAAGCTACTATACAATGTCATTCTGACTGGGCTGCATGGTTGATGAAACCTCAAGCTACTATACAATGTCATTCTGATTGGGCTGCATGGTTGATGAAACCTCAAGCTACTACAATGTCATTCTGACCGGGCTGGTTGATGAAACCTCAAGCTACTACAATGTCATTCTGATTGGGCTGGTTGATGAAGCCTCAAGCTACTATACAATGTCATTCTGACTGGGCTGGTTGATGAAACCTCAAGCTACTATACAATGTCATTCTGACTGGGCTGGTTGATGAAACCTCAAGCTACTAATACAATGTCATTCTGACTGGGCTGGTTGATGAAACCTCAAGCTACTACAATGTCATCCTGACCGGGCAGGTTGATGAAACCTCAAGCTACTACAATGTCATTCTGACCGGGCTGGTTGATGAAACCTCAAGCTACTATACAATGTCATTCTGATTGGGCTGGTTGATGAAACCTCAAGCTACTATACAATGTCATTCTGACTGGGCTGCATGGTTGATGAAACCTCAAGCTACTATACAATGTCATTCTGATTGGGCTGCATGGTTGGTGAAACCTCAAGCTACTACAATGTCATTCTGATTGGGCTGGTTGATGAAGCCTCAAGCTACTACAATGTCATTCTGATTGGGCTGCATGGTTGATGAAACCTCAAGCTACTATACAATGTCATTCTGATTGGGCTGCATGGTTGATGAAACCTCAAGCTACTATACAATGTCATTCTGATTGGGCTGCATGGTTGATGAAACCTCAAGCTACTACAATGTCATTCTGACCGGGCTGGTTGATGAAACCTCAAGCTACTACAATGTCATTCTGATTGGGCTGGTTGATGAAGCCTCAAGCTACTATACAATGTCATTCTGACTGGGCTGGTTGATGAAACCTCAAGCTACTATACAATGTCATTCTGACTGGGCTGGTTGATGAAACCTCAAGCTACTAATACAATGTCATTCTGACTGGGCTGGTTGATGAAACCTCAAGCTACTACAATGTCATCTGACCGGGCGGTTGATGAAACCTCAAGCTACTACAATGTCATTTGACGGGCTGGTTGATGAAACCTCAAGCTACTACAATGTCATTCTGATTGGGCTGGTTGATGAAACCTCAAGCTACTATACAATGTCATTCTGTTGGGCTGCATGGTTGATGAAATGAGGGCGGTTGATGAAACCTCAAGCTACTACAATGTCATTCTGAGGGCTGGTTGTGAACCTCAAGCTACTATACAATGTCATTCTGACTGGGCTGGTTGATGAAACCTCAAGCTACTACAATGTCATTCTGATTGGGCTGGTTGATGAAACCTCAAGCTACTACAATGTCATTCTGACTGGGCTGCATGGTTGATGAAACCTCAAGCTACTACAATGTCATTCTGACCGGGCTGGTTGATGAAACCTCAAGCTACTACAATGTCATTCTGACTGGGCTGCATGTTTGATGAAACCTCAAGCTACTATACAATGTCATTCTGATTGGGCTGTGGTTGATGAAACCTCAAGCTACTATCAATGTCATTCTGACCTGGCTGGTTGATGAAACCTCAAGCTACTATAATGTCATTCTGATTGGGATGGTTGATGAAACCTAAAGCTACTATCAATGTCATTCTGATTGGGCTTGTTGATGAAGCCTCAAGCTACTATACAATGTCATTCTGACTGGGCTGTGGTTGATGAAACCTCAAGCTACTATACAATGTCATTCTGACTGGGCTGGTTGATGAAACCTCAATTTACTATCAATGTCATTCTGACTGTGTTGGTTGATGAAACCTCAAGCTACTACAATGTCATTCTGATTGGGCTGGTTGATGAAACCTCAAGCTACTACAATGTCATTCTGACTGGGCTGGTTGATGAAACCTCAAGCTACTATCAATGTCATTCTGACTGGGTGCATGGTTGTGTGTTTGTTTTGTGGGTGGTTGTGTGTTGTTTTGTGGGGTGGTTGTGTGTTTGTTTGGGGTGGTTGATGAAACTCAAGCTACTATCAATGTCATTCTGATTGGGCTGATGGTTGATGAAACCTCAATTTACTATCAATGTCATTCTGATTGGGTGTGGTTGATGAAACCTCAAGCTACTACAATGTCATTCTGATTGGGCTGTGGTTGATGAAACCTCAAGCTACTACAATGTCATTCTGATTGGGCTGGTTGATGAAGCCTCAAGCTACTATCAATGTCATTCTGATTGGGCTGGTTGATGAAACCTCAAGCTACTATACAATGTCATTCTGACTGGGCTGGTTGATGAAACCTCAAGCTACTAATACAATGTCATTCTGACTGAGCTGGTTGATGAAACCTCAAGCTACTACAATGTCATCCTGACCGGGCAGGTTGATGAAACCTCAAGCTACTACAATGTCATTCTGACTGGGCTGCATGGTTGATGAAACCTCAAGCTACTACACAATGTCATTCTGATTGGGCTGCATGGTTGATGAAACCTCAAGCTACTACAATGTCATTCTGACCGGGCTGGTTGATGAAACCTCAAGCTACT
>CM026390.1:7221185-7256835 GCA_014843695.1 Archivesica marissinica | reverse complement strand
GTAATGTTGTCCAAGTACAATCCTCATGGTACATTTAATGTTTTCCAAGTACAATCCTCATGGCCCATGTAATGTTGTCCAAGTACAATCCTCATGGTCCATGTAATGTTGTCCAAGTACAATCCTCATGACCCATGTAATGTTGTCCAAGTACAATCCTCATGACCCATGTAATGTTGTCCAGGTACAATCCTCATGACCCATGTAATGTTGTCCAAGTACAATCCTCATGGTACATGTAATGTTGTCCAGGTACAATCCTCATGGTACATGTAATGTTGTCCAAGTACAATCCTCATGACCCATGTAATGTTGTCCAAGTACAATCCTCATGGTACATGTAATGTTGTCCAGTACAATCCTCATGACCCATGTAATGTTGTCCAAGTACAATCCTCATGATACATGTAATGTTGTCCAAGTACAATCCTCATGACCCATGTAATGTTGTCCAAGTACAATCCTCATGGTACATGTAATGTTGTCCAAGTACAATCCTCATGGTACATGTAATGTTGTCCAAGTACAATCCTCATGGTACATGTAATGTTGTCCAAGTACAATCCTCATGACCCATGTAATGTTGTCCAAGTACAATCCTCATGGACAATGTAATGTTGTCCAAGTACAATCCTCATGGTACATGTAATGTTGTCCAAGTACAATCCTCATGACCCATGTAATGTTGTCCAAGTACAATCCTCATGACCCATGTAATGTTGTCCAAGTACAATCCTCATGGCCCATGTAATGTTGTCCAAGTACAATCCTCATGGTCCATGTAATGTTGTCCACGTACAATCCTCATGGCCCATGTAATGTTGTCCAAGTACAATCCTCATGGCCCATGTAATGTTGTCCAAGTACAATCCTCATGGTACATGTAATGTTGTCCAAGTACAATCCTCATGGTACATGTAATGTTGTCCAAGTACAATCCTCATGGTACATGTAATGCTGTCCAAGTACAATCCTCATGATCCATGTAATGTTGTCCAAGTACAATCCTCATGGTACATGTAATGTTGTCCAAGTACAATCCTCATGACCCATGTAATGTTGTCCAAGTACAATCCTCATGGTACATGTAATGTTGTCCAAGTACAATCCTCATGACCCATGTAATGTTGTCCAAGTACAATCCTCATGGTACATGTAATGTTGTCCAAGTACAATCCTCATGGTACATGTAATGTTGTCCAAGTACAATCCTCATGGTACATGTAATGTTGTCCAAGTACAATCCTCATGGCCCATGTAATGTTGTCCAAGTACAATCCTCATGGTACATGTAATGTTGTCCAAGTACAATCCTCATGGCCCATGTAATGTTGTCCAAGTACAATCCTCATGGCCCATGTAATGTTGTCCAAGTACAATCCTCATGGTACATGTAATGTTGTCCAAGTACAATCCTCATGGTACATGTAATGTTGTCCAAGTACAATCCTCATGGTACATGTAATGTTGTCCAAGTACAATCCTCATGACCCATGTAATGTTGTCCAAGTACAATCCTCATGACCCATGTAATGTTGTCCAAGTACAATCCTCATGGTACATGTAATGTTGTCCAGGTACAATCCTCATGGTACATGTAATGTTGTCCACGTACAATCATCATGACCCATGTAATGTTGTCCAAGTACAATCCTCATGGTACATGTAATGTTGTCCACGTACAATCCCCATGGCCCATGTAATGTTGTCCAAGTACAATCCTCATGACCCATGTAATGTTGTCCAAGTACAATCCTCATGGCCCAGGTAATGTTGTCCAAGTACAATCCTCATAGTACATGTAATGTTGTCCTAGTACAATCCTCATGGTACATGTAATGTTGTCCAAGTACAATCCTCATGGTACATGTAATGCTGTCCAAGTACAATCCTCATGACCCATGTAACGTTGTCCAAGTACAATCCTCATGACCCATGTAATGTTGTCCAAGTACAATTCTCATGGTACATGTAATGTTGTCCAAGTACAATCCTCATGGCACATGTAATGTTGTCCAAGTACAATCCTCATGGTACATGTAATGTTGTCCAAGTACAATCCTCATGGTACATGTAATGTTGTCCTAGTACAATCCTCATGGTACATGTAATGTTGTCCAAGTACAATCCTCATGGTACATGTAATGTTGTCCACGTACAATCCTCATGGCCCATGTAATGTTGTCCAAGTACAATCCTCATGGCCCATGTAATGTTGTCCAAGTACAATCCTCATGGTACATGTAATGTTGTCCAAGTACAATCCTCATGGTACATGTAATGTTGTCCAAGTACAATCCTCATGGTACATGTAATGTTGTCCAAGTACAATCCTCATGACCCATGTAATGTTGTCCAAGTACAATCCTCATGACCCATGTAATGTTGTCCAAGTACAATCCTCATGGTACATGTAATGTTGTCCAAGTACAATCCTCATGGCCCATGTAATGTTGTCCAAGTACAATCCTCATGATCCATGTAATGTTGTCCAAGTACAATCCTCATGGCCCATGTAATGTTGTCCAAGTACAATCCTCATGACCCATGTAATGTTGTCCAAGTACAATCCTCATGGCCCATGTAATGTTGTCATGTAATGTTGTCCAAGTACAATCCTCATGGTACATGTAATGTTGTCCAAGTACAATCCTCATGACCCATGTAATGTTGTCCAAGTACAATCCTCATGGTACATGTAATGTTGTCCAAGTACAATCCTCATGACCCATGTAATGTTGTCCAAGTACAATCCTCATGGTCCATGTAATGTTGTCCAAGTACAATCCTCATGGTACATGTAATGTTGTCCAAGTACAATCCTCATGGTACATGTAATGTTGTCCAAGTACAATCCTCATGACCCATGTAATGTTGTCCAAGTACAATCCTCATGGTCCATGTAATGTTGTCCAAGTACAATCCTCATGGTACATGTAATGTTGTCCAAGTACAATCCTCATGACCCATGTAATGTTGTCCAAGTACAATCCTCATGGTCCATGTAATGTTGTCCAAGTACAATCCTCATGGTACATGTAATGTTGTCCAAGTACAATCCTCATGATCCATGTAATGTTGTCCAGGTACAATCCTCATGGTACATGTAATGTTGTCCAAGTACAATCCTCATGGTCCATGTAATGTTGTCCAGGTACAATCCTCATGGCCCATGTAATGTTGTCCAAGTACAATCCTCATGACCCATGTAATGTTGTCCAAGTACAATCCTCATGGTCCATGTAATGTTGTCCAAGTACAATCCTCATGACCCATGTAATGTTGTCCAAGTACAATCCTCATGGTACATGTAATGTTGTCCAAGTACAATCCTCATGGTCCATGTAATGTTGTCCAAGTACAATCCTCATGACCCATGTAATGTTGTCCAAGTACAATCCTCATGGTCCATGTAATGTTGTCCAAGTACAATCCTCATGACCCATGTAATGTTGTCCAAGTACAATCCTCATGGCCCATGTAATGTTGTCCAAGTACAATCCTCATGACCCATGTAATGTTGTCCAAGTACAATCCTCATGACCCATGTAATGTTGTCCAAGTACAATCCTCATGACCCATGTAATGTTGTCCAAGTACAATCCTCATGACCCATGTAATGTTGTCCAAGTACAATCCTCATGGTCCATGTAATGTTGTCCAAGTACAATCCTCATGGCCCATGTAATGTTGTCCAAGTACAATCCTCATGGTACATGTAATGTTGTCCAAGTACAATCCTCATGACCCATGTAATGTTGTCCAAGTACAATCCTCATGGCCCATGTAATGTTGTCCAAGTACAATCCTCATGACCCATGTAATGTTGTCCAAGTACAATCCTCATGACCCATGTAATGTTGTCCAAGTACAATCCTCATGGTACATGTAATGTTGTCCAAGTACAATCCTCATGACCCATGTAATGTTGTCCAAGTACAATCCTCATGGTACATGTAATGTTGTCCAAGTACAATCCTCATGACCCATGTAATGTTGTCCAAGTACAATCCTCATGGTCCATGTAATGTTGTCCAAGTACAATCCTCATGACCCATGTAATGTTGTCCAAGTACAATCCTCATGACCCATGTAATGTTGTCCAAGTACAATCCTCATGACCCATGTAATGTTGTCCAAGTACAATCCTCATGGCCCATGTAATGTTGCCCAAGTACAATCCTCATGACCCATGTAATGTTGTCCAAGTACAATCCTCATGACCCATGTAATGTTGTCCAAGTACAATCCTCATGACCCATGTAATGTTGTCCAAGTACAATCCTCATGACCCATGTAATGTTGTCCAAGTACAATCCTCATGGTCCATGTAATGTTGTCCAAGTACAATCCTCATGGCCCATGTAATGTTGTCCAAGTACAATCCTCATGACCCATGTAATGTTGTCCAAGTACAATCCTCATGGCCCATGTAATGTTGTCCAAGTACAATCCTCATGGCCCATGTAATGTTGTCCAAGTACAATCCTCATGGTCCATGTAATGTTGTCCAGGTACAATCCTCATGACCCATGTAATGTTGTCCAAGTACAATCCTCATGACACATGTAATGTTGTCCAAGTACAATCCTCATGGTCCATGTAATGTTGTCCAAGTACAATCCTCATGACCCATGTAATGTTGTCCAAGTACAATCCTCATGGTACATGTAATGTTGTCCAAGTACAATCCTCATGGCCCATGTAATGTTGTCCAAGTACAATCCTCATGACCCATGTAATGTTGTCCAAGTACAATCCTCATGACCCATGTAATGTTGTCCAAGTACAATCCTCATGTACATGTAATGTTGTCCAAGTACAATCCTCATGACCCATGTAATGTTGTCCACGTACAATCCTCATGGTACATGTAATGTTGTCCAAGTACAATCCTCATGGTACATGTAATGTTGTCCAAGTACAATCCTCATGACCCATGTAATGTTGTCCACGTACAATCCTCATGGTACATGTAATGTTGTCCACGTACAATCCTCATGACCCATGTAATGTTGTCCACGTACAATCCTCGTGACCCATGTAATGTTGTCCAAGTACAATCCTCATGGTACATGTAATGTTGCCCAAGTACAATCCTCGTGACCCATGCAATGCTGTCCAAGTACAATCCTCATGACCAATGTAATGTTGTCCAAGTACAATCCTCATGACCCATGTAATGTTGCCCAAGTACAATCCTCGTGACCCATGCAATGTTGTCCAGGTACAATCCCCATGACCCATTTAATGTTGTCCAAGTACAATCCACATGACCCATGTAATGTTGTCCAAGTACAATCCTCATGACCCATGTAATGTTGTCCAGGTACAATCCTCATGATCCATGTAATGTTGCCCAAGTACAATCCTCATGGTACATGTAATGTTGTCCAAGTACAATCCTCATGACCCATGTAATGTTGTCCAAGTACAATCCTCATGGTACATGTAATGCTGTCCAAGTACAATCCTCATGGTACATGTAATGTTGTCCAAGTACAATCCTCATGACCCATGTAATGTTGTCCAAGTACAATCCTCATGGTACATGTAATGTTGTCCAAGTACAATCCTCATGGTCCATGTAATGTTGTCCAAGTACAATCCTCATGACCCATGTAATGTTGTCCAAGTACAATCCTCATGGCCCATGTAATGTTGTCCAAGTACAATCCTCATGGTACATGTAATGTTGTCCAAGTACAATCCTCATGACCCATGTAATGTTGTCCAAGTACAATCCTCATGGTACATGTAATGTTGTCCAAGTACAATCCTCATGGTACATGTAATGTTGTCCAAGTACAATCCTCATGACCCATGTAATGTTGTCCAAGTACAATCCTCATGGTACATGTAATGTTGTCCAAGTACAATCCTCATGACCCATGTAATGTTGTCCAAGTACAATCCTCATGGTACATGTAATGTTGTCCAAGTACAATCCTCATGGTACATGTAATGTTGTCCAAGTACAATCCTCATGGTACATGTAATGTTGTCCAAGTACAATCCTCATGGCCCATGTAATGTTGTCCAAGTACAATCCTCATGGCCCATGTAATGTTGTCCAAGTACAATCCTCATGGTACATGTAATGTTGTCCACGTACAATCCTCATGGCCCATGTAATGTTGTCCAAGTACAATCCTCATGGCCCATGTAATGTTGTCCAAGTACAATCCTCATGGTACATGTAATGTTGTCCAAGTACAATCCTCATGGTCCATGTAATGTTGTCCAAGTACAATCCTCATGGCCCATGTAATGTTGTCCAAGTACAATCCTCATGACCCATGTAATGTTGTCCAAGTACAATCCTCATGACCCATGTAATGTTGTCCAAGTACAATCCTCATGGTACATGTAATGTTGTCCAGTACAATCCTCATGGTACATGTAATGTTGTCCACGTACAATCCTCATGACCCATGTAATGTTGTCCAAGTACAATCCTCATGACCCATGTAATGTTGTCCAAGTACAATCCTCATGGCCCATGTAATGTTGTCCAAGTACAATCCTCATGGTACATGTAATGTTGTCCAAGTACAATCCTCATGGTACATGTAATGTTGTCCAAGTACAATCCTCATGACCCATGTAATGTTGTCCAAGTACAATCCTCATGACCCATGTAATGTTGTCCAAGTACAATCCTCATGGTACATGTAATGTTGTCCAAGTACAATCCTCATGGTACATGTAATGTTGTCCAAGTACAATCCTCATGACCCATGTAATGTTGTCCAAGTACAATCCTCATGGTACATGTAATGTTGTCCAAGTACAATCCTCATGGTACATGTAATGTTGTCCAAGTACAATCCTCATGGTACATGTAATGTTGTCCACGTACAATCCTCATGGCCCATGTAATGTTGTCCAAGTACAATCCTCATGGCCCATGTAATGTTGTCCAAGTACAATCCTCATGGTACATGTAATGTTGTCCAAGTACAATCCTCATGGTACATGTAATGTTGTCCAAGTACAATCCTCATGGTACATGTAATGTTGTCCAAGTACAATCCTCATGACCCATGTAATGTTGTCCAGGTACAATCCTCATGACCCATGTAATGTTGTCCAAGTACAATCCTCATGGTACATGTAATGTTGTCCAAGTACAATCCTCATGGCCCATGTAATGTTGTCCAAGTACAATCCTCATGATACATGTAATGTTGTCCAAGTACAATCCTCATGGTACATGTAATGTTGTCCAGGTACAATCCTCATGGTACATGTAATGTTGTCCAAGTACAATCCTCATGGTACATGTAATGTTGTCCAGGTACAATCCTCATGGTACATGTAATGTTGTCCAAGTACAATCCTCATGACCCATGTAATGTTGTCCAAGTACAATCCTCATGCTACATGTAATGTTGTCCAAGTACAATCCTCATGACCCATGTAATGTTGTCCAAGTACAATCCTCATGGTACATGTAATGTTGTCCAAGTACAATCCTCATGACCCATGTAATGTTGTCCAAGTACAATCCTCATGGTACATGTAATGTTGTCCAAGTACAATCCTCATGGTACATGTAATGTTGTCCAAGTACAATCCTCATGGTACATGTAATGTTGTCCAAGTACAATCCTCATGACCATGTAATGTTGTCCAAGTACAATCCTCATGGTACATGTAATGTTGTCCAGGTACAATCCTCATGGTACATGTAATGTTGTCCAAGTACAATCCTCATGATCCATGTAATGTTGTCCAAGTACAATCCTCATGACCCATGTAATGTTGCCCAAGTACAATCCTCATGGCCCATGTAATGTTGCCCAAGTACAATCCTCATGGTACATGTAATGTTGTCCAAGTACAATCCTCATGGCCCATGTAATGTTGTCCAAGTACAATCCTCATGGCCCATGTAATGTTGTCCAAGTACAATCCTCATGGTACATGTAATGTTGTCCAAGTACAATCCTCATGGTACATGTAATGTTGTCCAAGTACAATCCTCATGGTACATGTAATGTTGTCCAAGTACAATCCTCATGGTACATGTAATGTTGTCCAAGTACAATCCTCATGACCCATGTAATGTTGTCCAAGTACAATCCTCATGACCCATGTAATGTTGTCCAAGTACAATCCTCATGGTACATGTAATGTTGTCCAGGTACAATCCTCATGGTACATGTAATGTTGTCCAAGTACAATCCTCATGACCCATGTAATGTTGTCCAAGTACAATCCTCATGGTACATGTAATGTTGTCCAAGTACAATCCTCATGGCCCATGTAATGTTGTCCAAGTACAATCCTCATGACCCATGTAATGTTGTCCAAGTACAATCCTCATGACCCATGTAATGTTGTCCAAGTACAATCCTCATGGTACATGTAATGTTGTCCACGTACAATCCTCATGGCCCATGTAATGTTGTCCAAGTACAATCCTCATGGCCCATGTAATGTTGTCCAAGTACAATCCTCATGACCCATGTAATGTTGTCCAAGTACAATCCTCATGGTACATGTAATGTTGTCCAAGTACAATCCTCATGGTACATGTAATGTTGTCCAAGTACAATCCTCATGGCCCATGTAATGTTGTCCAAGTACAATCCTCATGGTACATGTAATGTTGTCCAAGTACAATCCTCATGGTACATGTAATGTTGTCCAAGTACAATCCTCATGGTACATGTAATGTTGTCCACGTACAATCCTCATGGCCCATGTAATGTTGTCCAAGTACAATCCTCATGACCCATGTAATGTTGTCCAAGTACAATCCTCATGGTACATGTAATGTTGTCCAAGTACAATCCTCATGGTACATGTAATGTTGTCCAAGTACAATCCTCATGTTACATGTAATGTTGTCCAAGTACAATCCTCATGGTACATGTAATGTTGTCCAAGTACAATCCTCATGGCCCATGTAATGTTGTCCAAGTACAATCCTCATGACCCATGTAATGTTGTCCAAGTACAATCCTCATGGTACATGTAATGTTGTCCAAGTACAATCCTCATGGTACATGTAATGTTGTCCAAGTACAATCCTCATGGTACATGTAATGTTGTCCAAGTACAATCCTCATGACCCATGTAATGTTGTCCAAGTACAATCCTCATGGCCCATGTAATGTTGTCCAAGTACAATCCTCATGGTACATGTAATGTTGTCCAAGTACAATCCTCATGGCCCATGTAATGTTGTCCAAGTACAATCCTCATGGTACATGTAATGTTGTCCAAGTACAATCCTCATGGTACATGTAATGTTGTCCAAGTACAATCCTCATGACCCATGTAATGTTGTCCAAGTACAATCCTCATGACCCATGTAATGTTGTCCAAGTACAATCCTCATGACCCATGTAATGTTGTCCAAGTACAATCCTCATGGTCCATGTAATGTTGTCCAAGTACAATCCTCATGGTACATGTAATGTTGTCCAAGTACAATCCTCATGGTACATGTAATGTTGTCCAAGTACAATCCTCATGGTACATGTAATGTTGTCCAAGTACAATCCTCATGGTACATGTAATGTTGTCCAAGTACAATCCTCATGGTACATGTAATGTTGTCCAAGTACAATCCTCATGACCCATGTAATGTTGTCCAAGTACAATCCTCATGGTACATGTAATGTTGTCCAAGTACAATCCTCATGGCCCATGTAATGTTGTCCAAGTACAATCCTCATGGTACATGTAATGTTGTCCAAGTACAATCCTCATGGTACATGTAATGTTGTCCAAGTACAATCCTCATGGTACATGTAATGTTGTCCAAGTACAATCCTCATGGTACATGTAATGTTGTCCAAGTACAATCCTCATGGTACATGTAATGTTGTCCAAGTACAATCCTCATGACCCATGTAATGTTGTCCAAGTACAATCCTCATGACCCATGTAATGTTGTCCAAGTACAATCCTCATGGTACATGTAATGTTGTCCAAGTACAATCCTCATGGTACATGTAATGTTGTCCAAGTACAATCCTCATGGTACATGTAATGTTGTCCAAGTACAATCCTCATGACCCATGTAATGTTGTCCAAGTACAATCCTCATGACCCATGTAATGTTGTCCAAGTACAATCCTCATGGTACATGTAATGTTGTCCAAGTACAATCCTCATGGCCCATGTAATGTTGTCCAAGTACAATCCTCATGGTACATGTAATGTTGTCCAAGTACAATCCTCATGGTCCATGTAATGTTGTCCAAGTACAATCCTCATGGTACATGTAATGTTGTCCAAGTACAATCCTCATGGCCCATGTAATGTTGTCCAAGTACAATCCTCATGACCCATGTAATGTTGTCCAAGTACAATCCTCATGGTACATGTAATGTTGTCCAAGTACAATCCTCATGGTACATGTAATGTTGTCCAAGTACAATCCTCATGGTCCATGTAATGTTGTCCAAGTACAATCCTCATGGTCCATGTAATGTTGTCCAAGTACAATCCTCATGACCCATGTAATGTTGTCCAAGTACAATCCTCATGGTACATGTAATGTTGTCCAAGTACAATCCTCATGACCCATGTAATGTTGTCCAAGTACAATCCTCATGGTACATGTAATGTTGTCCAAGTACAATCCTCATGGTACATGTAATGTTGTCCAAGTACAATCCTCATGGTACATGTAATGTTGTCCAAGTACAATCCTCATGGCCCATGTAATGTTGTCCAAGTACAATCCTCATGGCCCATGTAATGTTGTCCAAGTACAATCCTCATGGTACATGTAATGTTGTCCACGTACAATCCTCATGGCCCATGTAATGTTGTCCAAGTACAATCCTCATGGCCCATGTAATGTTGTCCAAGTACAATCCTCATGGTACATGTAATGTTGTCCAAGTACAATCCTCATGGTACATGTAATGTTGTCCAAGTACAATCCTCATGGTACATGTAATGTTGTCCAAGTACAATCCTCATGATCCATGTAATGTTGTCCAAGTACAATCCTCATGGTACATGTAATGTTGTCCAAGTACAATCCTCATGACCCATGTAATGTTGTCCAAGTACAATCCTCATGGTACATGTAATGCTGTCCAAGTACAATCCTCATGACCCATGTAATGTTGTCCAAGTACAATCCTCATGGTACATGTAATGTTGTCCAAGTACAATCCTCATGGTACATGTAATGTTGTCCAAGTACAATCCTCATGGTACATGTAATGTTGTCCAAGTACAATCCTCATGGCCCATGTAATGTTGTCCAAGTACAATCCTCATGGCCCATGTAATGTTGCCCAAGTACAATCCTCATGGTACATGTAATGTTGTCCACGTACAATCCTCATGGCCCATGTAATGTTGTCCAAGTACAATCCTCATGGCCCATGTAATGTTGTCCAAGTACAATCCTCATGGTACATGTAATGTTGTCCAAGTACAATCCTCATGGTACATGTAATGTTGTCCAAGTACAATCCTCATGGTACATGTAATGCTGTCCAAGTACAATCCTCATGACCCATGTAATGTTGTCCAAGTACAATCCTCATGACCCATGTAATGTTGTCCAAGTACAATCCTCATGGTACATGTAATGTTGTCCAGGTACAATCCTCATGGTACATGTAATGTTGTCCACGTACAATCCTCATGACCCATGTAATGTTGTCCAAGTACAATCCTCATGGTACATGTAATGTTGTCCACGTACAATCCTCATGGCCCATGTAATGTTGTCCAAGTACAATCCTCATGACCCATGTAATGTTGTCCAAGTACAATCCTCATGACCCATGTAATGTTGTCCAAGTACAATCCTCATGGTACATGTAATGTTGTCCAAGTACAATCCTCATGGTACATGTAATGCTGTCCAAGTACAATCCTCATGACCCATGTAATGTTGTCCAAGTACAATCCTCATGACCCATGTAATGTTGTCCAAGTACAATCCTCATGGTACATGTAATGTTGACCAAGTACAATCCTCATGGTACATGTAATGTTGTCCAAGTACAATCCTCATGACCCATGTAATGTTGTCCAAGTACAATCCTCATGGTACACGTAATGTTGTCCTAGTACAATCCTCATGGTACATGTAATGTTGTCCAAGTACAATCCTCATGGTACATGTAATGTTGTCCACGTACAATCCTCATGGCCCATGTAATGTTTTCCAAGTACAATCCTCATGGCCCATGTAATGTTGTCCAAGTACAATCCTCATGGTACATGTAATGTTGTCCAAGTACAATCCTCATGGTACATGTAATGTTGTCCAAGTACAATTCTCATGGTACATGTAATGTTGTCCAAGTACAATCCTCATGACCCATGTAATGTTGTCCAGGTACAATCCTCATGACGCATGTAATGTTGTCCAAGTACAATCCTCATGGTACATGTAATGTTGTCCAAGTACAATCCTCATGGCCCATGTAATGTTGTCCAAGTACAATCCTCATGATACATGTAATGTTGTCCAAGTACAATCCTCATGGTACATGTAATGTTGTCCAGGTACAATCCTCATGGTACATGTAATGTTGTCCAAGTACAATCCTCATGGTACATGTAATGTTGTCCAGGTACAATCCTCATGGTACATGTAATGTTGTCCAAGTACAATCCTCATGACCCATGTAATGTTGTCCAAGTACAATCCTCATGCTACATGTAATGTTGTCCATGTACAATCCTCATGACCCATGTAATGTTGTCCAAGTACAATCCTCATGCTACATGTAATGTTGTCCAAGTACAATCCTCATGACCCATGTAATGTTGTCCAAGTACAATCCTCATGGTACATGTAATGTTGTCCAAGTACAATCCTCATGGTACATGTAATGTTGTCCAAGTACAATCCTCATGGTACATGTAATGTTGTCCAAGTACAATCCTCATGACCATGTAATGTTGTCCAAGTACAATCCTCATGGTACATGTAATGTTGTCCAGGTACAATCCTCATGGTACATGTAATGTTGTCCAAGTACAATCCTCATGATCCATGTAATGTTGTCCAAGTACAATCCTCATGCCCCATGTAATGTTGCCCAAGTACAATCCTCATGGCCCATGTAATGTTGCCCAAGTACAATCCTCATGGTACATGTAATGTTGTCCAAGTACAATCCTCATGGCCCATGTAATGTTGTCCAAGTACAATCCTCATGGCCCATGTAATGTTGTCCAAGTACAATCCTCATGGTACATGTAATGTTGTCCAAGTACAATCCTCATGGTACATGTAATGTTGTCCAAGTACAATCCTCATGGTACATGTAATGTTGTCCAAGTACAATCCTCATGGTACATGTAATGTTGTCCAAGTACAATCCTCATGACCCATGTAATGTTGTCCAAGTACAATCCTCATGACCCATGTAATGTTGTCCAAGTACAATCCTCATGGTACATGTAATGTTGTCCAGGTACAATCCTCATGGTACATGTAATGTTGTCCAAGTACAATCCTCATGACCCATGTAATGTTGTCCAAGTACAATCCTCATGGTACATGTAATGTTGTCCACGTACAATCCCCATGGCCCATGTAATGTTGTCCAAGTACAATCCTCATGACCCATGTAATTTTGTCCAAGTACAATCCTCATGACCCATGTAATGTTGTCCAAGTACAATCCTCATGGTACATGTAATGTTGTCCACGTACAATCCTCATGGCCCATGTAATGTTGTCCAAGTACAATCCTCATGGCCCATGTAATGTTGTCCAAGTACAATCCTCATGACCCATGTAATGTTGTCCAAGTACAATCCTCATGGTACATGTAATGTTGTCCAAGTACAATCCTCATGGCCCATGTAATGTTGTCCAAGTACAATCCTCATGGTCCATGTAATGTTGTCCAAGTACAATCCTCATGGCCCATGTAATGTTGTCCAAGTACAATCCTCATGGCCCATGTAATGTTGTCCAAGTACAATCCTCATGACCCATGTAATGTTGTCCAAGTACAATCCTCATGACCCATGTAATGTTGTCCAAGTACAATCCTCATGACCCATGTAATGTTGTCCAAGTACAATCCTCATGACCCATGTAATGTTGTCCAAGTACAATCCTCATGACCCATGTAATGTTGTCCAAGTACAATCCTCATGGCCCATGTAATGTTGTCCAAGTACAATCCTCATGACCCATGTAATGTTGTCCAAGTACAATCCTCATGACCCATGTAATGTTGTCCAAGTACAATCCTCATGACCCATGTAATGTTGCCCAAGTACAATCCTCATGACCCATGTAATGTTGTCCAAGTACAATCCTCATGGCCCATGTAATGTTGTCCAAGTACAATCCTCATGACCCATGTAATGTTGTCCAAGTACAATCCTCATGGCCCATGTAATGTTGTCCAAGTACAATCCTCATGACCCATGTAATGTTGTCAAGTACAATCCTCATGGTCCATGTAATGTTGTCCAAGTACAATCCTCATGGCCATGTAATGTTGTCCAAGTACAATCCTCATGACCCATGTAATGTTGTCCAGTAAATCCTCATGACCCATGTAATGTTGTCCAAGTACAATCCTCATGGTACATGTAATGTTGTCCAAGTACAATCCTCATGCCCATGTAATGTTGTCCAAGTACAATCCTCATGACCCATGTAATGTTGTCCAAGTACAATCCTCATGACCCATGTAATGTTGTCCAAGTACAATCCTCATGGTACATGTAATGTTGTCCAAGTACAATCCTCATGACCCATGTAATGTTGTCCAAGTACAATCCTCATGGTACATGTAATGTTGTCCAAGTACAATCCTCATGGCCCATGTAATGTTGTCCAAGTACAATCCTCATGATACATGTAATGTTGTCCAAGTACAATCCTCATGGTACATGTAATGTTGTCCAAGTACAATCCTCATGGTACATGTAATGTTGTCCAAGTACAATCCTCATGGCCCATGTAATGTTGTCCAAGTACAATCCTCATGGTACATGTAATGTTGTCCAAGTACAATCCTCATGGCCCATGTAATGTTGTCCAAGTACAATCCTCATGGCCCATGTAATGTTGTCCAAGTACAATCCTCATGGTACATGTAATGTTGTCCAAGTACAATCCTCATGACCCATGTAATGTTGTCCAAGTACAATCCTCATGGTCCATGTAATGTTGTCCAAGTACAATCCTCATGGTACATGTAATGTTGTCCAAGTACAATCCTCATGGCCCATGTAATGTTGTCCAAGTACAATCCTCATGACCCATGTAATGTTGTCCAAGTACAATCCTCATGGTACATGTAATGTTGTCCAAGTACAATCCTCATGGTACATGTAATGTTGTCCAAGTACAATCCTCATGGTACATGTAATGTTGTCCAAGTACAATCCTCATGACCCATGTAATGTTGTCCAAGTACAATCCTCATGACCCATGTAATGTTGTCCAAGTACAATCCTCATGACCCATGTAATGTTGTCCAAGTACAATCCTCATGGTACATGTAATGTTGTCCAAGTACAATCCTCATGGTACATGTAATGTTGTCCAGGTACAATCCTCATGGTACATGTAATGTTGTCCAAGTACAATCCTCATGGTACATGTAATGTTGTCCAAGTACAATCCTCATGGTACATGTAATTTTGTTCAAGTACAATCCTCATGGTACATGTAATGTTGTCCAAGTACAATCCTCATGACCCATGTAATGTTTTCCAAGTACAATCCTCATGGTACATGTAATGTTGTCCAAGTACAAACCTCATGGCCCATGTAATGTTGTCCAAGTACAATCCTCATGGTACACGTAATATTGTCCTAGTACAATCCTCATGGTACATGTAATGTTGTCCAAGTACAATCCTCATGGTACATGTAATGTTGTCCAAGTACAATCCTCATGGTACATGTAATGTTGTCCACGTACAATCCTCATGGTACATGTAATGTTGTCCTAGTACAATCCTCATGACCCATGTAATGTTGTCCAGCTACAATCCTCATGACCCATGTAATGTTGTCCAAGTACAATCCTCATGGTACATGTAATGTTGTCCAAGTACAATCCTCATGGTACATGTAATGTTGTCCTAGTACAATCCTCATGGTACATGTAATGTTGTCCAAGTACAATCCTCATGACCCATGTAATGTTGTCCAAGTACAATCCTCATGGCCCATGTAATGTTGTCCAAGTACAATCCTCATGACCCATGTAATGTTGTCCAAGTACAATCCTCATGGCCCATGTAATGTTGTCCATGTACAATCCTCATGATCCATGTAATGTTGTCCAAGTACAATCCTCATGACCCATGTAATGTTGTCCAAGTACAATCTTCATGGTACATGTAATGTTGTCCTAGTACAATCCTCATGATACATGTAATGTTGTCCTAGTACAATCCTCATAGTACATGTAATGTTGTCCAAGTACAATCCTCATGACCCATGTAATGTTGTCCAAGTACAATCCCCATGGTACACATAATGTTGTCCAAGTACAATCCTCATGGCCCATGTAATGTTGTCCAAGTAGAATCCTCATGGTACATGTAATGTTGTCCAAGTACAACCCTCATGGTACATGTAATGTTGTCCAAGTACAATCCTCATGGCCCATGTAATGTTGTCCAAGTACAATCCTCATGGTAAATGTAATGTTGTCCAAGTACAATCCTCATGGTACATGTAATGTTGTCCAAGTACAATCCTCATGACCCATGTAATGTTGTCCAAGTACAATCCTCATGACCCATGTAATGTTGTCCAAGTACAATCCTCATGACCCATGTAATGTTGTCCAAGTACAATCCTCATGACCCATGTAATGTTGTCCAAGTACAATCCTCATGACCCATGTAATGTTGTCCAAGTACAATCCTCATGGTACATGTAATGTTGTCCAAGTACAATCCTCATGGTACATGTAATGCTGTCCAGGTACAATCCTCATGGTACATGTAATGTTGTCCAAGTACAATCCTCATGGTACATGTAATGTTGTCCAAGTACAATCCTCATGGTACATGTAATGTTGTCCAAGTACAATCCTCATGGTACATGTAATGTTGTCCAAGTACAATCCTCATGACCCATGTAATGTTGTCCAAGTACAATCCTCATGGTACATGTAATGTTGTCCAAGTACAATCCTCTTGGTACATGTAATGTTGTCCAAGTACAATCCTCATGACACATGTAATGTTGTCCAAGTACAATCCTCATGGTACATGTAATGTTGTCCAAGTACAATCCTCATGACACATGTGATGTTGTCCAAGTACAATCCTCATGGTACATGTAATGTTGTCCAAGTACAAACCTCATGGCCCATGTAATGTTGTCCAAGTACAATCCTCATGGTACACGTAATATTGTCCTAGTACAATCCTCATGGTACATGTAATGTTGTCCAAGTACAATCCTCATGGTACATGTAATGTTGTCCAAGTACAATCCTCATGGTACATGTAATGTTGTCCACGTACAATCCTCATGGTACATGTAATGTTGTCCTAGTACAATCCTCATGACCCATGTAATGTTGTCCAGGTACAATCCTCATGACCCATGTAATGTTGTCCAAGTACAATCCTCATGGTACATGTAATGTTGTCCAAGTACAATCCTCATGGTACATGTAATGTTGTCCTAGTACAATCCTCATGGTACATGTAATGTTGTCCAAGTACAATCCTCATGACCCATGTAATGTTGTCCAAGTACAATCCTCATGGCCCATGTAATGTTGTCCAAGTACAATCCTCATGACCCATGTAATGTTGTCCAAGTACAATCCTCATGGCCCATGTAATGTTGTCCAAGTACAATCCTCATGATCCATGTAATGTTGTCCAAGTACAATCCTCATGACCCATGTAATGTTGTCCAAGTACAATCCTCATGGTACATGTAATGTTGTCCTAGTACAATCCTCATGGTACATGTAATGTTGTCCTAGTACAATCCTCATAGTACATGTAATGTTGTCCAAGTACAATCCTCATGACCCATGTAATGTTGTCCAAGTACAATCCTCATGGTACACATAATGTTGTCCAAGTACAATCCTCATGGCCCATGTAATGTTGTCCAAGTAGAATCCTCATGGTACATGTAATTTTGTCCAAGTACAATCCTCATGGTACATGTAATGTTGTATTGATAAGGTGTTGATAAGTTACATGTAATGTTGTCCAAGTACACTCCTCATGGTACATGTAATGTTGTCCAAGTACAAACCTCATGACCCATGTAATGTTGTCCAAGTACAACCCTCATGGTACATGTAATGTTGTCCAAGTACAATCCTCTTGACCCATGTAATGTTGTCCAAGTACAATCCTCATGTTACATGTAATGTTGTCCAAGTGCAATCCTCATGGTACATGTAATGTTGTCCAAGTACAACCCTTATGGTACATGTAATGTTGTCCAAGTACAATCCTCATGACCCATGTAATGTTGTCCAAGTACAATCCTCATGGTGCATGTAATGTTGTCCAAGTACAATCCTCATGGCCCATGTAATGTTGTATTGATAAGGTGTTGATAAGGTGCTAGCCATTCAGTCTTGGTTAGAACATTCATACTGTGGTTTCGTTGCCTTAAATTTTAAATTAAAACAATAGGTTAGTGTGTTCTTGTTGCCTTTATATTAACCACAACCCACTTGTTGAAGATATTTCCATAACTCTGTTATAATACGTGTATTGCCTACAAATGGAAAAAAGCTGTATAAACCATGCCCATGTGATAAAACTTGAAATCTCATCCGGTGGCTGATTTCCAAGTGTTATCACGTATGCATGGTTTATGCAGCATATATCCCATTTGTAGGCAATACAAGTGAAAGGATACTACATACCATTGCAGGTATGACCTGTTGCCACCAATATCCATAGAAAAGTTCATGAATATGTACTGATTTCTTATAATTGATGATCTCAACCACCAGATAGGATTTCCAAGTTTTATCACATATGCATGGTTTATGCAGCATATATCCCATTTGTAGGCAACACAAGTGAAAGGATACTACATACCATTGCAGGTATGACCTGTTCCCACCAATATCCATAGAAAAGTTCATGAATATTTACTGATTTCTTATAGTTGATGATCTCAACCACCAGATAGGATTTACAGTTTTATCACATATGCATGGTTTATGCAGCATATATCCCATTTGTAGGCAATACAAGTGAAAGGAAACTACATACCATTGCAGGTATGACCTGTTCCCACCAATATCCATAGAAAAGTTCATGAATATTTACTGATTTCTTATAGTTGATGATCTCAACCACCAGATAGGATTTACAGTTTTATCACATATGCATGGTTTATGCAGCATATATCCCATTTGTAGGCAATACAAGTGAAAGGAAACTACATACCATTGCAGGTATGACCTGTTCCCACCAATATCCATAGAAAAGTTCATGAATATTTATAATACCAGTTATTGACTTCCTGTGAACCATAAGACCTTACAGTCTCCATTAGCTAGGCCTACGTATACCAGTTATCGTCCATACCCCGACCTACATGTACTAGTTATCGTGCAGTTTAGTACCAGTTATTGATTTCCTGTGAACCATTAGACCTTACACTCTCCAATAGCTAGGCCTACGTATATCAATTATCGACCATACCCAGACCTACATATACTGGTTATCGTGCAGTGTAATGCCAGTTATTGACTTCCTGTGAACCACGATACCCTACAGATGCCAATAGCTAGGCCTACGTATACCAGTTATCGTCCATACCCGTGGTGCGACCTACATATACTGGTTATCGTGCAGTGTAATGTTAATTATAGACATCCTGTGAACCGCGATACCATGCAGACGGCAATAGCTAGGCCTACGTATATCAGTTATCGTCCATACCCAGACCTACATATACTGGTTATCGTGCAGTTTAATACCAGTTATTGACTTCCTGTGAACCGCGATACTATGCAGACGGCAATAGCTAGGCCTAGGTATATCAGTTATCGTCCATACCCAGACCTACATATACTGGTTATCGTGCAGTTTAATACCAGTTATTGACTTCCTGTGAACCATTAGACCTTACAGACTCCAATAGCTAGGCCTACGTATATCAGTTATCGTCCATACCCAGACCTACATATACTGGTTATCGTGCAGTTTAATACCAGTTATTGACTTCCTGTGAACCATTAGACCTTACACTCTCCAATAGCTAGGCCTACGTATACCAGTTATCGTCCATACCCAGACCTACATATACTGGTTATCGTGCAGTTTAATACCAGTTATTGACTTCCTGTGAACCATAAGACCTTACAGACTCCAATAGCTAGGCCTACGTATACCAGTTATCGTCCATATCCCGACCTACATGATTAATGGAAATCAGCAATTAAAAATAATCGTTTACAACAATCTATGAGTTAATTTTATTTAGAAGTGTTTATTTTTATTTACAGGAAAATGAAACGTTCTGCACGCCACCATCAGAGAGGATATGTGGAACACTTAGTTTCATCGTTTCGATTGGATGAATTTAAAACATTCTTCCGGGTGAGCAGGGTAAGCGTCCAGTCTCTGGAAGATTACATTGTGGACGTATGTACAGCAGAAAACATACAGGGCATACTCTGCCGACAATCCACTGGTGGTAGTGTTCAGAAAGCATTGGAGGAAAGGCTACTCATGATGTTGTGGTATATGGCTAGCTTGGACAAATACGCATCAATTGCAGATAGGTTTGGTGTTAGTGAGAGTACCGCATGCTGTGCAATACGGAATCTGTTGCAATTTATCAGCGAACATTTGCTGCAGAATATCATAGTTTGGCCTTCAGAAGACGAGTTAGATGAAATTGCCGACTTTTATGAGACACTTAAAGGATTCCCAGGTGTAGTTGGGATGGTGGATGGGACTCACATCCAAATACAGAAACCGCATGAAAGAGGTTTTGATTACTATAATCGGGATAGGTACTACTCGGTTGTATTACAAGGTGTTGTTAGGGAGGATTTACGTTTTATTGACGTCTACACAGGCTTTCCAGGCAAAGTACATGATGCAAGAGTTTTCAGAGCATCTCCATTGTACCAAAATGGGCACAATTTGTGTCAACAAAATCGACATATTCTGGGGGATTCAGCATACCCAAATCTACCTTGGACACTTACGCCATTTAGAGATAATGGACATCTTACACACGCACAGACAAATTACAACAAAGTCCAGTCGGCCATACGAAGTACCGTGGAGCGTGCTTTTGGATTATTAAAGCAGAGGTCAGTGCGACTACAAAATATCAAACAGGAAAATATTATGACAATTACCAGAACCATTCTCACTGCTTGTGTTCTTCACAATATTTGTATTATGAACGGCGATGAATTGGACGATGTATTATTGGACGACCACGTGCAACAACCTGCACAAGACATAGTGAACCTCCAGGATTTCCATGAAAATGACATAGAGCTTGGTGCACGGAAAAGACTTGGCATTGCCAGAAGATTGATGGCTAGAAATTAGATCATTCTAACACATTATATGGGCCACGATGCAAGAAAATGTACCTTTGGATGTGCATTAAATACAGAATTAAATTCAGTGTTTGCTCTGTAATCCCTGTAATCATCTTTTGCATACGCTACGTAAAATTCTGAAAGCCATTTACGTACAGATTTGACGTGTCCAAATGTATGTTTTCTCACTTCGAGACCCATATAGAACTCACGACACTTGGGAATATGTCCTAATAACCTAGGAATTAAAAGATTGTGACATTGTTTTCCATGCATATCAGTTTAAAAAATAAACAACCCATACAGTACAAAAATATTGTATTTGGAAAGTATTTACTGACCAACATTACCTATTATGCCCCCCCCCCCTCGAAGAAGTGGGAGCATATTGCTTGCCTTTGTACGTCGGCTTGTATACAACTATGGTAATATTAGGCAGGGTTAATGTGGTTGAATCCCATTTTTCACCTGTTGTGTTGGGGGAACAATCCCAAAATGAGATACCCATCCCATGCTTCCAACCAACTGCCACTTAGGCCAAGGAACCTCAAACTTAGAAGGCATGTTGACCACGACCGATTGACTTAATATGACCCCTATTGATTTCGAGGTATGTAGGTCACGGTGACCATTTGTTCTATGTGTAGTAGTCTAAACCTTAGTTATAGAACAAATACCATTTCAGAGGTCGAGGTCAAGGTCACCACGTTGACCTTTTTGTACACAAAATCAATAAAGTTATGCACCAATTGTGCAGTGAG
The DNA here is from genome assembly GCA_014843695.1 of Archivesica marissinica. Classification (NCBI taxonomy): domain Eukaryota; kingdom Metazoa; phylum Mollusca; class Bivalvia; order Venerida; family Vesicomyidae; genus Archivesica; species Archivesica marissinica. Next base: position 7,234,577 of record CM026390.1, on the reverse strand, counting down.
ATGATATGATGGTAACTTATGTTTGAAACATTATGTACATGTATAAGGCTTCTTGTCTGAATGGACTGTCCCGATTGTTTTAAGACAATTGAGATACATCGATAAATAAAACTATCCAAACGCGAGCATAAACGTTTATTGCATTTATTTGAACGATTAATAACAAACTAACATAATAACAAAGAAACTTAATAACAAATGAACATCACATAAATTTGACTAGGAACTGAGGCCGTGGTGGCCTGTACTTCAAAATAAAACTAACATCAGAAACATGACGAGAACACGTGAAAATAATACACAATACATAATATAGTATTATATTATGCACAAACATGACCCTTTAGGCTTTTACAAGGCTTTCACAAGAGTTAATAATGGCATTGGGCCACATGTATATGTGTGTCCGAGAAAAATATAAGGAATCCAGCCTTGCCCGATAACAGTATTAATACATTATGAATTGTGTTCACATTTTGATATAAACATAATATTGAGAAACAAAGATTGCTATTCCTATGCATGTATGTATTTAACACAAGACAACGTACTTTCACACAATTTGAACTTCCACCCACATTGCGCACTAAGCAGTAGTTGCTCAACGCTGAATGCCGAGTCGAATAGGAGTTCATCTCAACGCTCATAATTTTCACCCTCGCACCGGTTTCTTTGCACACGTGACTAATGCAACGGTGAATTTTCTGCGTTGAGAAGTTACTTAGTTCTGTGACGTCATAATCTTATCAAGCAACCAGTCGAATGCAACGAAAAAAACATGTCAACGAAATCCGCCAGTCGAATGCGCCCATGTCCACCTGTCTCCAATCTCAAAACTCAGTCTCAAGCGTCTGATTGGTTCAGCTGACAGTAACACTCAGAATCAACCAATCAGATCATTTGAGCTTGAGATCTGAGAAAAGTTTTATAACCTCGGGCCGAGCTCTGGTTACATATGCGCATTGAAGTGCGTGTTTTAAATATGCGTTAAGAGTGGGGTAGGCCTATATAGGAAACCAAAGGTACCAATCTGTTCAGGAAAGGCCATATTTTCATATGGATATCTAAAAATTTGGCCGCCACGCTATTTTCTTGAGGAAAAGACTGGTTGAAGAACACTTAAACTTTTGACGAGGTAAGTTCACTAAATATTTGCTGAGAAGATTATAGAAGACTGATGAATAAAGCAATCATGATAAATGAATAAAGCAATCATTATTTAATTCAATGATGCCATTATCTCGCTGGAAGCACATTGCTCATTTTTGCTCAACTCAATTCATTTGTAACAGCGGCAAAATTCGAATTCCGGTTGTCATCAGATTTCGCGACCAGGAAATAAAACTTGAAAAAGTCGAGTAATCATGTAATTTTAGACTTGATCAGATGTATATCGTCGACGTTCGTTTTTATTTAAAACCATTATGTAATTTAATATTTATACTGCAATTAATTTGGCTCAGACTAAAACGCAGACGCTTATGCAGACGATATGTAATGTATCCCGGTGTTACTGGTTTTCGACGATGTAGTACATAACGGACTCCTATAGGTTTGGAATGTGCATACACTGCAAACAATTTTATGTCATCGAATAAACAATATTTTACCTTTCATTCACAACAATCTCAAAGAAAACCGATTGTTTACATTATGAGAAAAGGTGACAAAATGGCGGCACCTCATTTTCAGAAATCCGGAATGACGTCACTGGTTTTCGCCTAACTGTGTAAATTGTCTACAGCGCCACCATTAGTATGTAAGTAACAGTTCTTTAACAAAACAATAAACTAAGGAAGACTTACTTTAATAAGAGGCTTAATTTATCATTTTCACTCAAAATTCATTTGTTGGACAGCATTTTGTCTATATACTGTATCTAAAACACTAACATTTAATTTAACTTGGTCAAACACACGGGGCATAAGAAGTCGTCATCCCTCCTAATTACTCTGACTAAATGCTGAACCGGAAATGGACCCATCCATCGAACACATCACACGGTGCCCAACAAAGAAAAACTAGGTTTACACAACCATATATATCAGTTGGAGAACCTCTGTGACAACCCGTGGACCTGAAGGTGAAACACGGTGAAAATCGATATTATTAATAAGGACCCCTTGTGTGTAATAACGGACATAACTCATAAACACGGAGCAGTGAGACTATAATGACATTTTTATTCATAAATATATTGGCGTGGCAGACGATGCATATGTCATTTTGGAGAAAAAATTGCCAATTTCTTTAAAAAATTATATTTATATGGTGACATAAAACGGATATAGTGAAATTAGTGAAAAAACTGGGGTAGGTTTAAAGTTTTCACCGCTAATTTACCTTGTCTGATATATTATGATCAGTTAGAAATAGATTGGAAGTGCACAAGGTATGTTTATTTATAATTCCGGTAACTGGAGCGTGAAATATTGCGTGATCTCTCGCGACTTGCTATTTCCACAGTTGGGCGAAAACCTGTTCTGGGCGAAAACTCTTCACGCCGGGATATAGTCGTTTCTTAACATACCGCTGGTCTTGACATACCGAGGCATCCACACTTTTTCAGAACGAGGTAAAATAACGCCACCTATCATTCTTTCCATTGGATCAGTGTTGACCCAGAAAGGTAAACATGTGTTGATAAATAAGAAATCATAAACTGTCAACGTAAGTGGCGAGTAATTTACTGATGCAAGATGCTTAGTGAATATCAAGATCTATGCAAAATTACCCCACCCCTTTATCTGATAAAATGCTCCAAATGTCCATAATATATATATTTATGTTCATTCCAACTTTGTAAAATGGCGGTCTGCTACCCACAGGGATTCGGCACGTTTGGGGGTACTAGTATATATATTTAAGTACAGGGATTCTACTCTGTGTGATGTCAGATTTCGCATCGATCAGTAAAATGGCCCTATCTGAGACAATTTTGTACAAAGCTGTCCAAATATAAATCCTGAGTCTTTATATTGTTCTTCAAATAAAACACAACTTTAAGCTGCATGCATGTATACTTTGCAAACAATTGCCACAAACATTGGCCATAGCAGGTCACATTTCCGTACTAGGACACGGGTTCTGTCAGCAACAAAACAAAATCTTCGACGGGAGAGTTTTAACTGTGAATAACATTATCAATAAAATGTGTTTCCACTAACGTGTAGGTTTATTCGGCAAAAATGTACGGCAAAAAGAGATTTCGTAGCATTTTCAATTTGTTTTGAAAAATTCTAAAGCGGCGCAATTCACGTTGAAACGAGCGTTCTGATTGGATTATTAGAATGTAACAAGATGTTTTTTTATATATGAAGAATAATCATAATCCAATCAGAACGCTCGTTTCAACGCTCGTTTCGACGCGAATTGCACCGCTTTAGAATTTTTCAAAACAAATTGAAAATGCTACGAAATCTCTTTTTGACGTACATTTTTGCCGAATAAACCTACACGTTAGTGGAAACACATTTTATTGATAATGTTATTCACAGTTAAAACTCTCCCGTCGAAGATTTTTTTTTGTTGCTGACAGAACCCGTGTCCTAGTACGGAAATGTGACCTGCTATGGCCAATGTTTGTGGCAATTGTTTGCAAAGTATACATGCATGCAGCTTAAAGTTGTGTTTTATTTGAAGAACAATATAAAGACTCGGGATAGGCGTTATATTTGGACAGATTTGTACAAAATTGTCTCAGATAGGGCCATTTTACTGATCGATGCGAAATCTGACATCCCACAGAGTAGAATCCCTGTACTTAAATATATATACTAGTACCCCCAAACGTGCCGAATCCCTGTGCTGCTACCTGGTATTTATGAATGAAGCTGTTTTGATCACGTGTTTAGGTTACTACGTAATTCCCGTATTACCAAATATGGGCATAATTTTAAGGTCCGAGACGTGCTTTTTCTAATGAATGATTATTTTTTAAAACAGTTTTCCCACCAAATTTAGTATTTTTTATTAAAAACAAGTTGATGTTCATATCTATGGAACTGTCTCCCGTGATGAACATCTATTGACATATGGTGATATAGCCAGATTCCCGCATTTTATTATTCATATAAAGTAGGCCCATCGTGGGCCTAAACCTATTTGTTGTTTTCTGGTGGGAGATTAAAAAGATATTCATGTTTTATGTTAAAATGATAAATTTACTGCTAGACTTACATATAATACAGATTAAGGTCTATATCAAATACTCACATACTTTTATTATGACTACCTTTGTGTAAACACCCAAATCAGGGCCTCGGCCATTTGCCGCGGTATACTCGGAACTAGTGACTACGTAACTGCTGACACGATGGCGCCAAAAACATGATAAACACAAGTGTTTTCCAATAGTATTTCTTCTTTGTGTATTTGTAATGTTGAAGTGGAGAAGTCATAGAATGAAGCAAAATGAGTTATAAATTCAGGTACACAATAGTATATCTGTAGTTTGGTTTTTAATAGCTAATACCGCGATATACCCATAATGCATCCTATAGGAAAACACAGACAACAAAGGTATATAGCGATATTGGAAAACGCAGACAACAAAGGTATATAGTGATATTGGAAAACGCAGACAACAAAGGTATATAGTGATATTGGAAAACGCAGACAACAAAGGTATATAGTGATATTGGAAAACGCAGACAACAAAGGTATATAGTGATATTGGAAAACGCAGACAACAAAGGTATATAGTGATATTGGAAAACGCAGACAACAAAGGTATATAGTGATATTGGAAAACGCAGACAAAAGGAACATATAGGGAAAACGCAGACCAGTTGAACATAGAACAACTGTATTTCATTTAATGCAGACACATTGAATATATAGAGAAAACGCAGACCAGTTGAACATAGAACAACTGTATTTGATTTAATGCAGACACATTGAATATATAGAGAAAACGCAGACCAGTTGAACATAGAACAAATGTATTTGTTTTAATGCAGACACATTGAATATATAGAGAAAACGCAGACCAGTTGAACATAGAACAAATGTATTTGATTTAATGCAGACACATTGAATATATAGAGAAAACGCAGACCAGTTGAACATAGAACAACTGTATTTCATTTAATGCAGACACATTGAATATATAGAGAAAACGCAGACCAGTTGAACATAGAACAACTGTATTTCATTTAATGCAGACACATTGAATATATAGAGAAAACGCAGACCAGTTGAACATAGAACAAATGTATTTCATTTAATGCAGACACATTGAATATATAGAGAAAACGCAGACCAGTTGAACATAGAACAACTGTATTTCATTTAATGCAGACACATTGAATATATAGAGAAAACGCAGACCAGTTGAACATAGAACAACTGTATTCATTTAATGCAGACACATTGAATATATAGAGAAAACGCAGACCAGTTGAACATAGAACAACTGTATTTCATTTAATGCAGACACATTGAATATATAGAGAAAACGCAGACCAGTTGAACATAGAACAACTGTATTCATTTAATGCAGACACATTGAATATATAGGGAAAACGCAGACCAGTTGAACATAGAACAACTGTATTTCATTTAATGCAGACACATTGAATATATAGAGAAAACGCAGACCAGTTGAACATAGAACAACTGTATTTCATTTAATGCAGACACATTGAATATATAGAGAAAACGCAGACCAGTTGAACATAGAACAACTGTATTTCATTTAATGCAGACACATTGAATATATAGAGAAAACGCAGACCAGTTGAACATAGAACAACTGTATTTCATTTAATGCAGACACATTGAATATATAGAGAAAACGCAGACAAGTTGAACATAGAACAACTGTATTTCATTTAATGCAGACACATTGAATATATAGAGAAAATCCAGACAAGTTGAACATAATATGCGTCGGCGTAACGTTCACCGCGTCTGCGATATACCCGCTCTCTGCCATCCGCTTGACGCAAACAGAACCGCGATTCATCGCTAAACATCACCGAATTCCACTGTAACCGAGTCCAGCGAGCACGTTTCATCGTCCATTCCCGCCATACGTCACGGTGACGTCGTGTCAGGATGGGTCCAACGTATGGCCGATAGGCACGAATGCCACGTTCACCGAGCCGGTTCCTGACTGTTTGTGCACTGATGCGATTGTTGGTAATCCCAGGAGTAACGGCAGCTGTGTGCATAGCAGGTAGGAACCGGTCACGTAAATGTGACGTCCGAATGTGACGGTCCTGTTCACGCGTCGTCACACGTGGTCGACCAGATCGTGGACGGTCGTCCACCGATCCATGTGTTCGATAACGTCGAAGTAGACGTGTTATCGTGATCCGAGTAACCCAGAGTCGATTTGCGACGTCACGCTGACGTAAACTGCCGTCAATCATGCCAATGGCACGCATTCTCTGATTGCGGTTTAGCCTAGGCATTTTGTTAGAGGTAACAATGGGTATGTAAGGTGTTTTTCCTCGATGATAATGCAATACCAGTACAATAAACCGATTTTCCGATTTGTACATGTGTAGGAAGTTGTCTTTGTTGAGGAGCACGTGCAAATCGGAAATTCGGCATTCCAGGATTATCGGGTGTTTATTTACCTGTGTTTATGGTTGGCTGATGTTGCAATAAGATGCACGGTACTGATACGTAATAATATATTAAACCTTTCTATGGTTTTATCCGTTTTACGTCATTTTTAGTTTGGTATCGTTTCTTTTTTGACTCAGTATATATTAACCGCCATATAAATTGGATGGAATGTGCAGACAACATAATAGATGGATCTGTACTCCAGTGGTAACACGCTGGACTGGTAATCCAGGGATCGCAGGTTCGATCCCCCGTCTGACCCTAATAAAATTTAAGCCATGGTCTCGTATCGGTGCTGTACGCCGTGCACGTATAAGAACCAGTGGAGACTCTGGAATGGGTCTCTGTATGATTGCACTATTCTCCAGCAATCTAAAATGACTAATCTCTTCAGGAGACGTTGCTCATATGGGCAACCGGTAGCGACGATAAATAAACGTAAAATGCACTCAAACAACATAATACCAGATCAGCCGCGGCATAGCGCAACATCTGATCAGGATCTTTGTTGTTTGCTATCCAGACGAGTGTTTTAGCGTCACTATCCGAATAGCAACAGCATAGAGCCTGATCAGACGCCAAACGGCACATTATTTACTGCCTCACCTGATCTGGCTCTATGCTGTTTGCAAAAACCACTTTAGTGGTGATTGGCAGATTGCTAACCACTGCGCTAATTGAATAAATAGCCTGCGCTAATCGAATAAATAGCCTGCGCTAATTGAATAAATAGCCTGCGCTAATCGAATAAATAGCCTGCGCTAATCGAATAAATAGCCTACGCTAATTGAATAAATAGCCTGCGCTAATTGGATAAATAGCCTGCGCTAATCGAATAAATAGCCTGCGCTAATTGAATAAATAGCCTGCGCTAATTGGATAAATAGCCTGCGCTAATCGAATAAATAGCCTGCGCTAATCGAATAAATAGCCTGCGCTAATTGGATAAATAGCCTGCGCTAATTGGATAAATAGCCTGCGCTAATCGAATAAATAGCCTGCGCTAATCGAATAAATAGCCTGCGCTAATTGAATAAATAGCCTGCGCTAATTGAATAAATAGCCTGCGCTAATTGGATAAATAGCCTGCGCTAATTGGATAAATAGCCTGCGCTAATTGGATAAATAGCCTGCGCTAATTGGACAGCCAAGTCAAATTATAAGCTAATTATAAGATGAGAAAATGGATGGAAATTGATAGCATGATGTGCAAAGGAAACAATGATAAAAACAGGAAAACTATTAATAGGACCACCTATCCTCCTTAGAGAGTATTCAGGGGACGTAACTGACCAATGTCTCTCATTTCACTGTATCTTTTGTATGTTTCAGTAACAGATGTCATCTGGTGGGAAGCACAAGATTGTAATGATGTCGGCTGAAGTTACGCCCGGGATGTCTGGTGATGTTGAGAGGTCAATAGCAGATGTAAAAGATGTAGATATGGTCATTGCAGCTAAGAAAGCAAAAGTGGAGAAGGATCACCCAGATTCGGATGCACCTGAAGATGTTAATGCTTATATGAAAAGGACTTACGATGTAAGACGAAGTTACATTACTGTAGAGCTGCATACGATTAATGAAGTTAAGGTGAACTATCCAGAACTGTTTGTGGATAGGCAAATCATGCTGGAGTTTGAGAGAATAACTGAGATAGATTTGGACCATGCATTACAGGAATATTGTGTATCTCACTGGCGTGACATTACAGATATGTGTCACAAGATTCCAAGTGCAAAGGATCTGTTGAAGCAAGCTGAGAGTGTAAAGAAGAAGAGCCCGACGCTGGAGCGTTACTGGGACATGGTGGCATCGCTGTGTCTCGTGCCGTACATGATGAAGGAAAACCTATGTGATCTCGTTATAGAGATTGGAAAGGAGGAGCAGGTTGATCCGAAAGGCAAGATTGTCCCAGTTCTAATTTCCAAAGGTAATGTTTTGAAAAGTGATGAGTTCATACTAGTTGTGGAAGAAGAGGTTGTCCAAGAGTTTGAGGAATTTACAATTGCATTTGCAAGTCTGTTTGCAACTTACTGGATCTTTAACATGGAATATCCGGACACGTTAGTGTATACATACAACTTTATTCAGAAAGTGATGGTCGAGTTGAAGGATGGTACTGCATTGCCTACACCTTGTAAAGAAATTCAGCAAAAGTTGATCAAAATGGCCAAAGCACGCACAAGTAAAGACAAGCAAAAATGATTAAAGGTACATTTGTCTTTGTGTTAAAGGGACTGAAATGATTGAAACATTAAGAATGGGACAGTAGGCAGCATAAACATTAAACTGAAGATACTGAGATGGAAGTGGATAGATCGGTGTCTGTCAATATGGGAACAAGAACTTGTGCATACATGCTTAGGCCAGCAATATTGTGTTGACCTGATTAACCATTGCCTAAGGTTACCTGGTTCATTGCCTTACAAGTATGGACCTCACTCAAAGAGTAGAGAACGACTGAAAATGAAAACTGTCTCAATACACAGAGTAATTACAGAGCAGATACATGCACCTATAATAAACAGTTGTCTCCTGTCGAGTTTGGAGCAAAATAGCGAACGACAGCTTTCTCCAATAACATAAATGGTTCCAATGTGGTTTTTTACCCGCATTTAGTAGTAGCACACCAAGAGCAGCTGCATTACACTGATTGGGTGCTCCTAAAGCAAGTGCAGTATTCACATCTATACTAGATGCATTACACTGATTGAGTGTGCCTAAAGCAAGTGCAGTATTCACATCTATACTAGATGCATTACACTGATTGGGTGCTCCTAAAGCAAGTGCAGTATTCACATCTATACTAGATGCATTACACTGATTGAGTGTGCCTAAAGCAAGTGCAGTATTCACATCTATACTAGATGCATTACACTGATTGGGTGCTCCTAAAGCAAGTGCAGTATTCACATCTATACTAGATGCATTACACTCATTGGGTGCTCCTAATGCAAGTGCAGTATTCACATCTATACTAGATGCATTACACTCATTGAGTGCTCCTAAAGCAAGTGCAGTATTCACATCTATACCAGATGCATTACACTGATTGGGTGCTCCTAAAGCAAGTGCAGTATTCACATCTATACTAGATGCATTACACTGATTGAGTGTGCCTAAAGCAAGTGCAGTATTCACATCTATACTAGATGCATTACACTGATTGAGTGTGCCTAAAGCAAGTGCAGTATTCACATCTATACTAGATGCATTACACTGATTGGGTGCTCCTAAAGCAAGTGCAGTATTCACATCTATACTAGATGCATTACACTGATTGGGTGCTCCTAAAGCAAGTGCAGTATTCACATCTATACTAGATGCATTACACTGATTGAGTGCACCTAAAGCAAGTGCAGTATTCACATCTATACTAGATGCATTACACTCATTGAGTGCTCCTAAAGCAAGTGCAGTATTCACATCTAGAGACTACATAGATAGCTAGATAGGGATTTACGTTTGTTTACCTTTTACAAGCTTTGCTGGTTTTGGAAAACAGAACATATTAGTTTTAAATTATTGTCATTGCTTGGTTTGTGTCTCAAAATTGTATGTTGTCCATACCTTGTTTATTTCTTGATAAATTTAGTCAATATTTTGTAGTAGGGCCATCCAAGATTGTTTGTCAATATATATTACTAGTGCCATCCTTGAGAAATTGTTTGTTTTGGACCTACCTACCTTCCCTTACCTACCCCTACCTACCTACCCTTACCTACCCCTACCTACCTACCCTTACCTACCCCTACCTACCTACCCCTACCTACCTACCCCTACCTACCCCTACCTATCCCTCCCACTTGCCCACCAACCAACCCACCCACCCACCTACCTTCATACCCCTACCTACCTACCTACTTATCCATCTCAGATATTCTGTCGTGTTCTGCCAAATGAACAATTTTTGAAGGATGACATATGACTAGCTTTATTTTGCTTCTATTAAGTATGTTCCATGAACAGTTTCTAGCTCTACGTAGTAGTATTTATATAATACATACATGTATATACATTTGTAAGGCGACAGCAGTTAAAAATGTGTACATTCGTACATTTCGCACACACCTTTCGTTCTTGCACACACATGCACGTGCGTACACACACAATTATACGCTCACACACATGCACGTGCGTACACACACAATTATACGCTCACACACATGCACGTGCGTACACACACAATTATACGCTCACACACATGCACGTGCGTACACACACAATTATGCGCTCACACACATGCACGTGCGTACACACACAATTATGCGCTCACATACATGCACGTGCATACATACACAATTATGCGCTCACACACATGCACGTGCATACATACACAATTATACGCTCACACACATGCATGTGCGTACACACACAATTATACACTCGCAAACATGCCCACTATAAAACTCATCTCAGAAAACCACAGATGTCTCGAGCTTGATATTTTGCATGTAGCATAACCTAGTGGACCACTGCTAAGTATGCTCAAATGGTGCATTGCATGTAGCATAACCTAGTCAACCACTGCTAAGTATGCTCAAATGGTGCATTGCATGTAGCATAACCTAGTGAACCACTGCTAAGTATGCTCAAATGGTGATTTGAGTCATAATTTACCCTGCGGTAGGGGCCACATAGTTCGCATAGACATATATAGTACAACTGTTTAAGAAAAATCTTATCAGAAACGACAATACCCAGAGTGCAATAGTGGAATGGTAATTATTAGTTGTTTAGCGGGAACATGTGTGCTTATGTAGATGTTCGTATGTAGTTTTCTTTGCCACATCAATACCTGTTTTATATACATCGGACACATAATTTAAGTATGTCTTAAGAGTGTTGTCCGAACCATATGTTTACTACTTGAAGACATTCAGATACCAAACTAATTGCGTATAAGGACAGCTGTTTGTCGCATACCAAAATCTGGTTGCTTTGGCCATAAAATTTAGCATGCAGTCAAACCTGTGTTAACGGTCACCTGGAAACATCGTCGACAGATAGTTCGAACTCCTCCTCCAACGAAATTCACTCTATTCTATATTACACCTGGTATTTGTAGCCACCCATATTCTATATTACACCTGTTATTTGTAGTCAGGTCTAACACCATTTTCCCACTGCATTAGATGGCCACATTGTAAGCAAGACAATCTATGCGAAATGTGTGAACAAATTTAATTAATACGGTCGTGTCTGCTTCAATTATTTTGCCCATTTGTAATTTGTGTAAATCATAACGTCTGATGTCGCTTGAGATGTTTGTTGTCACCAGGGCTCATTCTATAGGGCGACATGGGCAAAGTAGTCCCTTAGGGGCCCCATTTCACCCTAAAAAAAGGAAGATACACTGGCCCATTATAAAGCACTACTCCTTCTATTCAAATGTATTTAATTGTCATACTGAGTATTTTAACCCTATTCAAATGTATTTAATTGTCACATATTTTAACCCTATTTTGAAGATATTTATTAACAAACACAATTTAAGGAGGCAATCGCGCGCTTTCTCACTTCTCCCAAAAAATCTAACCTAGAATGAGTCCTGGTCACTAACTTCTGTCAGAAAACGGATTGTTCAGACTATATTTCAAATACCATTAGACATATAGATAACTAGCTATGTGGATATGTGGCAGGTCTACAATCTTTCAATAGGGAATTCGGTGTAGTTGGTAATTATAAAACATGTGTAAACTTCCAGAATTCATTGTATAGTCAAACGTGTGTTAGTGGTCACCTCTATTAAGCAGCCAACCTGTATTAAGCAGCCAGTTTCCAGATATGTTGTTTTATTATATACAGTCAAACGTGTGTTAGTGGTCACCTCTATTAAGCAGCCAACCTGTATTAAGCAGCCAGTTTCCAGATATGTTGTTTTATTATATACAGTCAAACGTGTGTTAGTGGTCACCTCTATTAAGCAGCCAACCTGTATTAAGCAGCCAGTTTCCAGATATGTTGTTTTATTATATACTGTCAAACCTGTGTTAGTGGTCACCTCTATTAAGCAGCCAACCTGTATTAAGCAGCCAGATTCCCAAATATGTTTTATTATATATTTGACCTCTACTAAGCAGCCACCTGTGCTAAGCAGCCACTTTCTGTGATTCCCTTGTCTTGCTGCTTAAGACAGGTTTGACTTATTTGACCTCTGTTAAGCAGCCACCTGTGCTAAGCAGCCACTTTCTGTGATTCCCTTGGCTGGCTGCTTAAGACAGGTTTGACTGACTGTATTTGACCTCTATTAAGCAGCCATCTGTGCTAAGCAGCCACTTTCTGTGGTTCCCTTGGTTGGCTGCTTAAGACAGGTTTGACTGTACATTGTAGATGATCCATTAATTGTTTTAATAAGTTTGTGGTATAATTATGTTTTCACTTATGATTATGTTTTGTAATTTATCCCAAGAAACAGCGACATTTTATTCAATATTTTAAAGTTTTTAGAAACTAATTGATTTGCTATTGTTGTTATGCACTTATTTATAAATGGAAATATACAAATGTAATGCTTGGTTAACAGTGATATGAAGTGTATGGTATTACTATCACTAATTTGTTGTGTGCAAAATACACCAGGGCCCATCCTAGGGGGCGACATGTGCGAAATAGTCGACCTAGGGGGCGACATGTGCGAAATAGTCTATCTAGGGGGCGACATGTGTGAAATAGTCGACTTAGGGGGCGACATGTGTGAAATAGTCGACCTAGGGGGCGACATGTGTGAAATAGTCGACCTAGGGGGCGAAATGTGTGAAATAGTCGATCTAGGGGGCGACATGTGTGAAATAGTCGACCTTGGGGGCG
>CM026390.1:7198807-7220185 GCA_014843695.1 Archivesica marissinica | reverse complement strand
GGGATGAGATTCTAGAGCAGGGATAATATTGTAGGGTAGGGATGAGATTCTAGAGCAGGGGTGATATTGTAGGGTAGGGATGAGATTCTAGAGCAGGGGTGATATTGTAGGGTAGGGATGAGATTCTAGAGCAGGGATAATATTGTAGGGTAGGGATGAGATTCTAGAGCAGGGATGATATTCTAGGGTAGGGATGAGATTCTAGAGCAGGGATGATATTCTAGGGTAGGGATGAGATTCTAGAGCAGGGATGATATTCTAGGGTAGGGATGAGATTCTAGAGCAGGGATGATATTCTAGGGTAGGGATGAGGTTCTAGAGCAGGGATGATATTGTAGGGTAGGGATGAGGTTCTAGAGCAGGATATTTGTAGGGTAGGGATGAGGTTCTAGGGTAGGGATGAGATCTAGACAGGGATAATATTGTAGGGTAGGGATGAGATTCTAGGCAGGGATGATATTTGGGTGGGATGAGATTAGAGCAGGGGTGATATTGTAGGGTGGGAGAGATTCTAGAGCAGGGATGATATTCTAGGGTAGGGATGAGATTCTAGAGCAGGGATGATATTGTAGGGTAGGGATGAGATTTGAGCAGGGATGAGATTCTAGGGTAGGGATGAGATTCTAGAGCAGGGATGATATTTGGGTAGGGATGAGATTCTAGAGCAGGGATGATATTGTTCTAGGGTAGGGATGAGATTCTAGAGCAGGGATGATATTGTAGGGTAGGGATGAGATTCTAGAGCAGGGATAATATTGTAGGGTAGGGATGAGATTCTAGAGCAGGGATGATATTCTAGGGTAGGGATGAGATTCTAGAGCAGGGATGAGATTCTAGAGCAGGGATAATATTGTAGGGTAGGGATGAGATTCTAGAGCAGGGATGATATTGTAGGGTAGGGATGAGATTCTAGAGCAGGGATGATATTGTAGGGTGGGATGAGATTGTAGGGTGGAATTTAGCATTTACTTTATAATAATCTAAGCTACAACTATGAAATACTTACAGAGTACTCTAAGAACTACCATAATCTTGTATGGTCCATTGATCAGGGCATCATTATGGGCCTGGCATGTAAAATGCACATTGTTATCATCATATGATGGCTTCAACGTTAAAATGCTTTTCGCATTTTCTCGCTTATCATTTGCAATTTCTGTTTTGACATATTCCACACAATGGGTAATCTCCTGATTGTTGCGAAACCATTTGATGGTGGCTGCAGGTCGACCAAGCTCAGACACACAAACCAGTTGTAAGACAGGCTCCGTATGCAACACTTCTACCACAGAACCATTAGGATGGCCCTCAATCTTTGGGAAACTTGGAGGAACTGAAAACAGAAATGAATATATATATTAATACAATCAGCTTATGCACTTACATTTACTATGGTACACGGTAGGGGTGGTGTGATATACCGCCGGTAAACACCGGTGTAATTAGCGCAGTACGGGTATACCGGGACAATATTTTCTCTCCACTCCAGTACTAAAATTGGAACATTATTCCATTTGATTAATGAAATTGGATGAGCGAAGTAAACTTCTGGTGGAAAATCGACAAATTTCTTTCATTTTTGGTCTTTAAAAATCGGCAACAAAACATAGCTTCAAAATAAATTTTCGGACCATTTATAGCCAAAGAATTAATAGATATATTAATAGCGGTTATTATATAATTCAATTTATTAGTTAAGAAATCTGTGACTGTTTAATATTCCAATTTTAAATCTGTCAGCTACTTCTGTATAAACAGGATGTTTAATTGACCTGGTTACAAGTAATGAGAGACATCTCTAATTTTCTATTACCCCCCTTGGCAGATAAAGTCTGATTTATTCCAAAATGTGAATAGGTAGGTCCTTTTAGTTAGAATCCTTTGTTTTACTGTTGTGCCCTAACCAGATGTTGTGATTTTATCAAAAACGTGATAATTAAGTGATTAACTTATTTTACAAATAAGTCATTGCTACACAATGAATATGTCAATGTATGTAGTAATTTGTCAATCAGTATAGAAGTAATTTATTAATCAGTATAGAAGTAATTGTTAATAAAATTGTTACACAAGGAATATGTCAATGAAAGAAAATCAAAGCTACTTAATGAATCTGTCAATTAAAGCTACTCAAGGAATCTGTCAATTAAAGCTACTCAAGGATCTGTCAATAAGCTACCAAGGAATATGTCAATCAAAGCTAACATGTACACAAGGAATCTGTCAATCAAAGCTACACAAGGAATCTGTCAATCAAAGCTACACAAGGAATCTGTCAATCAAAGCTACACAAGGAATCTGTCAATCAAAGCTACACAAGGAATCTGTCAATCAAAGCTACACAAGGAATCTGTCAATCAAAGCTACACAAGGAATCTGTCAATCAAAGCTACACAAGGAATCTGTCAATCAAAGCTACACAAGGAATCTGTCAATCAAATAGATATTGGTTAAACCAAGATCCAAGGAGATCCAAGATCTTGTATGACAAGGCACTGTAAAGACATGTATTTATTCCAAGGAACTTGTAATTTTATCCATAAATGGTATAAGGCACCAAAAGCATTGTACCTCTATCCTAGAACCCCTCTATTAACCCATTCAACACCAAGTAACTGACATGGACTGATCCATGATATTTTTAGACCAATAAATTAATAACAAAATTACATTTGGATCAGTTCATTTATCAAAATGGGTAAAAAAAATTCTAAAAATAGTTACATTACTTGATAAAAGTGCAGATCCTGATGAGACGGCTATCTGGATCTACACTTTTTTGTAAGCCAATTTAGAGGTCTGTGGTGTTGAAAGGGTTAAACAAGATACACTGTGATGGATTATATTGTCTGAAAGACACATTATTCAATAATTACTATATGGTGTTTTGGCTTGCTGCTTGTCTGATAGTCGTGATAGCGCAGTGGATGCGCATTCGCTTCAGGTGCGAAAGGTCCGGAGTTCGAGCTATCTTTGGGTAGTATGCAGCAGTATTTGTAAGCTTACAGAATCTTAGTTGGCCAAACATCTTCTTTGTAACATACCATTCATTCTTCAGTTATTGAACACAGCCAGGAAAAAACTGGGAATGGAGACCCCCCCCCCCCCCCCACTAGGACCAATTCAACTAAACTGGTGAATATTATTTTAATTTACCATGCACTAAAGTGTATATTCATGAACAAAAATCATTATCAGGTCTTACATGTATTGTTATGTTTACGTTTGTATATGAATGGAATACAGACATAATGTGGCATAAAAGAAACACTTAAAATAGTTTGGTAAGTCTTAAACGTGGAGGTATTTACATGTACCAGTAAATACAAATCCTGTACACAATATACATGTATCACAACCAGTAAATACAAACCCTGTACACAATATACATGTATCACAACCAGTAAATACAAACCCTGTACACAATATACATGTATCACAACCAGTAAATACAAACCCTGTACACAATATACATGTATCACAACCAGTAATATAAACCCTGTACACAATATACATGTATCACAACCAGTAAATACAAATCCTGTACACAATATACATGTATCACAACCAGTAATATAAACCCTGTACACAATATACATGTATCACAACTACATGTATCACACCAGTAATAAAGCCCTGTACACAATATACATGTATCACAATATACATGTATCACAACCAGTAATATAAATCCTGTACATTTGTTGTTTGTTTTGTCAATATACATGTATCACAACCAGTAATATAAACCCTGTACACAATATATGTATCACACCAGTAATATAACCCTGTACACAATAACATGTTCACAACCAGTAATACAAACCCTGTACACAATATACATGTATCACAACCAGTAAATACAAATCCTGTACACAATATACATGTATCACAACCAGTAAATACAAACCCTGTACACAATATACATGTATCACAACCAGTAATACAAACCCTGTACACAATATACATGTATCACAACCAGTAATATAAACCCTGTACACAATATACATGTATCACAACCAGTAATACAAACCCTGTACACAATATACATGTATCACAACCAGTAAATACAAACCCTGTACACAATATACATGTATCACAACCAGTAAATACAAACCCTGTACACAATATACATGTATCACAACCAGTAATACAAACCCTGTACACAATATACATGTATCACAACCAGTAATACAAACCCTGTACACAATATACATGTATCACAACCAGTAATATAAACCCTGTACACAATATACATGTATCACAACCAGTAAATACAAACCCTGTACACAATATACATGTATCACAACCAGTAAATACAAATCCTGTACACAATATACATGTATCACAACCAGTAATATAAACCCTGTACACAATATACATGTATCACAACCAGTAATATAAACCCTGTACACAATATACATGTATCACAACCAGTAAATACAAACCCTGTACACAATATACATGTATCACAACCAGTAAATACAAACCCTGTACACAATATACATGTATCACAACCAGTAATACAAACCCTGTACACAATATACATGTATCACAACCAGTAATATAAACCCTGTACACAATATACATGTATCACAACCAGTAATATAAACCCTGTACACAATATACATGTATCACAACCAGTAAATACAAACCCTGTACACAATATACATGTATCACAACCAGTAAATACAAATCCTGTACACAATATACATGTATCACAACCAGTAATATAAATCCTGTACACAATATACATGTATCACAACCAGTAAATACAAATCCTGTACACAATATACATGTATCACAACCAGTAAATACAAATCCTGTACACAATATACATGTATCACAACCAGTAAATAAAATCCTGTACACAATATACATGTATCACAACCAGTAAATACAAATCCTGTACACAATATACATGTATCACAACCAGTAATACAAACCCTGTACACAATATACATGTATCACAACCAGTAATATAAATCCTGTACACAATATACATGTATCACAACCAGTAATATAAACCCTGTACACAATATACATGTATCACAACCAGTAATACAAACCCTGTACACAATATACATGTATCACAACCAGTAATATAAACCCTGTACACAATATACATGTATCACAACCAGTAAATACAAACCCTGTACACAATATACATGTATCACAACCAGTAAATATAAATCCTGTACACAATATACATGTATCACAACCAGTAATATAAACCCTGTACACAATATACATGTATCACAACCAGTAAATACAAACCCTGTACACAATATACATGTATCACAACCAGTAATACAAACCCTGTACACAATATACATGTATCACAACCAGTAATACAAACCCTGTACACAATATACATGTATCACAACCAGTAAATATAAACCCTGTACACAATATACATGTATCACAACCAGTAAATACAAATCCTGTACACAATATACATGTATCACAACCAGTAATACAAACCCTGTACACAATATACATGTACCACAACCAGTAATATAAACCCTGTACACAATATACATGTATCACAACCAGTAAATACAAACCCTGTACACAATATACATGTATCACAACCAGTAAATACAAACCCTGTACACAATATACATGTATCACAATATACATGTATCACAACCAGTAATATAATTGCTCGTGTTACTGTTGCTCGCTAGTGTTGCTCGCTAGTGTTATTGTTGCTCACTAGTGTTGCTCATTAGTGTTACTGTTGCTCGCTAGTGTTACTGTTGCTCGCTAGTGTTATTGTTGCTCGCTAGTGTTACTGTTGCTCGCTAGTGTTAATGTTGCTCGCTAGTGTTACTGTTGCTCGCTAGTGTTGCTCACTAGTGTTGCTCGCTACTGTTGCTCACTAGTGTTACTATTGCTCGCTAGTGTTACTGTTGCTCGCTACTGTTGCTCACTAGTGTTACTGTTGCTCACTAGTGTTACTGTTGCTCACTAGTGTTACTGTTGCTCGCTAGTGTTACTGTTGCTCACTAGTGTTACTGTTGCTCGCTAGTGTTGCTCGCTAGTGTTACTGTTGCTCACTACTGTTGCTCACTAGTGTTACTGTTGCTCATTAGTGTTACTGTTGCTCACTAGTGTTGCTCGCTAGTTTGCTCACTAGTGTTGCTCGCTAGTGTTACTGTTGCTCCAAGTGTTGCTCATTAGTGTTACTGTTGCTCACTAGTGTTGCTCGCTAGTGTTTCTCGTCAATAAGTAAAGAATAGGACTACAGTAAACAATATAAACAGTCAGCTTTGGTTGTTCCAGTTATTCAGCCCAACAGTCAAGGACATGAAACGAACCCCGACACCCCAAGACAGGCATTAAGCGTAGAAGGTACATACACTTGCAACAACAATATATTAATGTTTTGTTGATAATTTCGACATTTCTAATTGAGAAGTGTCATGTAATGCTTTTTATGCAGTCGAAATGACATACAGCAGAAAATACGGACTGGCAGGTTCTATTTGCGGGTATGATACAATGTGTCGCTGTCAGAGTGTCGATTATACACACATGTACATTACTTAATATTGTGCGTAGTAAATGAGGAATCGGTTCGGAATCTTACCCACATTATGCAATGGTCAGTAACAAATTTTAGTTTAAATTAGACATGGCAATGTACATCGTATTCGAAATAAAAAATAGTATTTTCAGAGGTGTGAACACTTGCCAATGAACAAAGGCATATGTGATGACACGTTTGCTCAATCAAATACATGTGTTACTAATTGAGTACGGCAGTCTAATTGATGGACAGACACACTATTGAATTTGAGTGCAACCATTGATTGAGATAATAATATCTGCTATGATTTGTGATGACACTACCGCAATCCAAAGCAATTTTCCAACGCATCATTGCGGAAAATGTGTAAGCCATTGTTTGTACTGTAATGGTGCATTTGCACAAAGACGTGAAAGAGGTGCCAGGAAGGCGACCATCAGGAGCAGGGCTTCGAAAATTACCAGTTTGTCGGTTTTCAACCGATTTTTATCATTTCAGACCGATTCTAACAGTCAAAATACCTTTAAAAATCGGTCCAAAATATTGTTGAAAAAGTCAAGAAATCGGTCTATAACGAACCTAATTTGGTAAGTATAATCCGTTGACACATTTCACACGTTTCCAATTTACGATCGAACTGGATAATTGCCACCTGAGGCCACCTGAGGTCCCATGTCTCCATGGTGATCAGGCGATCAATGCATGTCATGTCAATTACATGAAATTAGTGCGGTAATCGTTTGATGTTTACAGCAAAACTACCGACATTTGTTAGTTTCTTTGAAGTGGACTGAATGATTGACAGTCGATTATTTTAGAATTTTATAAAGAATTTGTTTTTAAAATGTTTGCATTAAATTAAAGAAGTGTGCTAGGATTAATTTGCAATTAAATAATAATTAATATTTTAAATAGAAATCCGAAAATCCGTTATGACTCGGAATGTACTCAAAATATACGTCGCTAGCCCTGTGCACATCTGTTTGAACACACAATGTGTACACCAGTGTGTCGGATGCGTTCCGTCTGTCATTTACAACTCATCAGCGTCCATTATGGTTTGCCGACGTAACCGACAAACAGTGCAGACCCTATATATATAATATAGTTTGACGGGACCGAGTTCGATTTGGGCCGAGTTCACCCGCTTCCACCGGTGATACAGGTGACTAGATAAAATTTACCTCTATCAAAATGTCCTACCATTCATTTATTTTTAAATGCCGCACACTTAAAACTATTATTAGACAAAAGGAAAATTTACCAGACCTATAGTAACGGGTAAAGTACAGTTTGTCCTGATCATACATGCGATTTTTAAATATAATTGACTGGTGACAGCATGGAAATAAAGCAAAAAAAGCAAATTGGGTTTACTTACTTACGATTTTATGGGGGGGGGGGGTGGGGGTGCAAAAATATTGGCAGGACATGATGGGGGGGGGTACTGACTCGATTTCGGCCCGGACCGATTTGGTTTTGAAAATTTTCGAAGCCCTGATCAGGAGTGCCACAAACGAATAAATTATTTTAACCATGTAGGTACGCTGAGATTTTGTATAGATATATGGAAAAGATTTACTGACAACCCATGGATTCTAGATACTGTGCAAGGATACAAAATTGAGTTTGATCACAAGCCGGTTCAGTATTCTGCCCCCAGTCAAATATCTTTCAATTCCACAGATAAAATAATTGTGCATAAGGATCTGTTGGTGAGACAGTTAGGGGCTGCAGCTATTGGTGAGACTGTTAGGGAGCTGCAGCTATTGTTGAGACTGTTAGGGGCTGCAGCTATTGGTGAGACTGTTAGGGAGCTGCAGCTATTGTTGAGACTGTTAGGGACTGCAGCTATTGGTGAGACTGTTAGGGACTGCAGCTATTGGTGAGACTGTTAGCGACTGTAGCTATTGGTGAGACTGTTAGGGGCTGCAGCTAATGGTGAGACTGTTAGGGGCTGCAGCTATTGGTGAGAATTTTAGGGACTGCAGCTATTGTTGAGACTGTTAGGGGCTGCAGCTATTGTTGAGACTGTTAGGGACTGCAGCTATTGGTGAGACTGTTAGGGACTGCAGCTATTGGTGAGAATGTTAGCGACTATAGCTATTGGTGAGACTGTTAGGGCTGCAGCTATTGGTGAGACTGTTAGGGGCTGCAGCTATTGGTGAGAATTTTAGGGACTGCAGCTATTGGTGAAACTGTTAGGGGCTGCAGCTATTGGTGAGACTTTTAGGGGCTGCAGCTATTGATGTGACTGCTAGGGGCTGCAGCTATTGGTAAGAATATTAGGGGCTGCAGCAATTGGCGAGACTGCTAAGGGCTGCAGCTATTGGCGAGACTGCTAGGGGCTGCAGCTATTGGTGAGACTGTTAGGGGATGCAGCTATTGGTGAGACTGCTAGGGACTGCAGTTATTGGTGAGACTGTTCGGGGCTGCAGCTATTGGTGATACTGTTAGGGGATGCAGCTATTGTTGAAACTGATAGGGGCTGCAGCTATTGGTGATACTGTTAGGGGATGCAGCTATTATTAAAACTGTTAGGGGATGCAGCTATTGTTAAAACTGCTAGGGGCTGCAGCTATTAGTGATACTGTTAGGGAGCTGCAGCTATTGGTGAGACTTTTAGGGGCTGCAGCTATTGATATGACTGCTAGGGGCTGCAGCTATTAGTGAGAATATTAGGGGCTGCAGCAATTGGCGAGACTGCTAGGGGCTGCAGCTATTGGCGAGACTGCTAGGGGCTGCAGCTATTGTTGAGACTGTTAGGGGCTGCAGCTATTGTTGAGACTGTTAGGGACTGCAGCTATTGTTGAGACTGTTAGGGGCTGCAGTATTGTTGATACTGTTAGGGGATGCAGCTATTGTTGAAACTGTTAGGGGCTGCAGCTATTGTGATACTGTTAGGGGCTGCAGCTATTGTTGAAACTGTTAGGGGATGCAGCTATTGTTAAGACTGTTAGGGAGCTGCAGCTATTGTTGAGACTGTTAGGGAGCTGCAGCTATTGTTGAGACTGTTAGGGAGCTGCAGCTATTGTTGAGACTGTTAGGGAGCTGCAGCTATTGTTGAGACTGTTAGGGAGCTGCAGCTATTGTTGAACTGTTAGGGAGCTGCAGTATTGTTGAGACTGTTAGGGAGCTGCAGTATTGTTGAGACTGTTAGGGAGCTGCAGTATTGTTGAGACTGTTAGGGAGCTGCAGTATTGATGAGACTGTTAGGGGCTGCAACTAATGTTCAGACTGTTAGGGAGCTGCAGATACTGTTGAGAATGTTAGGGAGTTGCAGTATATTATTGAGACTGTTAGGGAGCTGCAACTATTGATGAGACTGTTAGGGGCTGCAACTAATGTTCAGACTGTTAGGGAGCTGCAGCTATTGTTGAGAATGTTAGGCAGTTGCAGTATATTATTGAGACTGTTAGGGAGCTGCAACTATTGATGAGACTGTTAGGGGCTGCAGGTGTTGTTCAGACTGTTAGGGAGCTGCAACTATTGTTGAGACTGTTAGGGGCTGCAGCTATTGTTGACTGTTAGGGGAGCTGCAGGGCATTACTGTAGTAAAGCCGGAAGCTGATCATGTATATACCCTCCCTTTGAATGTTTTCCCTGCCCTAAGAAGTTGTATTGCTTTAAAGGCAACAAATTTATTTAAAGTATGAACATGTGAGAGTTGCTTCCGGTATTATACAGGAAGTCACATGATTTTTATTGATTTCCAAAAAACAATAAAAATAAAAGCATGCAGACAATAAAATTTTTTTATAAAACAATCAGCGCACATAAACCAGTCGACGATAATTAATCAGAAGTCTGGAATTAACTATAAACTGGTTCACAGTTAAAATGGGATAAAATAAACTATGCAAAGGAAATCGATAACCAGACGGAGCTAAAGTCTGTTTCCATATTGGACCGAAGATTATAACCCGTTTTTAATTTGGCAATCTGAAAACCTGACAATCCTCATACAAATCCTGAGATGTGGATAAGTGTGGACATTCTTGAGATTTGGCAGGCCTGTTCTAAAAATATATTTACCCAGCACTGTAAGATGTGCGCCGGCAGTTAATTGTGCATTGCCTTCTCGTGGTCCCACTTGGCACTGGAAATCATCGTCGTCATCCAAGTTCACGTTAGTTATCTGCAAGTTATATTCCGATGGGTGGGTACCTATAATACTGTATCGGCGTTGGTACCCAGGAATCTGTCGGTCAAAACCTGAAAGGTAGAACAGTTCAAACAATAATTAACACTGCATTAATAGAACCATATTTTTCCGGGAAACAACTTTCCATTTCCGAGTTGTGCATAAAAATACGGAAAACTGTAATGTACAAACGGTACATAATATTATAAGCATTGGATTTGAAAAATAAATGCACTCTAGTCTGCAAAATGTTAGGAGTCTCTATTAGATATGTATGTATGTATGTTCCTTTAATGTCAAACCCCTTGCGGGGACTTAGGCATGTTTTCCTGGGCAGGCTTAGCCGACCTAAGCGATTAACCAGTACGTGTGCGTATTGTTATATAATGGCATGTGCATATGATCACTTGACACGTGTATCTGTGTGCGTATTGTTATATAATGGCATGTGCATATGATCACTTGACACGTGTTTCTGTGTGCGTATTGTTA
The DNA here is from genome assembly GCA_014843695.1 of Archivesica marissinica. Lineage (NCBI taxonomy): Eukaryota > Metazoa > Mollusca > Bivalvia > Venerida > Vesicomyidae > Archivesica > Archivesica marissinica. The sequence continues at coordinate 7,209,014 of CM026390.1, read as the reverse complement.
TATAATGGCATGTGCATATGATCACTTGACACGTGTTTCTGTGTGCGTATTGTTATATAATGGCATGTGCATATGATCACTTTACACGTGTTTCTGTGTGCCTATTGTTATATAATGGCATGTGCATATGATCACTTGACACGTGTTTCTGTGTGCCTATTGTTATATAATGGCATGTGCATATGATCACTTGACACGTGTTTCTGTGTGCGTATTGTTATATAATGGCATGTGCATATGATCACTTGACACGTGTTTCTGTGTGCGTATTGTTATATAATGGCATGTGCATAAATGAAATAATTAAAAAAGGTAAAAATATTTGCAAACTATATAAATAGTTGACATATGATTTATATACAATACCCTATTCTGATGATGATACACGAGTATAAGCAAATATACTTATATGCTTGATGGGTATATATAGGTACGGTATATGTGTGTATGCGTGCGTGCGTGCGTGCGTGCGTGCGTGCGTGCGTGCGTGCGTGCGTGCGTGCGTACTTTGCATGCTGCATGCGATGCATTCTGCATGGATGGGATGGGATGGGATGGGTGATGGGATGGGATGGTATGGGATGGTATGGATGGGATGGGATGGGATGGGATGGGATGGGATGGGATGGGATGGGATGGGATGGGTGGGATGGAATGGATGGGATGGGATGTATGGGTGGGATGGGATGGGATGGTTGGGATGGATGGGATGGGATGGGATGGATGGGATGGATGGTGGATGGATGATGGATGGATTATGTATGTATGTATGTATGATGTATGTATGTATTTAGTATGTATGTAGTATGTATTTTGTATGTATGTATGTAATGTATGTATGTATGTATATGATGTATGTAGATGTATGTAGTATGTTGTATGTATGTATGTAGATTTCATTTTTGCTAGTGTTACATGGACGGAAAATTCAATTGTATGTCCCGTGAAATTTTCCAAAATTGTATTGACTTTTCTTGCTTTTCCTTCAGTATACAGTTGACTAAAACATTCATAAGTCTGAAAACAATTTTTTTTGGACAAATTTCATTTTTCATGAAGTAAATTTGTTTTAAAATATACCACCATGTAAAAATCCCAAAGTCGTCACCATGAAATATATTTTAAAAAATTAGGTATATTCTGGAAGAATTCAAGACATGAATTACAGTTAAATAATTACTAGGTATATATATGAAGTAAATATAACCAAATTTGTCACCGTAAAATTAAGAAATTAGAAATTAGAAGTTAATAATATGGAGACAGAAAAAATGGCCAATAAACAAAATATTTGTTCTTCTAATATACAAATTAAAGACTCCATATGGTTTGAAATGAACTGAAAGATGCCCAACAGAGTTAGTTCAAGAAATAAAATCAAAGAATAATCATAAACTTTTAAAAAGTATTAATTATCTTCTTTTTATGTTTTTTGTTTGCTATTGTTACACTTGGACGGAATATCAATGCTAGTGTTACACTAGGACAGAAAATAATGTATGCTAGTGTTACATTAGGACAGAACATAATGTATGAGTAATATATGGGCCGGTTTCGCCTCACTGCATAACAATGGGGCCTTATTAGCATAACAATGGAAGTGGGCGTGGCTAATTTGCATATTAATAGGTCGTATCGAGCGAGTGTAGCTAATTCGCTTACAATTATTGTTAAGTACTCCTTGTTACTGAAGTTATTAACCCTACTATAATTAACTTTTTAAAAAATGTTCTGCATTCTTTACTGTTACTGTTACTGTTAGTTACTGTTCTTGTTCATTTATGTTTGTTGACTCAAGTTTATGGTGTTTCTCTAACTGACGAGTCCTGGAAACACTGTACGGGTCACCAACAAAAGCAGGACGAAACACACCTGACAGACAGCAAGATAAAGTAAACTGAAGAACAAGTATACATATCATTGTATCAACCCTGTATAAATAAAGGGCTTTTAGAGAATTCATCTCATTTCATGTTGACCAATCAATATTCTACAAAGGACGGTCAGGTGTGTCTTAGAGTTTTTCCTTGAACATTTCGGAGTGTTTCATTGCTTTCCAATCTCAAATTTACAGACAGACATACGGACAGTTGAGAAACACAAGTGTGAGGCCAGTACAAAAGGCAAAGTGTGTTTGAATTGTGCACAACAATCATGTAGCCCACTCTTTTCTGAATTACAAACACATCAAAATGGTTTATCTGACATCAACACAGATAGCACAGTTCCAGTCTTATTCTATTAAAATGTATAATAGATTCTAGATCCAATCATGACCAGTGACGGCTGATTAATCTCCTTAACAATATCTTCCCAGCAAACAAAAAATTGTTTTTCTTCCAAGGTCCATAGACGTTTCTTATATGGACGATAAAACTGAATCCATAATCCATATTCCTCGACTTCATCAGTCTTTGGGACAACCTGAAATTATATACATGAACAGCTGAATAAGAGCGATATATTATAGGAATAAACGACTTTTGTTGAGAATTTAGCGGGTATGAACATTGAAAAGGCGGGAAAATACTAGTTGAAGGCCAGAAGGCCTTCAACTTGTATTACACGCTTTTTCAATGTTTATATCCCCGATAAATTCTCAACAAAAGTCGTGTATTCCTTATAATTCCAACCGACGTCTATTTCAAAGTGATTAAAATGATTTAAAATGCTCATTTTAACGTTTTCAATATTCAAATACATAAAACCAACAAAGTAAAGTCAAAATGCCCATATAGCATATACCTCTGGGGGAATAATAACTTTTAACACAATTTTGAACATTTTACTTACCACAGCATTCAATGTTTTTGAACCAACACTAACTAAAATGTTGGTTCCTGCAGGAAACCTATTCACAAGTAATGCATAAGTAGTATAAAATAAATATTGAGTACCCAACAGTAGAATCAATGTTTTATTAGACCATGCGAATCATCAAACTCAACGTGATTTGTTAGTGTTTATTGGAATTGTGTACTAATTCTTGCAACAACTACATGTACTGAATAGGAAACGTATTCTTCATAATAAATAAAGAGATTTAATATCATATGAATAGCTGCACAATCAATTCTACTTTGTTACTGTTGCGTGTCAGAACTTTATGTGTAAGATCATTGTCCTAACATGTTTACAAGTAAAATATATGTACCTGGAAGGACGTTCGGTCTCGCCACTGGATGGCTGCTGCTCGGTCTCAAAACTGGATTGGTGCAGCTCGCTCTCGACATTGGGTTGCTGCAGCTCTGTCTCGGGACTTAAATAAAGAGTTTCAATATCATATGAATAGGTGCACAATGAATACTACTTTGTCACTGTAGCATGTCAGAACTTTACGTGTAAGATCATGGTCCCCAAAGTGTAAGTAATTACATGTACCTGGATGGAAGTTTGGTCTGGTCACTGGGTGGCTGCTGGTCCGCCTCGACAGTGGATTGGTGCAGCTCAGTCTGGACGCTGGGTTGGTGCAGCTCGGTCTGGACACTGGGTTGGTGCAGCTCGGTCTGGACACTGGGTTGGTGCAATAAATAAACAATGCATAAATCATCAGACTGAAGCTCCTCGATCATGTTCGATACCCTTTCTCGACGGACGACAGACACATTGCGGTAACAATAGCTCACGTGAGCTACATGCGTACAAAAGACATTAATAGGAAGATGCAAAATTGTGCTTATTTAGTCTTAATTTAAAAAAGAAAAGAGGGTTTGTGTGTTTGTTTTTAGCTCGCCTGCACGAAGAGCTTATTATTACAAAACGTATGAGGGAAATTGATAATTTGTAGGAACATTTATTTCAAGACATGAATTTTGTGTTTTCTGTATTGTATTGTTTGTTTTGCATATAGCAAATTTATACTTAACATATTGCAATTGACATAACCTATTTTTCACATGATGTATTATTATTTGTAACATTTGATGATGTATGGGATTGAATAAAGTGTTTATGAACATCTGGGATTCTCTTGTACTTACTTCATAGCACCGGGTGACGATGTCGGGAGTGGTGATCCGGGCATCTGATCATCAGTGGTGATCCGGTCGTCTACCCCGGGCATCTGATCATCAGTGGTGATCCGGTCGTCTACCCCGGGCATCTGATCATCAGTGGCGATCCGGTCGTCTACCTCGGGCATCTTATCATCAGTGGTGAACCGGTCGTCTACCTCGGGCATCTGATCATCAGTGGTGATCCGGTCGTCTACCTCGGGCATCTTATCATCAGTGGTGATCCGGTCGTCAACCTCGGGCATCTTATCATCAGTGGTGATCCGGTCGTCTACCCCGGGCATCTGATCATCAGTGGCGATCCGGTCGTCTACCCCGGGCATCTGATCATCAGTGGTGATCCGGTCGTCTACCTCGGGCATCTTATAATCAGTGGTGATCCGGTCGTCAACCTCGGGCATCTTATCATCAGTGGTGATCCGGTCGTCTACCTCGGGCATCTGATCATCAGTGGTGATCCGGTCGTCAACCTCGGGCATCTGATCATCAGTGGCGATCCGGTCGTCTACCTCGGGCATCTTATCATCAGTGGTGATCCGGTCGTCAACCTCGGGCATCTGATCATCAGTGGCGATCCGGTCGTCTACCTCGGGCATCTTATCATCAGTGGTGATCCGGTCGTCAACCTCGGGCATCTTATCATCAGTGGTGAACCGGTCGTCTACCTCGGGCATGTGATCATCAGTGGTAATCCGGTCGTCTACCTCGGGCATCTTATCATCAGTGGTGATCCGGTCGTCAACCTCGGGCATCTTATCATCAGTGGTGATCCGGTCGTCTACCTCGGGCATCTGATCATCAGTGGTGATCCGGTCGTCTACCCCGGGCATCTGATCATCAGTGGCGATCTGGTCGTCTACCTCGGGCATCTTATCATCAGTGGCGAACCGGTCGTCTACCTCGGGCATCTGATCATCAGTGGTGATCCGGTCGTCTACCTCGGGCATCTTATCATCAGTGGTGATCCGGTCGTCAACCTCGGGCATCTTATCATCAGTGGCGAACCGGTCGTCTACCTCGGGCATCTGATCATCAGTGGTGATCCGGTCGTCTACCCCGGGCATCTTATCATCAGTGGTGAACCGGTCGTCTACCTCGGGCATCTGATCATCAGTGGTGATCTGGTCGTCTACCTCGGGCATCTTATCATCAGTGGCGATCCGGTCGTCTACCTCGGGCATCTTATCATCAGTGGTGATCCGGTCGTCAACCTCGGGCATCTTATCATCAGTGGTGAACCGGTCGTCTACCTCGGGCATCTGATCATCAGTGGTGATACGGTCGTCAACCTCGGGCATCTTATCATCAGTGGTGAACCGGTCGTCTACCTCGGGCATCTGATCATCAGTGGTGATCCGGTCGTCTACCCCGGGCATCTGATCATCAGTGGTGATCCGGTCGTCTACCCCGGGTATCTGATCATCAGTGGCGATCCGGTCGTCTACCTCAGGCATCTTATCATCAGTGGTGAACCGGTCGTATACCTCGGGCATCTGATCATCAGTGGTGATCCGGTCGTCTACCCCGGGCATCTGATCATCAGTGGTGATCCGGTCGTCTACCCCGGGCATCTTATCATCAGTGGTGAACCGGTCGTCTACCTCGGGCATCTGATCATCAGTGGTGATCCGGTCGTCTACCTCGGGCATCTGATCATCAGTGGTGATCCGGTCGTCTACCTCGGGCATCTTATCATCAGTGGTGAACCGGTCGTCTACCTCGGGCATCTGATCATCAGTGGTGATCCGGTCGTCTACCCCGGGCATCTGATCATCAGTGGTGATCCGGTCGTCTACCCCGGGCATCTTATCATCAGTGGTGAACCGGTCGTCTACCTCGGGCATCTGATCATCAGTGGTGATCCGGTCGTCTACCTCGGGCATCTGATCATCAGTGGTGATCCGGTCGTCTACCTCGGGCATCTGATCATCAGTGGTGATCCGGTCGTCTACCCCGGGCATCTGATCATCAGTGGTGATCCGGTCGTCTACCCCGGGTATCTGATCATCAGTGGAGATCCGGTCGTCTACCTCGGGCATCTTATCATCAGTGGTGAACCGGTCGTATACCTCGGGCATCTGATCATCAGTGGTGATCCGGTCGTCTACCCCGGGCATCTGATCATCAGTGGTGATCCGGTCGTCTACCCCGGGCATCTTATCATCAGTGGTGAACCGGTCGTCTACCTCGGGCATCTGATCATCAGTGGTGATCTGGTCGTCTACCTCGGGCATCTTATCATCAGTGGAGATCCGGTCGTCTACCTCAGGCATCTGATCATCAGTGGTGATCTGGTCGTCTACCTCGGCCATCTTATTATCAGTGGTGATCTGGTCAGCAATGGTGGCCTGGTCGTCTACATCGCGCATCTGATCATCGCCAAGCTCTTGAATTATGATATTCACCATGCTGGTGTTGACACTGAAGGAGTCCTGTTCATCAGCGTCATCTTCAAATGCGAACAATGGGGACAGCGCTTCAACTTCATTGGTGTAGGATTGATCAGGACTAGGATGATTTTCTTCTGGACCAGTCTTCAGAAGAGGCACAAAGTGGTTTGGTCGCCAATCGCTCTCTGGAATGTTGGCTCCATTGACGTTGCTCCACATAATGTAAACCTCCTTGGCCTTGCCAAGTTCACTCACATGAAAAGGTGGGAATCTTCTGTGCAGGTCATTCCTCATTGTTTTTCCACCATACAGTGGGTACACGGAGACCACCTCTGTTTTAAGAACATTGGCCAAGGCCGCCATCTGCCATGCGCCCATATACCGACCACTCCGACACAGATTAAGAACCTCCGCTCGGAAAATTCTCTGCACAGCCACATCAGACAACTGCTGTGTATCATACTTTTCAGAGAACATGGCAAACTGTACGGCTACATTGCTATGTGCAGACGAATTGCATCCATTTGTCAGGAAATCGTCATCCAAGTAATTGTCTTCATGCCTGACAAGCTCATCGATAATCCGAGCTCTCATCTCCAGGTGATTGTTTTCATGTCCATACACCAGCAGACTAGCACATCGTGGCAGGCAATTGCCATCACCATACACATTGCACGGATATAACCCACATGCTTGCTGATCTTCCAGTATCAAATCTAGAGCACTTCCATCGATGGTTCTCTTGTGGGTGAGAAATGTTACTTCAAGCAGCTGTGGCAGAGCCTCTAGTTCAGTTTGTACTATAATTTGCTGCAAGTCATCATATATCTGACAAGAAGACAATTTTTCCCAAAGCTGCTGTGATGGTGAATGTAGAGTTGTCGTGGATTTGGATGCCGGTGTGGTCTTGGATCTGGAGGCCGGTGTGGTCTTGGATCTGGAGGCCGATGTGGTCTTGGATCTGGATACCGGTGTGGTCTCAAATGTGGATGCTGGTGTGGTCTTGGATCTGGTGGCCGGTGTGGTCTTGGATCTGGTGGCCGGTGTGGTCTTAGATGTGGATGCTGGTGTGGTCTTGGATCTGGTGGCCGGTGCGGTCTTAGATGTGGATGCTGGTGTGGTCTTGGATCTGGAGGCCGGTGTGGTCTTGGATCTGGTGGCCGGTGTGGTCTTAGATGTGGAAGCAAGTGTGGTCTCAAATGTGGATGCCGGTGTGGTCTTGGATCTGGATGCCGGAGTGGTCTTGGATCTGGATACCGGTGTGGTCTTAGATGTGGAAGCCGGTGTGGTCTCAAATGTGGATGTAGGTGTGGCCTTGGATCTGGAGGCCGGTGAGGTCTTGGATCTGGTGGCCGGTGTGGTCTTGGAGTCCTTTGGTGTCAGAGACTTGGTTGGCTTCAACATCCGTGGTTCAAAAGCTCCAGTGTATGATATGTTGGGGCAGTCTTCTGTCTGGCCATTGATGCACAGTATACAGTAACAGGACAGCTTCTTCACTAACAACTTGTATGGTGAACAAGGGACGTTGACCACCTGGTGCAGTTTTCGGCAACCTTGAAGTGTGGCGACGTTTGTGACCTCTCTATCTCTGTTTATATCACCTGGCTTCACAAGGAAGAATCGTCGCTTAGAGCCAACTTCATCCAAACAGAGATTTGTAGAGCACCATGTGTGCATGTCATCTGCATCGGACACAACCGTTTTCCTTCCCAGTATGGCCATGTCAACAGCTTTATTCACACACCCCACCTCTCCATCACACTCTGATTTTCCGTGATCGGATCCGAAGAAATTTCTCTCGATCGGAATAGCTTTCAGGCTAAGATCCGCAAACGATCCCTTGCCCTTGTATTGTGACGCACAACCATCGGAGAAGATGACCAGTTTTGAAAATGCTATCCCTTCTCCCTCCAGGTACTCTACAGATTTCGTGAAGAAATGGTCTACAGCGTGATAGTCGTGGTTGTTGTCGTCGCTGAGGAATATCAGGGAGTTCCTCACAATCAGATCAGGAACATCGCGCGAGTGATAGAAGACTACAACAGGGTGGATTGTTATTTGTCGAGCAGTGAAGAACACAGACTTGGCCTCGTCTTGGTATCGGACGGTTCGATTTTTGCCGAAGTCCAGTGTAAGCAAGACACAGTCTGTGGGCAGGTTTTTCTTCACTTCTGCAAACTGCCTCTGTTGCCACTGCCCAACAAACAAGTGTTCGCCAAAGCTGGTGCCCTGCACAGGTGCATCAACATCAGACTGAAGCTCCTCGATCATGTTCGATACCCTTTCTCGCTTGCTCTTCATGACTCTCCTTGCCTTCCCATCCTCAACCACTCTCTCCCAGTGATTCCAGGTCACCATTGTGTTTTCTTCTTTTGTTCCGAGGTGGTCAGTTAACCTGGAATCTTTACATTTCTTGCACAACTGAAATATGCATTGTGCATCGTGAAAACGTTGTGCATCACTCTTGCGGCACATAACAACATTCAGTAGTTCGTCAAAGTCTTTGGGGGCCTTTCCTGCCATGAATCTGCTAAGAGCTCGTAATTTGTAAGTGATATTTTGGCATACTGTGCATACACAATATATCCAATGGCGGTGTGTCAGGAGTCTAACATTCTTTGGCCTGAGAGTGGTGAACTTCGTAAATCCCATCTTCATTTCTGTGTGCTCTTTTTTTAACAGTCTGTATGCCGCTATCAAGGTTGTTTGCATAACATAGCCAGGTCCATGTTTGCTGGCGTATCTCTTCTGGGGTAGTGGCGTTGAAATGTCTCCCCTCATGTAGAATTGTTTTGCTAGAATGGTAGTCTTTGGTGTGGCCTGTTTGTACTTTTGTTTGATGCGCGTGACCAAGTTTTTCCTTGTTATTTCTGGTTCTCGGTTACATGTATGTGGTGTCTGATGTGTGGTGTCTTCCGTTGTGTGTTCCGTGTCCTCATCAATCTTCTGTTTCTTCACAACGTCCATGATGTCGACGGCTGCTTTTCGTTTTCTTGGTGTTGTATTCTTGATGAGACATTTGATAACGGTCGCGAATTTTTGTGGTGTGGTGGGGAGAGATTTTCTTGTTTTGGATGTGACGTTGTATAGTGTTTTCCTTGACTGATATCCTGTTTGACCTTTGTCTGGTGAAGCTTTCAACTGACTCTTTCTAGCTTTCCTTTCTTTGTCCTTGCGTCGGATCCAGACTTTCTTCTGTGATGACAAAGTTGCTCTATATTTCCTTTTCGACTCGGACCATTGTTTGCGCTTGTGAGATGATTCAGCCCTTGTCCTTGCCTTTAGATTTTCTTTCGGTTTTTCTGCTGTGGTTGGACATTCCTGAAGTTCAGCATTGGCCGCCTTTTTCTTGAGGTTTACCCTGAATTTACTCTGTCGTAATCTGGCCTTTTCCTTTTGTTCTTTCAATTTTTCAGGGTCCGCCTTTACTCTTTGCCTGTAGTCCTTGCTTCTATCTTTTTGTAATGCCAGGTACTCGTCATAACGCTTCTTATTAGTTTCTTTCAAGTTGTGCCTGTACATAGTTGATGGGACCTGGAAGTACAGAAGCGTCGTTGTCGTGAAAAATATATATCCACAAAGTTTTTAGTTATCCCCCCCCCCCCAACACACGCATTGTAAGTCACATCCAATATCACTAACCACCTAAACATGGGGAGGGGGTAAATATCACGACCAAGAAAATCGTCCACATGAGGGGGTAAATATCACGACCAAGAAAATCGTCCACATGAGGGGGTAAATATCACGACCAAGAAAATCGTCCACATGAGGGGGTAAATATCACGACCAAGAAAATCGTCC
>CM026390.1:7175908-7197807 GCA_014843695.1 Archivesica marissinica | reverse complement strand
CACATATAGTGAGATAATGTGTTCTGCCATTGATACACATATAGTGAGATCATGTGTTCTGCCAGTGATACACATATAGTGAGATCATGTGTTCTGCCATTGATACACATATAGTGAGATCATGTGTTATGTCATTGACACACATAGAGTGAGATAATGTATTCTGCCATTGAAACACAGATAGTGAGATCATGTGTTCTGTCATTGAAACACATAAAACCCAAACACAATAGTGAGATAATGTGTTCTGCCATTGATACACATATAGTGAGATAACGTGTTCTGCCATTGATACACATATAGTGAGATCATGTGTTCTGCCATTGATACACATATAGTGAGATAATGTGTTCTGCCATTGATACACATATAGTGAGATCATGTGTTCTGCCATTGATACACATATAGTGAGATCATGTGTTCTGCCACCGATACACATATAGTGAGATCATGTGTTCTGCCATTGATACACAGATAGTGAGATCATGTGTTCTGTCATTGATACACAGATAGTGAGATCATGTGTTCTGCCACCGATACACATATAGTGAGATCATGTGTTCTGCTATTGATACACATATATTGAGATCATGTGGTCTGCCACCGATACACATATAGTGAGATCATGTGTTCTGTCATTGATACACAGATAGTGAGATTAAGTGTTCTGTCATTGATACACATATAGTGAGATAACGTGTTCTGCCATTGATACACATATAGTGAGATCATGTGTTCTGCCATTGATACACATATAGTGAGATCATGTGTTCTGCCACCGATACACATATAGTGAGATCATGTGTTCTGTCATTGATACACATATAGTGAGAGTATGTGTTCTGCCACCGATACACATATAGTGAGATCATGTGTTCTGCTATTGATACACATATAGTGAGATCATGTGTTCTGTCATTGATACACAGATAGTGAGATCATGTGTTCTGTCATTGACACACATAGAGTGAGATAATGTGTTCTGCCATTGAAACACATATAGTGAGATAATGTGTTCTGCCATTGATACACATATAGTGAAATCATGTGTTCTGTCATTGAAACACATATAGTGAGATATTGTGTTCTGCCATTGATACACATATATTGAGATCATGTGGTCTGCCATTGATACACATATAGTGAGATCATGTGTGCTGTCATTGATTCACAGATAGTGAGATCATGTGTTCTGCTATTGATACACATATATTGAGATCATGTGGTCTGTCACCGATACACATATAGTGAGATCATGTGATCTGCTATTGATACACATATATTGAGATCATGTGGTCTGCCACCGATACACATATAGTGAGATCATGTGTGTGTTCTGCCACTGATAAACATATAGTGAGATCATGTGTTCTGTCATTGATACACCTATAGTGAGATCATGTGTGTGTTCTGCCACTGATACACATATAGTGAGATCATGTGTTCTGTCATTGATACACATATAGTGAGATCATGTGTTCTGTCATTGATACACAGATAGTGAGATCATGTGTTCGCTCATTGATACACAGATAGTGCGATCATGTGATCTGCCATTGATACACATATAGTGAGATCATGTGTTCTGCCATTGATACACATATAGTGAGATCATGTGTTATGTCATTGACACATATAGAGTGAGATCATGTGTTCTGTCATTGAAACACATATGGTGAGATAATGTGTTCTGCCATTGATACACATATAGTGAGATAACGTGTTCTGCCATTGATACACGTATAGTGAGATCATGTGTTCTGCTATTGATACACAGATAGTGAGATCATGTGTGCTGTCATTGATACACAGATAGTGAGATCATGTGTTCTGCCACCGATACACATATAGTGAGATCATGTGTTCTGCTATTGATACACATATATTGAGATCATGTGATCTGCCACCGATACACATATAGTGAGATCATGTGTTCTGTCATTGATACACAGATAGTGAGATTATGTGTTCTGTCATTGATACACATATAGTGAGATAACGTTTTCTGCCATTGATACACATATAGTGAGATCATGTGTTCTGCCATTGATACACATATAGTGAGATCATGTGTTCTGCCACCGATACACATATAGTGAGATCATGTGTTCTGTCATTGATACACATATAGTGAGATTATGTGTTCTGCCACCGATACACATATAGTGAGATCATGTGTTCTGCTATTGATACACAGATAGTGAGATCATGTGTGCTGTCATTGATTCACAGATAGTGAGATCATGTGTTCTGCCACCGATACACATATAGTGAGATCATGTGTTCTGCTATTGATACACATATAGTGAGATCATGTGTGCTGTCATTGATTCACAGATAGTGAGATCATGTGTTCTGCTATTGATACACATATATTGAGATCATGTGGTCTGCCACCGATACACATATAGTGAGATCATGTGTTCTGCTATTGATACACTAATATTGAGATCATTTGGTCTGCCACCGATACACATATAGTGAGATCATGTGTTCTGTCATTGATACACATATAGTGAGATCATGTGTGTGTTCTGCCACTGATACACATATAGTGAGACTGTCATTGATACACCTATAGTGAGATCATGTGTGTGTTCTGCCATCGATACACATATAGTGAGATCATGTGTTCTGTCATTGATACACATATAGTGAGATCATGTGTTCTGTCATTGATACACAGATAGTGAGATCATGTGTTCTGCCATTGATACACATATAGTGAGATCATGTGTTCTGCCATTGATACACATATAGTGAGATCATGTGTTCTGCCATTGATACACACATAGTGAGATCATGTGTTATGTCATTGACACATATAGAGTGAGATAATGTGTTCTGCCACTGAAACACAGATAGTGAAATCATGTGTTCTGTCATTGAAACACATATGGTGAGATAATGTGTTCTCCCATTGATACATATATAGTGAGATCATGTGTTCTGCCATTGATACACAGATAGTGAGATAACGTGTTCTGCCATTGATACACATATAGTGAGATAATGTGTTCTGTCATTGATACGCATATAGTGAGATCATGTGTTCTGTCATTGATACACATATAGTGAGATAACGTGTTCTGCCATTGATACACATATAGTGAGATCATGTGTTCTGCCATTGATACACATATAGTGAGATCATGTGTTCTGCCACCGATACACATATAGTGAGATCATGTGTTCTGCTATTGATACACAGATAGTGAGATCATGTGTGCTGTCATTGATACACATATAGTGAGATCATGTGTTCTGCCACCGATACACATATAGTGAGATCATGTGTTCTGCTATTGATACACATATAGTGAGATCATGTGTTCTGTCATTGATACACATATAGTGAGATCATGTGTGTGTTCTGCCACTGATACACATATAGTGAGACTGTCATTGATACACCTATAGTGAGATCATGTGTGTGTTCTGCCACTGATACACATATAGTGAGATCATGTGTTCTGCCATCGATACACATATAGTGAGATCATGTGTTCTGTCATTGATACACATATAGTGAGATCATGTGTTCTGTCATTGATACACAGATAGTGAGATCATGTGTTCTGCCATTGATACACATATAGTGAGATCATGTGTTCTGCCATTGATACACATATAGTGAGATCATGTGTTCTGCCATTGATACACATATAGTGAGATCATGTGTTCTGTCATTGATACACATATAGTGAGATAACGTGTTCTGCCATTGATACACATATAGTGAGATCATGTGTTCTGCCATTGATACGCATATAGTGAGTATTTGTGTTCTGTTATTGAAACACATATAGTGAGATAATGTGTTCTGCCATTGATAGACATATAGTGAGATCATGTGTTCTGCCATTGATACACATATAGTGAGATCATGTGTTCTGCCATTGATACACATATAGTGAGATCATGTGTTATGTCATTGACACACATAGAGTGAGGTAATGTGTTCTGCCATTGAAACACAGATAGTGAGATCATGTGTTCTGTCATTGAAACACATATAGTGAGATAATGTGTTCTGTCATTGATACACATATAGTGAGATCATGTGTTCTGCCATTGATACACAGATAGTGAGATCATGTGTTCTGTCATTGAAACACATATAGTGAGATAATGTTTTCTGCCATTGATACACATATAGTGAGATAACGTGTTCTGCCATTGATACACATATAGTGAGATCATGTGTTCTGCCATTGATACGCATATAGTGAGATCATGTGTTCTGTTATTGAAACACATATAGTGAGATAATGTGTTCTGCCATTGATACACATATAGTGAGATCATGTGTTCTGCCAGTGATACACATATAGTGAGATCATGTGTTCTGCCATTGATACACATATAGTGAGATCATGTGTTATGTCATTGACACACATAGAGTGAGATAATGTATTCTGCCATTGAAACACAGATAGTGAGATCATGTGTTCTGTCATTGAAACACATATAGTGAGATAATGTGTTCTGCCATTGATACACATATAGTGAGATCATGTGTTCTGCCATTGATACACATATAGTGAGATCTTGTGTTCTGCCATTGATACACATATAGTGAGATCATGTGTTATGTTATTGACACACATAGAGTGAGATAATGTGTTCTGCCATTGAAACACAGATAGTGAGATCATGTGTTCTGTCATTGAAACACATATAGTGAGATAATGTGTTCTACCATTGATACACATATGGTGAGATAACGTGTTCTGCCATTGATACACATATAGTGAGATCACGTGTTCTGCCATTGATACACATATAGTGAGATAACGTGTTCTGCCATTGATACACATATAGTGAGATCATGTGTTCTGTCATTGAAACACATATAGTGAGATAATGTGTTCTGCCATTGATACACATATAGTGAGATCATGTGTTCTGCCATTGATACACATATAGTGAGATCATGTGTTCTGCCACCGATACACATATAGTGAGATCATGTGTTCTGCTATTGATACACAGATAGTGAGATCATGTGTGCTGTCATTGATACACAGATAGTGAGATCATGTGTTCTGCCACCGATACACATATAGTGAGATCATGTGTTCTGCTATTGATACACAGATAGTGAGATCATGTGTGCTGTCATTGATTCACAGATAGTGAGAACATTTGTTCTGCCACCGATACACATATAGTGAGATCATGTGTTCTGCTATTGATACACATATATTGAGATCATGTGGTCTGCCACCGATACACATATAGTGAGATCATGTGTTCTGTCATTGATACACAGATAGTGAGATTACGTGTTCTGTCATTGATACACAGATAGTGAGATCATGTGTTCTGTCATTGATACACAGATAGTGAGATCATGTGTTCTGCCACCGATACACATATAGTGAGATCATGTGTTCTGCTATTGATACACATATATTGAGATCATGTGTTCTGCCACCGATACACATATAGTGAGAACATGTGTTCTGTCATTGATACACAGATAGTGAGATCATGTGTTCTGTCATTGATACACAGATAGTGCGATCATGCGTTCTGCCATTGATACACATATAGTGAGATCATGTGTTCTGCCATTGATACACATATAGTGAGATCATGTGTTCTGTCATTGATACACAATAGTGAGATCATGTGTTCTGCCATTGATACACATATAGTGAGAGCATGTGTTATGTCATTGACACACATAGAGTGAGATAATGTATTCTGCCATTGAAACACAGATAGTGAGATCATGTGTTCTGTCATTGAAACACATATAGTGAGATAATGTGTTCTGCCATTGATACACATATAGTGAGATAACGTGTTCTGCCATTGATACACATATAGTGAGATCATGTGTTCTGCCATTGATACACATATAGTGAGATAACGTGTTCTGCCATTGATACACATATAGTGAGATCATGTGTTCTGCCATTGATACACATATAGTGAGATAATGTGTTCTGCCATTGATACACATATAGTGAGATCATGTGTTCTGCCATTGATACACATATAGTGAGATCATGTGTTCTGCCATTGATACACATATAGTGAGATCATGTGTTCTGCCATTGATACACATATAGTGAGATCATGTGTTCTGCCATTGATACACAGATAGTGAGATCATGTGTTCTGCCACCGATACACATATAGTGAGATCATGTGTTCTGTCATTGATACACAGATAGTGAGATCATGTGTTCTGCCACCGATACACATATAGTGATATCATGTGTTCTGCTATTGATACACAGATAGTGAGATCATGTGTGCTGTCATTGATTCACAGATAGTGAGATCATTTGTTCTGCCACCGATACACATATAGTGAGATCATGTGTTCTGCTATTGATACACATATATTGAGATCATCTGGTCTGCCACCGACACACATATAGTGAGATCATGTGTTCTGCTATTGATACACATATATTGAGATCATGTTGTCTGCCACCGATACACATATAGTGAGATCATGTGTTCTGTCATTGATACACATATAGTGAGATCATGTGTGTGTTCTGCCACTAATACACATATAGTGAGATCATGTGTTCTGCTATTGATACACATATAGTGAGATCATGTGTTCTGCCACCGATACACATATAATGAGATCATGTGTTCTGTCATTGATACACATATAGTGAGATCATGTGTTCTGTCATTGAAACACAGATAGTGAGATAATGTGTTCGGTCATTGATAAACAGATAGTGCGATCATGTGTTCTGCCATTGATACACATATAGTGAGATCATGTGTTCTGTCATTGATACACATATAGTGAGATCATGTGTTCTGCCATTGATACACAGATAGTGAGATAATGTGTTCTGTCATTGAAACACATATAGTGAGATAATGTTTTCTGCCATTGATACACATATAGTGAGATAACGTGTTCTGCCATTGATACACATATCGTGAGATCATGTGTTCTGCCATTGATACGCATATAGTGAGCTCATGTGTTCTGTTATTGAAACACATATAGTGAGATAATGTGTTCTGCCATTGATACACATATAGTGAGATCATGTGTTCTGCCAGTGATACACATATAGTGAGATCATGTGTTCTGCCATTGATACACATATAGTGAGATCATGTGTTATGTCATTGACACACATAGAGTGAGATAATGTATTCTGCCATTGAAACACAGATAGTGAGATCATGTGTTCTGTCATTGAAACACATATAGTGAGATAATGTGTTCTGCCATTGATACACATATAGTGAGATCATGTGTTCTGCCATTGATACACATATAGTGAGATATTGTGTTCTGCCATTGATACACATATAGTGAGATCATGTGTTATGTTATTGACACACATAGAGTGAGATAATGTGTTCTGCCATTGAAACACAGATAGTGAGATCATGTGTTCTGTCATTGAAACACATATAGTGAGATAATGTGTTCTACCATTGATACACATATGGTGAGATAACGTGTTCTGCCATTGATACACATATAGTGAGATCATGTGTTCTGCCATTGATACACATATAGTGAGATAACGTGTTCTGCCATTGATACACATATAGTGAGATCATGTGTTCTGTCATTGAAACACATATAGTGAGATAATGTGTTCTGCCATTGATACACATATAGTGAGATCATGTGTTCTGCCATTGATACACATATAGTGAGATCATGTGTTCTGCCACCGATACACATATAGTGAGATCATGTGTTCTGCTATTGATACACAGATAGTGAGATCATGTGTGCTGTCATTGATTCACATATAGTGAGATCATGTGTTCTGCCACCGATACACATATAGTGAGATCATGTGTTCTGCCATTGATACACATATATTGAGATCATGTGGTCTGCCACCGATACACATATAGTGAGATCATGTGTTCTGTCATTGATACACATATAGTGAGATCATGTGTGTGTTCTGCCACTGATACACATATAGTGAGATCATGTGTTCTGCCATTGATACACATATAGTGAGATCATGTGTGTGTTCTGCCACTGATACACATATAGTGAGATCATGTGTTCTGCCACCGATACACATATAGTGAGATCATGTGTTCTGTCATTGATACACATATAGTGAGATCATGTGTTCTGTCATTGATACACAGATAGTGAGATAATGTGTTCGGTCATTGATACACAGATAGTGCGATCATGTGTTCTGCCATTGATACACATATAGTGAGATCATGTGTTCTGCCATTGATACACATATAGTGAGATCATGTGTTCTGCCATTGATACACAGATAGTGAGATCATGTGTTCTGTCATTGATACACATATAGTGAGATAACGTGTTCTGCCATTGATACACATATAGTGAGATCATGTGTTCTGCCATTGATACGCATATAGTGAGATCATGTGTTCTGTTATTGAAACACATATAGTGAGATAATGTGTTCTGCCATTGATACACATATAGTGAGATCATGTGTTCTGCCATTGATACACATATAGTGAGATCATGTGTTCTGCCATTGATACACATATAGTGAGATCATGTGTTTGCATTGACACACATAATGAGTAATGTGTTCTGCCATTGAAACACAGATAGTGAGATCATGTGTTCTGTCATTGAAACACATATAGTGAGATAATGTGTTCTGTCATTGATACACATATAGTGAGATCATGTGTTCTGCCACCGATACACATATAGTGAGATCATGTGTTCTGCTATTGATACACATATATTGAGATCATGTGATCTGCCACCGATACACATATAGTGAGATCATGTGTTCTGTCATTGATACACAGATAGTGAGATTATGTGTTCTGTCATTGATACACATATAGTGAGATAACGTTTTCTGCCATTGATACACATATAGTGAGATCATGTGTTCTGCCATTGATACACATATAGTGAGATCATGTGTTCTGCCACCGATACACATATAGTGAGATCATGTGTTCTGTCATTGATACACATATAGTGAGATCATGTGTTCTGCCACCGATACACATATAGTGAGATCATGTGTTCTGCTATTGATACACAGATAGTGAGATCATGTGTGCTGTCATTGATTCACAGATAGTGAGATCATGTGTTCTGCCACCGATACACATATAGTGAGATCATGTGTTCTGCTATTGATACACATATAGTGAGATCATGTGTGCTGTCATTGATTCACAGATAGTGAGATCATGTGTTCTGCTATTGATACACATATATTGAGATCATGTGGTCTGCCACCGATACACATATAGTGAGATCATGTGTTCTGCTATTGATACACATATATTGAGATCATGTGGTCTGCCACCGATACACATATAGTGAGATCATGTGTTCTGTCATTGATACACATATAGTGAGATCATGTGTGTGTTCTGCCACTGATACACATATAGTGAGACTGTCATTGATACACCTATAGTGAGATCATGTGTGTGTTCTGCCACTGATACACATATAGTGAGATCATGTGTTCTGCCATCGATACACATATAGTGAGATCATGTGTTCTGTCATTGATACACATATAGTGAGATCATGTGTTCTGTCATTGATACACAGATAGTGAGATCATGTGTTCTGCCATTGATACACATATAGTGAGATCATGTGTTCTGCCATTGATACACATATAGTGAGATCATGTGTTCTGCCATTGATACACACATAGTGAGATCATGTGTTATGTCATTGACACATATAGAGTGAGATAATGTGTTCTGCCACTGAAACACAGATAGTGAAATCATGTGTTCTGTCATTGAAACACATATGGTGAGATAATGTGTTCTCCCATTGATACATATATAGTGAGATCATGTGTTCTGCCATTGATACACAGATAGTGAGATAACGTGTTCTGCCATTGATACACATATAGTGAGATAATGTGTTCTGTCATTGATACGCATATAGTGAGATCATGTGTTCTGTCATTGATACACATATAGTGAGATAACGTGTTCTGCCATTGATACACATATAGTGAGATCATGTGTTCTGCCATTGATACACATATAGTGAGATCAGTGTTCTGCCACCGATACACATATAGTGAGATCATGTGTTCTGCTATTGATACACAGATAGTGAGATCATGTGTGCTGTCATTGATACACAGATAGTGAGATCATGTGTTCTGCCACCGATACACATATAGTGAGATCATGTGTTCTGCTATTGATACACATATATTGAGATCATGTGGTCTGCCACCGATACACATATAGTGAGATCATGTGTTCTGTCATTGATACACAGATAGTGAGATTACGTGTTCTGTCATTGATACACAGATAGTGCGATCATGTGTTCTGTCATTGATACACAGATAGTGAGATCATGTGTTCTGCCACCGATACACATATAGTGAGATCATGTGTTCTGCTATTGATACACATATATTGAGATCATGTGGTCTGCCACCGATACACATATAGTGAGAACATGTGTTCTGTCATTGATACACAGATAGTGAGATTATGTGTTCTGTCATTGATACACAGATAGTGCGATCATGCGTTCTGCCATTGATACACATATAGTGAGATCATGTGTTCTGCCATTGATACACATATAGTGAGATCATGTGTTCTGTCATTGATACACAGATAGTGAGATCATGTGTTCTGCCATTGATACACATATAGTGAGAGCATGTGTTATGTCATTGACACACATAGAGTGAGATAATGTATTCTGCCATTGAAACACAGATAGTGAGATCATGTGTTCTGTCATTGAAACACATATAGTGAGATAATGTGTTCTGCCATTGATACACATATAGTGAGATAACGTGTTCTGCCATTGATACACATATAGTGAGATCATGTGTTCTGCCATTGATACACATATAGTGAGATAACGTGTTCTGCCATTGATACACATATAGTGAGATCATGTGTTCTGTCATTGAAACACATATAGTGAGATAATTTGTTCTGCCATTGATACACATATAGTGAGATCATGTGTTCTGCCATTGATACACATATAGTGAGATCATGTGTTCTGCCATTGATACACATATAGTGAGATCATGTGTTCTGCCACCGATACACATATAGTGAGATCATGTGTTCTGTCATTGATACACAGATAGTGAGATCATGTGTGCTGTCATTGATTCACAGATAGTGAGATCATGTGTTCTGCTATTGATACACAGATAGTGAGATCATGTGTGCTGTCATTGATTCACAGATAGTGAGATCATTTGTTCTGCCACCGATACACATATAGTGAGATCATGTGTTCTGCTATTGATACACATATAGTGAGATCATGTGTTCTGCTATTGATACACATATATTGAGATCATGTTGTCTGCCACCGATACACATATAGTGAGATCATGTGTTCTGTCATTGATACACATATAGTGAGATCATGTGTGTGTTCTGCCACTAATACACATATAGTGAGATCATGTGTTCTGCTATTGATACACATATAGTGAGATCATGTGTTCTGCCACCGATACACATATAATGAGATCATGTGTTCTGTCATTGATACACATATAGTGAGATCATGTGTTCTGTCATTGAAACACAGATAGTGAGATAATGTGTTCGGTCATTGATAAACAGATAGTGCGATCATGTGTTCTGCCATTGATACACATATAGTGAGATCATGTGTTCTGTCATTGATACACATATAGTGAGATCATGTGTTCTGCCATTGATACACAGATAGTGAGATAATGTGTTCTGTCATTGAAACACATATAGTGAGATAATGTTTTCTGCCATTGATACACATATAGTGAGATAACGTGTTCTGCCATTGATACACATATCGTGAGATCATGTGTTCTGCCATTGATACGCATATAGTGAGCTCATGTGTTCTGTTATTGAAACACATATAGTGAGATAATGTGTTCTGCCATTGATACACATATAGTGAGATCATGTGTTCTGCCAGTGATACACATATAGTGAGATCATGTGTTCTGCCATTGATACACATATAGTGAGATCATGTGTTATGTCATTGACACACATAGAGTGAGATAATGTATTCTGCCATTGAAACACAGATAGTGAGATCATGTGTTCTGTCATTGAAACACATATAGTGAGATAATGTGTTCTGCCATTGATACACATATAGTGAGATCATGTGTTCTGCCATTGATACACATATAGTGAGATATTGTGTTCTGCCATTGATACACATATAGTGAGATCATGTGTTATGTTATTGACACACATAGAGTGAGATAATGTGTTCTGCCATTGAAACACAGATAGTGAGATCATGTGTTCTGTCATTGAAACACATATAGTGAGATAATGTGTTCTACCATTGATACACATATGGTGAGATAACGTGTTCTGCCATTGATACACATATAGTGAGATCATGTGTTCTGCCATTGATACACATATAGTGAGATAACGTGTTCTGCCATTGATACACATATAGTGCGATCATGTGTTCTGTCATTGAAACACATATAGTGAGATAATGTGTTCTGCCATTGATACACATATAGTGAGATCATGTGTTCTGCCATTCATACACATATAGTGAGATCATGTGTTCTGCCACCGATACACATATAGTGAGATCATGTGTTCTGCTATTGATACACAGATAGTGAGATCATGTGTGCTGTCATTGATTCACATATAGTGAGAACATTTGTTCTGCCACCGATACACATATAGTGAGATCATGTGTTCTGCTATTGATACACATATATTGAGATCATGTGGTCTGCCACCGATACACATATAGTGAGATCATGTGTTCTGTCATTGATACACATATAGTGAGATCATGTGTGTGTTCTGCCACTGATACACATATAGTGAGATCATGTGTTCTGCTATTGATACACATATAGTGAGATCATGTGTGTGTTCTGCCACTGATAGACATATAGTGAGATCATGTGTTCTGCCACCGATACACATATAGTGAGATCATGTGTTCTGTCATTGATACACATATAGTGAGATCATGTGTTCTGTCATTGATACACAGATAGTGAGATAATGTGTTCGGTCATTGATAAACAGATAGTGCGATCATGTGTTCTGCCATTGATACACATATAGTGAGATCATGTGTTCTGCCTTTGATACACATATAGTGAGATCATGTGTTCTGCCATTGATACACAGATAGTGAGATCATGTGTTCTGTCATTGATACACATATAGTGAGATAACGTGTTCTGCCATTGATACACATATAGTGAGATCATGTGTTCTGCCATTGATACGCATATAGTGAGATCTTGTGTTCTGTTATTGAAACACATATAGTGAGATAATGTGTTCTGCCATTGATAGACATATAGTGAGATCATGTGTTCTGCCATTGATACACATATAGTGAGATCATGTGTTCTGCCATTGATACACATATAGTGAGATCATGTGTTATGTCATTGACACACATAGAGTGAGGTAATGTGTTCTGCCATTGAAACACAGATAGTGAGATCATGTGTTCTGTCATTGAAACACATATAGTGAGATAATGTGTTCTGTCATTGATACACATATAGTGAGATCATGTGTTCTGCCACCGATACACATATAGTGAGATCATGTGTTCTGCTATTGATACACATATATTGAGATCATGTGGTCTGCCACCGATACACATATAGTGAGATCATGTGTTCTGTCATTGATACACAGATAGTGAGATTATGTGTTCTGTCATTGATACACATATAGTGAGATAACGTTTTCTGCCATTGATACACATATAGTGAGATCATGTGTTCTGCCATTGATACACATATAGTGAGATCATGTGTTCTGCCACCGATACACATATAGTGAGATCATGTGTTCTGTCATTGATACACATATAGTGAGATTATGTGTTCTGCCACCGATACACATATAGTGAGATCATGTGTTCTGCTATTGATACACAGATAGTGAGATCATGTGTGCTGTCATTGATTCACAGATAGTGAGATCATGTGTTCTGCCACCGATACACATATAGTGAGATCATGTGTTCTGCTATTGATACACATATAGTGAGATCATGTGTGCTGTCATTGATTCACAGATAGTGAGATCATGTGTTCTGCTATTGATACACATATATTGAGATCATGTGGTCTGCCACCGATACACATATAGTGAGATCATGTGTTCTGCTATTGATACACATATATTGAGATCATGTGGTCTGCCACCGATACACATATAGTGAGATCATGTGTTCTGTCATTGATACACATATAGTGAGATCATGTGTGTGTTCTGCCACTGATACACATATAGTGAGACTGTCATTGATACACCTATAGTGAGATCATGTGTGTGTTCTGCCACTGATACACATATAGTGAGATCATGTGTTCTGCCATCGATACACATATAGTGAGATCATGTGTTCTGTCATTGATACACATATAGTGAGATCATGTGTTCTGTCATTGATACACAGATAGTGAGATCATGTGTTCTGCCATTGATACACATATAGTGAGATCATGTGTTCTGCCATTGATACACATATAGTGAGATCATGTGTTCTGCCATTGATACACACATAGTGAGATCATGTGTTATGTCATTGACACATATAGAGTGAGATAATGTGTTCTGCCACTGAAACACAGATAGTGAAATCATGTGTTCTGTCATTGAAACACATATGGTGAGATAATGTGTTCTCCCATTGATACATATATAGTGAGATCATGTGTTCTGCCATTGATACACAGATAGTGAGATAACGTGTTCTGCCATTGATACACATATAGTGAGATAATGTGTTCTGTCATTGATACGCATATAGTGAGATCATGTGTTCTGTCATTGATACACATATAGTGAGATAACGTGTTCTGCCATTGATACACATATAGTGAGATCATGTGTTCTGCCATTGATACACATATAGTGAGATCATGTGTTCTGCTATTGATACACAGATAGTGAGATCATGTGTGCTGTCATTGATACACAGATAGTGAGATCATGTGTTCTGCCACCGATACACATATAGTGAGATCATGTGTTCTGCTATTGATACACATATTGAGATCATGTGGTCTGCCACCGATACACATATAGTGAGATCATGTGTTCTGTCATTGATACACAGATAGTGAGATTAACGTGTTCTGTCATTGATACACAGATAGTGCGATCATGTGTTCTGTCATTGATACACAGATAGTGAGATCATGTGTTCTGCCACCGATACACATATAGTGAGATCATGTGTTCTGCTATTGATACACATATATTGAGATCATGTGGTCTGCCACCGATACACATATAGTGAGAACATGTGTTCTGTCATTGATACACAGATAGTGAGATTATGTGTTCTGTCATTGATACACAGATAGTGCGATCATGCGTTCTGCCATTGATACACATATAGTGAGATCATGTGTTCTGCCATTGATACACATATAGTGAGATCATGTGTTCTGTCATTGATACACAGATAGTGAGATCATGTGTTCGGTCATTGATACACAGATAGTGCGATCATGCGTTCTGCCATTGATACACATATAGTGAGATCATGTGTTCTGCCATTGATACACATATAGTGAGATCATGTGTTCTGCCATTGATACACATATAGTGAGAGCATGTGTTATGTCATTGACACACATAGAGTGAGATAATGTATTCTGCCATTGAAACACAGATAGTGAGATCATGTGTTCTGTCATTGAAACACATATAGTGAGATAATGTGTTCTGCCATTGATACACATATAGTGAGATAACGTGTTCTGCCATTGATACACATATAGTGAGATCATGTGTTCTGCCATTGATACACATATAGTGAGATAACGTGTTCTGCCATTGATACACATATAGTGAGATCATGTGTTCTGTCATTGAAACACATATAGTGAGATAATGTGTTCTGCCATTGATACACATATAGTGAGATCATGTGTTCTGCCATTGATACACATATAGTGAGATCATGTGTTCTGCCATTGATACACATATAGTGAGATCATGTGTTCTGCCACCGATACACATATAGTGAGATCATGTGTTCTGTCATTGATACACAGATAGTGAGATCATGTGTTCTGCCACCGATACACATATAGTGAGATCATGTGTTCTGCTATTGATACACAGATAGTGAGATCATGTGTGCTGTCATTGATTCACAGATAGTGAGATCATGTGTTCTGCCACCGATACACATATAGTGATATCATGTGTTCTGCTATTGATACACAGATAGTGAGATCATGTGTGCTGTCATTGATTCACAGATAGTGAGATCATTTGTTCTGCCACCGATACACATATAGTGAGATCATGTGTTCTGCTATTGATACACATATATTGAGATCATCTGGTCTGCCACCGACACACATATAGTGAGATCATGTGTTCTGCTATTGATACACATATAGTGAGATCATGTGTTCTGCCACCGATACACATATAATGAGATCATGTGTTCTGTCATTGATACACATATAGTGAGATCATGTGTTCTGTCATTGAAACACAGATAGTGAGATAATGTGTTCGGTCATTGATAAACAGATAGTGCGATCATGTGTTCTGCCATTGATACACATATAGTGAGATCATGTGTTCTGTCATTGATACACATATAGTGAGATCATGTGTTCTGCCATTGATACACAGATAGTGAGATAATGTGTTCTGTCATTGAAACACATATAGTGAGATAATGTTTTCTGCCATTGATACACATATAGTGAGATAACGTGTTCTGCCATTGATACACATATCGTGAGATCATGTGTTCTGCCATTGATACGCATATAGTGAGCTCATGTGTTCTGTTATTGAAACACATATAGTGAGATAATGTGTTCTGCCATTGATACACATATAGTGAGATCATGTGTTCTGCCAGTGATACACATATAGTGAGATCATGTGTTCTGCCATTGATACACATATAGTGAGATCATGTGTTATGTCATTGACACACATAGAGTGAGATAATGTATTCTGCCATTGAAACACAGATAGTGAGATCATGTGTTCTGTCATTGAAACACATATAGTGAGATAATGTGTTCTGCCATTGATACACATATAGTGAGATCATGTGTTCTGCCATTGATACACATATAGTGAGATATTGTGTTCTGCCATTGATACACATATAGTGAGATCATGTGTTATGTTATTGACACACATAGAGTGAGATAATGTGTTCTGCCATTGAAACACAGATAGTGAGATCATGTGTTCTGTCATTGAAACACATATAGTGAGATAATGTGTTCTACCATTGATACACATATGGTGAGATAACGTGTTCTGCCATTGATACACATATAGTGAGATCATGTGTTCTGCCATTGATACACATATAGTGAGATAACGTGTTCTGCCATTGATACACATATAGTGAGATCATGTGTTCTGTCATTGAAACACATATAGTGAGATAATGTGTTCTGCCATTGATACACATATAGTGAGATCATGTGTTCTGCCATTGATACACATATAGTGAGATCATGTGTTCTGCCACCGATACACATATAGTGAGATCATGTGTTCTGCTATTGATACACAGATAGTGAGATCATGTGTGCTGTCATTGATTCACATATAGTGAGAACATTTGTTCTGCCACCGATACACATATAGTGAGATCATGTGTTCTGCTATTGATACACATATATTGAGATCATGTGGTCTGCCACCGATACACATATAGTGAGATCATGTGTTCTGTCATTGATACACATATAGTGAGATCATGTGTTCTGCCACTGATACACATATAGTGAGATCATGTGTTCTGCTATTGATACACATATAGTGAGATCATGTGTGTGTTCTGCCACTGATACACATATAGTGAGATCATGTGTTCTGCCACCGATACACATATAGTGAGATCATGTGTTCTGTCATTGATACACATATAGTGAGATCATGTGTTCTGTCATTGATACACAGATAGTGAGATAATGTGTTCGGTCATTGATAAACAGATAGTGCGATCATGTGTTCTGCCATTGATACACATATAGTGAGATCATGTGTTCTGCCTTTGATACACATATAGTGAGATCATGTGTTCTGCCATTGATACACAGATAGTGAGATCATGTGTTCTGTCATTGATACACATATAGTGAGATAACGTGTTCTGCCATTGATACACATATAGTGAGATCATGTGTTCTGCCATTGATACGCATATAGTGAGATCTTGTGTTCTGTTATTGAAACACATATAGTGAGATAATGTGTTCTGCCATTGATAGACATATAGTGAGATCATGTGTTCTGCCATTGATACACATATAGTGAGATCATGTGTTCTGCCATTGATACACATATAGTGAGATCATGTGTTATGTCATTGACACACATAGAGTGAGGTAATGTGTTCTGCCATTGAAACACAGATAGTGAGATCATGTGTTCTGTCATTGAAACACATATAGTGAGATAATGTGTTCTGTCATTGATACACATATAGTGAGATCATGTGTTCTGCCACCGATACACATATAGTGAGATCATGTGTTCTGCTATTGATACACATATATTGAGATCATGTGGTCTGCCACCGATACACATATAGTGAGATCATGTGTTCTGTCATTGATACACAGATAGTGAGATTATGTGTTCTGTCATTGATACACATATAGTGAGATAACGTTTTCTGCCATTGATACACATATAGTGAGATCATGTGTTCTGCCATTGATACACATATAGTGAGATCATGTGTTCTGCCACCGATACACATATAGTGAGATCATGTGTTCTGTCATTGATACACATATAGTGAGATTATGTGTTCTGCCACCGATACACATATAGTGAGATCATGTGTTCTGCTATTGATACACAGATAGTGAGATCATGTGTGCTGTCATTGATTCACAGATAGTGAGATCATGTGTTCTGCCACCGATACACATATAGTGAGATCATGTGTTCTGCTATTGATACACATATAGTGAGATCATGTGTGCTGTCATTGATTCACAGATAGTGAGATCATGTGTTCTGCTATTGATACACATATATTGAGATCATGTGGTCTGCCACCGATACACATATAGTGAGATCATGTGTTCTGCTATTGATACACATATATTGAGATCATGTGGTCTGCCACCGATACACATATAGTGAGATCATGTGTTCTGTCATTGATACACATATAGTGAGATCATGTGTGTGTTCTGCCACTGATACACATATAGTGAGACTGTCATTGATACACCTATAGTGAGATCATGTGTGTGTTCTGCCACTGATACACATATAGTGAGATCATGTGTTCTGCCATCGATACACATATAGTGAGATCATGTGTTCTGTCATTGATACACATATAGTGAGATCATGTGTTCTGTCATTGATACACAGATAGTGAGATCATGTGTTCTGCCATTGATACACATATAGTGAGATCATGTGTTCTGCCATTGATACACATATAGTGAGATCATGTGTTCTGCCATTGATACACACATAGTGAGATCATGTGTTATGTCATTGACACATATAGAGTGAGATAATGTGTTCTGCCACTGAAACACAGATAGTGAAATCATGTGTTCTGTCATTGAAACACATATGGTGAGATAATGTGTTCTCCCATTGATACATATATAGTGAGATCATGTGTTCTGCCATTGATACACAGATAGTGAGATAACGTGTTCTGCCATTGATACACATATAGTGAGATAATGTGTTCTGTCATTGATACGCATATAGTGAGATCATGTGTTCTGTCATTGATACACATATAGTGAGATAACGTGTTCTGCCATTGATACACATATAGTGAGATCATGTGTTCTGCCATTGATACACATATAGTGAGATCATGTGTTCTGCCACCGATACACATATAGTGAGATCATGTGTTCTGCTATTGATACACAGATAGTGAGATCATGTGTGCTGTCATTGATACACAGATAGTGAGATCATGTGTTCTGCCACCGATACACATATAGTGAGATCATGTGTTCTGCTATTGATACACATATATTGAGATCATGTGGTCTGCCACCGATACACATATAGTGAGATCATGTGTTCTGTCATTGATACACAGATAGTGAGATTAAGTGTTCTGTCATTGATACACAGATAGTGAGATCATGTGTTCTGTCATTGATACACAGATAGTGAGATCATGTGTTCTGCCACCGATACACATATAGTGAGATCATGTGTTCTGCTATTGATACACATATATTGAGATCATGTGGTCTGCCACCGATACACATATAGTGAGAACATGTGTTCTGTCATTGATACACAGATAGTGAGATTATGTGTTCTGTCATTGATACACAGATAGTGCGATCATGCGTTCTGCCATTGATACACATATAGTGAGATCATGTGTTCTGCCATTGATACACATATAGTGAGATCATGTGTTCTGTCATTGATACACAGATAGTGAGATCATGTGTTCGGTCATTGATACACAGATAGTGCGATCATGCGTTCTGCCATTGATACACATATAGTGAGATCATGTGTTCTGCCATTGATACACATATAGTGAGATCATGTGTTCTGCCATTGATACACATATAGTGAGAGCATGTGTTATGTCATTGACACACATAGAGTGAGATAATGTATTCTGCCATTGAAACACAGATAGTGAGATCATGTGTTCTGTCATTGAAACACATATAGTGAGATAATGTGTTCTGCCATTGATACACATATAGTGAGATAACGTGTTCTGCCATTGATACACATATAGTGAGATCATGTGTTCTGCCATTGATACACATATAGTGAGATAACGTGTTCTGCCATTGATACACATATAGTGAGATCATGTGTTCTGTCATTGAAACACATATAGTGAGATAATGTGTTCTGCCATTGATACACATATAGTGAGATCATGTGTTCTGCCATTGATACACATATAGTGAGATCATGTGTTCTGCCATTGATACACATATAGTGAGATCATGTGTTCTGCCACCGATACACATATAGTGAGATCATGTGTTCTGTCATTGATACACAGATAGTGAGATCATGTGTTCTGCCACCGATACACATATAGTGAGATCATGTGTTCTGCTATTGATACACAGATAGTGAGATCATGTGTGCTGTCATTGATTCACAGATAGTGAGATCATGTGTTCTGCCACCGATACACATATAGTGATATCATGTGTTCTGCTATTGATACACAGATAGTGAGATCATGTGTGCTGTCATTGATTCACAGATAGTGAGATCATTTGTTCTGCCACCGATACACATATAGTGAGATCATGTGTTCTGCTATTGATACACATATATTGAGATCATCTGGTCTGCCACCGACACACATATAGTGAGATCATGTGTTCTGCTATTGATACACATATATTGAGATCATGTTGTCTGCCACCGATACACATATAGTGAGATCATGTGTTCTGTCATTGATACACATATAGTGAGATCATGTGTGTGTTCTGCCACTAATACACATATAGTGAGATCATGTGTTCTGCTATTGATACACATATAGTGAGATCATGTGTTCTGCCACCGATACACATATAATGAGATCATGTGTTCTGTCATTGATACACATATAGTGAGATCATGTGTTCTGTCATTGATACACAGATAGTGAGATCATGTGTTCTGTCATTGATACACATATAGTGAGATCATGTGTTCTGCCATTGATACACATATAGTGAGATCATGTGTTCTGTCATTGATACACATATAGTGAGATCATGTGTTCTGCCATTGATACACAGATAGTGAGATAATGTGTTCTGCCATTGATACACATATAGTGAGATAACGTGTTCTGCCATTGATACACATATAGTGAGATCATGTGTTCTGCCATTGATACACATATAGTGAGATCATGTGTTCTGCCATTGAAACACATATAGTGAGATAAT
>CM026390.1:7103184-7174908 GCA_014843695.1 Archivesica marissinica | reverse complement strand
TCCCCCACACACCAGAGTAATCTGTACGAAGACCCATCCCCCCCACACCTGAGTAATCTGTACGAAGCCCCAGCCTCCCCACACCAGAGTAATATGTACGAAGCCCCAGCCTCCACCACACACTAGAGGAATCTGTACGAAGACCCAGCATCCCGCACACACACCAGAGTAATCTGTTTGAAGCCCCAGCCTTACCCACACACACCAGAGTAATATGTAAGAAGCCCCAGCCTCCCCCAACACACCAGAGGAATCTGTGCGAAGGCACAGCCTCCCCCACACCAGGGTAATCTGTACGAAGCCACAGCCTCCCACCACACACACCATATTAATATGTACGAAGCCCCCGCCTCCCCCACACACCAGAGGAATATGTACGAAGCCCCCTCTCCCCACACACACCAGGTTAATCTGTACGAAGCCCCAGCCTCCCCCCACACACACCAGAGTAATCTGTACGAAGCCCAAGCCTCCCCCATACACACCAGAGGAATCTGCACGAATCCCCAGCGTCCCCCCACACCAGAGTAATCTGTACGAAGCCCTCGCCTCCCCGCACACACACCAGAAGAATAAGTAATGTGTACGAAGGTATACCACTGAGAAATATGTACGAAGTTACATCACTGAGTAATATGTACGAAGGTACACCACTGAGTAATATATACGACGGGAGTAATATGTACGAAGGTATACCACTGAGTAATGTGTACGAATGTACAACATTGAGTAATATGTACGAAGATCCACCACTGAGTAATATTTACGAAGGTCCACCACTGAGTAATGTGTACGAAGGGAGTAATGTGTACGAAGGTATACCAATGAGTAATATATACGAAGGTACACCAATGAGTAATATATACGAAGGTATACCAATGAGTAATATATACGAAGGTACACCAATGAGTAATATATACGAAGGTACACCACTGAGAAATATGCACGAAGGTACACCACTGAGTAATGTGTACGAAGGTACACCATTGAGTAATGTGTACGAAGGTACACCATTGAGTAATATGTACGAAGGTATACCACTGCGTAATATGTACGAAGGTCCACCACTGAGTAATGTGTACGAAGGTACACCACTGAGTAATATGTACGAAGGTACACCACTGCGTAATATGTACGAAGGTACACCACTTTGTAATATGTATGAAGGTCCACCACTGCGTAATGTGTACGAAGGTCCACCACTGAGTAATATGTACGAAGGTATACCATTGAGTAATGTGTACGAAGGTACACCACTGAGTAATATGTACGAAGGTACACCACTGAGTAATATGTACGAAGGTACACCACTGAGCAATATGTACGAAGGTACACAACTGAGTAATATGCACGAAGGTACACCACTGAGTAATATGTACGAATGTACGCCACTGAGTAATATGTAGGAAGGTACACCACTGAGTAATATGTACGAAGGTACAACACTGAGTAATATGGACGAAGGTACACCACTGAGTAATATGCACGAAGGTACACCACTGAGTAATATGTACGAAGGTACACCACTGAGTAATATGTACGAAGGTACACCACTGAGTAATATGCACGAAGGTACACCACAGTGTAATATGCACGACGGTAAACCATTAAGAAATATGTACGAAGGTACACCACTGAGTAATATGCAAGAAGGTACACCACTGAGTAATATGTACGAAGGTCCACCATTGAGTAATGTGTACGAAGGTATACCACTGAGTAATGTGTACGAAGGTACACCACTGAGTATTATGTACGAAGTTACACCACTTAGTAATATGTACGATGGTACACCACTGAGTAATATGTACGACGGTACACCACTGAGTAATATGCACGACGGTACACCACTGAGTAATATGTACGAAGATACACCACTGAGTAATATGTATGAAGGTACACCACTGAGAAATATGTACAAAGGTACACCACTGAGTAATATGTACGAAGGTAAACCATTGAGTAATGTGTACGAAAGTCCACTACTGAGTAATATATACGAAGGTAGTAATATGTACGAAGGTCCACAACTGAGTAATATGTAAGAACGTACACTAAAGAGTAATATGTACGACGGTCCACCACTGAGTAATATGTACGAAGGTATACCACTGAGTAATATGTACGAAGGTATAACACTGAGCAATATGTACGAAGGTATACCACTGAGTAATATGTACGAAGGTATAACACTGAGTAATATGTACGACGGTATACCACTCAGTAATATGTACGAATGTATACCACTGAGTAATATGTACGAAGGTCCACCACTGAGCAATATGACTAAGGTATACCAATGAGTAATATGTACGAAGATACACCACTAAGTAATATGCACGAAGGTACACAACTGAGTAATATGCACGAAGGTACACCACTGAGTAATATGTACGAAGGTACACCACTGAGTAATATGTAGGAAGGTACACCACTGAGTAATATGTACGAAGGTACAACACTGAGTAATATGCACGAAGGTACACCACTGAGTAATATGCACGAAGGTACACCACTGAGTAATATGTACGAATGTACACCACTGAGTAATATGTACGAAGGTACACCACTGAGTAATATGCACGAAGGTACACCACAGAGTAACATGCACGAAGGTAAACCATTAAGAAATATGTACGAAGGTACACCACTGAGTAATATGCAAGAAGGTACACCACTGAGTAATATGTACGAAGGTCCACCATTGAGTAATGTGTACGAAGGTATACCACTGAGTAATGCGTACGAAGGTACACCACTGAGTATTATGTACGAAGTTACACCACTGAGTAATATGTACGATGGTACACCACTGAGTAATATGTACGACGGTACACCACTGAGTAATATGCACGACGGTACACCACTGAGTAATATGTACGAAGATACACCACTGAGTAATATGTACGAAGGTACATCACTGTGCAATGTGTACGACGGTACACCACTGAATAATATGTACGACGGTACACCACTGAGTAATGTGTACGACGGTACACAAATGAGTAATATGTACGACGGTACACCACTGAGTAATATGTATGAAGGTACACCACTGAGTAATATGTACGAAGGTACACCACTTAGCAATGTGTACGAAGGTAAACCACTGAGTAATATGTACGAAGGTACACCACTGAGTAATATGTACGAAGGTAAACCATTGAGTAATGTGTACGAAAGTCCACTACTGAGTAATATATACGAAGGGAGTAATATGTACGAAGGTCCACAACTGAGTAATATGTAAGAAGGTACACTAAAGAGTAATATGTACGAAGGTCCACCACTGAGTAATATGTACGAAGGTATACCACTGAGTAATATGTACGAAGGTATAACACTGAGCAATATGTACGAAGGTATACACTGAGTAATATGTACGAAGGTATAACACTGAGTAATATGTACGAAGGTAAACCACTGAGTAATATGTACGACGGTATACCAATCAGTAATATGTACGAATGTATACCACTGAGTAATATGTACGAAGGTCCATCACTGAGCAATATGACTAAGGTATACCACTGAGTAATATGTACGAAGATACACCACTAAGTAATATGCACGAAGGTACACCATTGAGTAATATGACGAAGGTATACCACTGAGTAATGTGTACGAAGGTCCACCACTGATTAATGTGTACGAAGGTACACCACTGAGTAATGTGTACGAAGGTACACCACTGAGTAATATGTACGAAGGTACACCACTGAGTAATATGTACGAAGATACACCACTGAGTAATATGTACGAAGTTAAACCACTGAGTAATGTGTACGAAAGTTCACCTCTGAGTAATATGTACGAAGATACACCACTGAGTAATATGTACGAAGTTCACCTCTGAGTAATATGTACGAAGGAGTAATATGTAGAAGGTCCACCACTGAGTAATGTGTACGAAGGTATACCACTGAGTAATGTGTACGAAGGTACACCACTGAGTAATATGTACGAAGGTACACCACTGAGTAATATGTACGAAGGTACACCACTGAGTAATATGTACGAAGGTACACCACTGAGTAATATGTACGAAGGTACACCACTGAGTAATATGTACGAAGGTACACCACTGAGTAATATGCACGACGGTACACCACTGAGTAATATGTACGAAGATACACCACTGAGTAATATGTACGAAGGTACACCACTGTACAATGTGTACGACGGTACACCACTGAATAATATGTACGACGGTACACCACTGAGTAATGTGTACGACGGTACACAAATGAGTAATATGTACGACGGTACACCACTGAGTAATAACTATGAAGGTACACCACTGAGTAATATGTACGAAGGTACACCACTTAGCAATGTGTACGAAGGTAAACCACTGAGTAATATGTACGAAGGTACGCCACTGAGTAATATGTACGAAGGTAAACCATTGAGTAATGTGTACGAAAGTCCACTACTGAGTAATATATACGAAGGGAGTAATATGTACGAAGGTCCACAACTGAGTAATATGTAAGAAGGTACACTAAAGAGTAATATGTACGAAGGTCCACCACTGAGTAATATGTACGACGGTACACCACTGATTAATATGTACGAAGGTAAACCACTGAGTAATATGTACGAAGGTACACCACTGAGTAATATGTACGAAGGTACACCACTGAGTAATATGTACGAAGATACACCACTGAGTAATATGTACGAAGTTAAACCACTGAGTTATGTGTACGAAAGTTCACCTCTGAGTAATATGTACGAAGATACACCACTGAGTAATATGTACGAAGTTAAACCACTAAGTAATGTGTAAGAAAGTTCAACTCTGAGTAATATGTACGAAGGGAGTAATATGTACGAAGGTCCACCACTGAGTAATGTGTACGAAGGTATACCACTGAGTAATGTGTACGAAGGTACACCACTCAGTAATATGTACGAAGGTACACCACTGAGTAATATGTACGAAGGTACACCACTGAATAATATGCACGAAGTTACACCACTGAGTAATATGTACGATGGTACACCACTGAGTAATATGTACGACAGTACACCACTGAGTAATATGCACGACGGTACACCACTGAGTAATATGTACGAAGTTAAACCACTGAGTAATATGTACGAAGGTACACCACTGTGCAATGTGTACGACGGTACACCACTGAGTAATATGTACGACGGTACACCACTGAGTAATGTGTACGACGGTACACAAATGAGTAATATGTACGAAGGTACACCACTGAGTAATATGTACGTAGATACACCACTGAGTAATATGTACGAAGGTACACCACTGAGTAATATGTACGAAGGTACACCACTGAGTAATATGTAGGACGGTACACCACTGAGTAATATGTAGGAAGGTACACCACTGAGTAATATGTACGAAGGTACAACATTGAGTAATATGCACGAAGGTACACCACTGAGTAATATGCACGAAGGTACACCACTGAGTAATATGTACGAAGGTATAACACTGAGTAATATGTACGAAGGTAAACCACTGAGTAATATGTACGACGGTATACCACTCAGTAATATGTACGAATGTATACCACTGAGTAATATGTACGAAGGTCCACCACTGAGCAATATGACTAAGGTATACCACTGAGTAATATGTACGAAGATACACCACTAAGTAATATGCACGAAGGTACACCATTGAGTAATATGACGAAGGTATACCACTGAGTAATGTGTACGAAGGTCCACCACTGATTAATGTGTACGAAGGTACACCACTGAGTAATGTGTACGAAGGTACACCACTGAGTAATATGTACGAAGGTACACCACTGAGTAATATGTACGAAGATACACTACTGAGTAATATGTACGAAGTTAAACCACTGAGTAATGTGTACGAAAGTTCACCTCTGAGTAATATGTACGAAGATACACCACTGAGTAATATGTACGAAGTTAAACCACTGAGTAATGTGTACGAAAGTTCACCTCTGAGTAATATGTACGAAGGGAGTAATATGTACGAAGGTCCACCACTGAGTAATGTGTACGAAGGTATACCACTGAGTAATGTGTACGAAGGTACACCACTGAGTAATATGTACGAAGGTACACCACTGAGTAATATGTACGAAGGTACACCACTGAGTAATATGCACGACGGTACACCACTGAGTATTATGTACGAAGATACACCACTGAGTAATATGTACGAAGGTACACCACTGTACAATGTGTACGACGGTACACCACTGAATAATATGTACGACGGTACACCACTGAGTAATGTGTACGACGGTACACAAATGAGTAATATGTACGACGGTACACCACTGAGTAATAACTATGAAGGTACACCACTGAGTAATATGTACGAAGGTACACCACTTAGCAATGTGTACGAAGGTAAACCACTGAGTAATATGTACGAATGTACGCCACTGAGTAATATGTGCGAAGGTAAACCATTGAGTAATGTGTACGAAAGTCCACTACTGAGTAATATATACGAAGGGAGTAATATATACGTAGGTCCACAACTGAGTAATATGTAAGAAGGTACACTAAAGAGTAATATGTACGAAGGTCCACCACTGAGTAATATGTACGAACGTATACCACTGATTACTATGTACGAAGGTATAACACTGAGCAATATGTACGAAGGTATACCACTGAGTAATATGTACGAAGGTATAACACTGAGTAATATGTACGACGGTATACCACTCAGTAATATGTACGAATGTATACCACTGAGTAATATGTACGAAGGTCCACCACTAAGTAATATGCACGAAGGTACACCATTGAGTAATATGACGAAGGTATACCACTGAGTAATGTGTACGAAGGTCCACCACTGATTAATGTGTACGAAGGTACACCACTGAGTAATGTGTACGAAGGTACACCACTGAGTAATATGTACGAAGGTACACCACTGAGTAATATGTACGAAGATACACCACTGAGTAATATGTACGAAGTTAAACCACTGAGTAATGTGTACGAAAGTTCACCTCTGAGTAATATGTACGAAGATACACCACTGAGTAATGTGTACGAAAGTTCACCTCTGAGTAATATGTACGAAGGGAGTAATATGTACGAAGGTCCACCACTGAGTAATGTGTACGAAGGTATACCACTGAGTAATGTGTACGAAGGTACACCACTGAGTAATATGTACGAAGGTACACCACTGAGTAATATGTACGAAGGTACACCACTGAGTAATATGCACGACGGTACACCACTGAGTATTATGTACGAAGATACACCACTGAGTAATATGTACGAAGGTACACCACTGTACAATGTGTACGACGGTACACCACTGAATAATATGTACGACGGTACACCACTGAGTAATGTGTACGACGGTACACAAATGAGTAATATGTACGACGGTACACCACTGAGTAATAACTATGAAGGTACACCACTGAGTAATATGTACGAAGGTACACCACTTAGCAATGTGTACGAAGGTAAACCACTGAGTAATATGTACGAATGTACGCCACTGAGTAATATGTGCGAAGGTAAACCATTGAGTAATGTGTACGAAAGTCCACTACTGAGTAATATATACGAAGGGAGTAATATATACGTAGGTCCACAACTGAGTAATATGTAAGAAGGTACACTAAAGAGTAATATGTACGAAGGTCCACCACTGAGTAATATGTACGAACGTATACCACTGATTACTATGTACGAAGGTAAACACTGAGCAATATGTACGAAGGTATACCACTGAGTAATATGTACGAAGGTATAACACTGAGTAATATGTACGACGGTATACCACTCAGTAATATGTACGAATGTATACCACTGAGTAATATGTACGAAGGTCCCCACTGAGCAATATGACTAAGGTATACCACTAAGTAATATGCACGAAGGTACACCATTGAGTAATATGACGAAGGTATACCACTGAGTAATGTGTACGAAGGTCCACCACTGATTAATGTGTACGAAGGTACACCACTGAGTAATGTGTACGAAGGTACACCACTGAGTAATATGTACGAAGGTACACCACTGAGTAATATGTACGAAGATACACCACTGAGTAATATGTACGAAGTTAAACCACTGAGTAATGTGTACGAAAGTTCACCTCTGAGTAATATGTACGAAGATACACCACTGAGTAATATGTACGAAGTTAAACCACTAAGTAATGTGTAAGAAAGTTCAACTCTGAGTAATATGTACGAAGGGAGTAATATGTACGAAGGTCCACCACTGAGTAATGTGTACGAAGGTATACCACTGAGTAATGTGTACGAAGGTACACCACTCAGTAATATGTACGAAGGTACACCACTGAGTAATATGTACGAAGGTACACCACTGAATAATATGCACGAAGTTACACCACTGAGTAATATGTACGATGGTACACCACTGAGTAATATGTACGACAGTACACCACTGAGTAATATGCACGACGGTACACCACTGAGTAATATGTACGAAGTTAAACCACTGAGTAATATGTACGAAGGTACACCACTGTGCAATGTGTACGACGGTACACCACTGAGTAATATGTACGACGGTACACCACTGAGTAATGTGTACGACGGTACACAAATGAGTAATATGTACGAAGGTACACCACTGAGTAATATGTACGTAGATACACCACTGAGTAATATGTACGAAGGTACACCACTGAGTAATATGTACGAAGGTACACCACTGAGTAATATGTAGGACGGTACACCACTGAGTAATATGTACGAAGGTACACATGAGTAATATGCACGAAGGTACACCACTGAGTAATATGACGAAGGTACACCACTGAGTAATATGTACGAAGGTACAACATT
Source organism: Archivesica marissinica (assembly GCA_014843695.1). Lineage (NCBI taxonomy): Eukaryota > Metazoa > Mollusca > Bivalvia > Venerida > Vesicomyidae > Archivesica > Archivesica marissinica. Next base: position 7,166,089 of record CM026390.1, on the reverse strand, counting down.
GAGTAATATGCACGAAGGTACACCACTGAGTAATATGCACGAAGGTACACCACTGAGTAATATGTACGAAGGTATAACACTGAGTAATATGTACGAACGTAAACCACTGAGTAATATGTACGACGGTATACCACTCAGTAATATGTACGAATGTATACCACTGAGTAATATGTACGAAGGTCCACCACTGAGCAATATGACTAAGGTATACCACTGAGTAATATGTACGAAGATACACCACTAAGTAATATGCACGAAGGTACACCATTGAGTAATATGACGAAGGTATACCACTGAGTAATGTGTACGAAGGTCCACCACTGATTAATGTGTACGAAGGTACACCACTGAGTAATGTGTACGAAGGTACACCACTGAGTAATATGTACGAAGGTACACCACTGAGTAATATGTACGAAGATACACTACTGAGTAATATGTACGAAGTTAAACCACTGAGTAATGTGTACGAAAGTTCACCTCTGAGTAATATGTACGAAGATACACCACTAAGTAATATGTACGAAGTTAAACCACTGAGTAATGTGTACGAAAGTTCACCTCTGAGTAATATGTACGAAGGGAGTAATATGTACGAAGGTCCACCACTGAGTAATGTGTACGAAGGTATACCACTGAGTAATGTGTACGAAGGTACACCACTGAGTAATATGTACGAAGGTACACCACTGAGTAATATGTACGAAGGTACACCACTGAGTAATATGCACGACGGTACACCACTGAGTATTATGTACGAAGATACACCACTGAGTAATATGTACGAAGGTACACCACTGTACAATGTGTACGACGGTACACCACTGAATAATATGTACGACGGTACACCACTGAGTAATGTGTACGACGGTACACAAATGAGTAATATGTACGACAGTACACCACTGAGTAATAAGTATGAAGGTACACCACTGAGTAATATGTACGAAGGTACACCACTTAGCAATGTGTACGAAGGTAAACCACTGAGTAATATGTACGAAGGTACACCACTGAGTAATATGTACGAAGGTAAACCATTGAGTAATGTGTACGAAAGTCCACTACTGAGTAATATATACGAAGGGAGTAATATGTACGAAGGTCCACAACTGAGTAATATGTAAGAAGGTACACTAAAGAGTAATATGTACGAAGGTCCACCACTGAGTAATATGTACGAAGGTATACCACTGATTAATATGTAAGAAGGTATAACACTGAGCAATATGTACGAAGATATACCACTGAGTAATATGTACGAAGGTATAACACTGAGTAATATGTACGAAGGTAAACCACTGAGTAATATGTACGACGGTATACCACTCAGTAATATGTACGAATGTATACCACTGAGTAATATGTACGAAGGTCCACCACTGAGCAATATGACTAAGGTATACCACTGAGTAATATGTACGAAGATACACCACTAAGTAATATGCACGAAGGTACACCATTGAGTAATATGACGAAGGTATACCACTGAGTAATGTGTACGAAGGTCCACCACTGATTAATGTGTACGAAGGTACACCACTGAGTAATGTGTACGAAGGTACACCACTGAGTAATATGTACGAAGGTACACCACTGAGTAATATGTACGAAGATACACCACTGAGTAATATGTACGAAAGTTCACCTCTGAGTAATATGTACGAAGTTAAACCACTGAGTAATGTGTACGAAAGTTCAACTCTGAGTAATATGTACGAAGGGAGTAATATGTACGAAGGTCCACCACTGAGAAATGTGTACGAAGGTATACCACTGAGTAATGTGTACGAAGGTACAGCACTGAGTAATATGTACGAAGGTACACCACTGAGTAATATGTACGAAGGTACACCACTGAATAATATGCACGAAGTTACACCACTGAGTAATATGTACGATGGTACACCACTGAGTAATATGTACGACAGTACACCACTGTGCAATGTGTACGACGGTACACCACTGAGTAATATGTACGACGGTACACCACTGAGTATTGTGTACGACGGTACACAAATGAGTAATATGTACGAAGGTACACCACTGAGTAATATGTACGTAGATACACCACTGAGTAATATGTACGAAGGTACACCACTGAGTAATATGTACGAAGGTAAACCACTGAGTAATATGTACGAAGGTACACCACTGAGCAATATGTACGAAGGTACACAACTGAGTAATATGTACGAAGGTACACCACTGAGTAATATGTACGAAGGTACACCACTGAGTAATATGTAGGAAGGTACACCACTGAGTAATATGTACGAAGGTACAACATTGAGTAATATGCACGAAGGTACACCACAGAGTAATATGCACGAAGGTTCATCACTGAGTAATATGTACGAAAGTATACCACTGAGTAATATGTACGAAGGTACACCACTGAGTAATATGTACGAAGGTACACCACAGAGAAATATGCATGAAGGTAAACCATTAAGAAATATGTACGAAGGTACACCACTGAGTAATATGCACGAAGGTACACAACTGAGTAATATGTACGAAGGTCCACCATTGAGTGATGTGTACGAAGGTATACCACTGAGTAATGTGTACGAAGGTACACCACTGAGTATTATGTACGAAGTTACACCACTGAGTAATATGTACGATGGTACACCACTGAGTAATATGCACGACGGTACACCACTGAGTAATATGTACGAAGATACACCACTGAGTAATATGTACGAAGGTACACCACTGTGCAATGTGTACGACGGTACACCACTGAGTAATATGTACGAATGTACACCACTGAGTAATGTGTACGACGGTACACAAATGAGTAATATGTACGACGGTACACCACTGAGTAATATGTATGAAGGTAAACCACTGTGTAATATGTACGAAGGTACACCACTGAGCAATGTGTATGAAGGTAAACCACTGAGTAATATGTACGAAGGTACACACCACTGAGTAATATGTAGGAAGGTAAACCATTGAGTAATGTGTACGAAAGTCCACTACTGAGTAATATATACGAAGGGAGTAATATGTACGAAGGTCCACAACTGAGTAATATGTAAGAAGGTACACTAAAGAGTAATATGTACGAAGGTCCACCACTGAGTAATATGTACGAAGGTATACCACTGAGTAATATGTACGAAGGTATAACACTGAGCAATATGTACGAAGGTATACCACTGAGTAATATGTACGAAGGCATAACACAGAGTAATATGTACGAAGGTAAACCACTGAGTAATATGTACGAAGGTACACCACTGTGTAATATGTACGAAGGTAAACCACTGAGGAATGTGTACGAAAGTCCACCAATGAGTAATATGTACGAAGGGAGTAATATGTACGAAGGTCCCCCCACCACTGAGTAGTAGGTAAGAAGGTACACTAAAGAGTAAAATGTACGAAGGTATACCACTGAGTAATATGTACGAAGGTATACCACTGAGTAATATGTACGAATGTATACCACTGAGTAATATGTATGAAGGTATACCACTGAATAATATGTACGAAGGTCCACCACTGATTAATATGAAGAAGGTATACCACTGAGTAATATGTACGAAGATACACTACTGAGTAATATGTACGAAGTTACACCACTGAGTAATATGACGAAGGTATACCACTGAGTAATGTGTACGAAGGTCCACCACTGAGTAATGTGTACGAAGATACACCACTTAATAATGTGTACGAAGGTACACCACTGAGTAATATGTACGAAGGTACACCACTGAGTAATGTGTACGAAGGTAAACCACTGAGTAATATGTACGAAGGTACACCACAGAGTAATATGCACGAAGGTTCATCACTGAGTAATATGTACGAAAGTATACCACTGAGTAATATGTACGAAGGTACACCACTGAGTAATAAGTACGAAGGTACACCACATAGTAATATGCACGAAGGTAAACCATTAAGAAATTTGTACGAAGGTACACCACTGAGTAATATGCACGAAGGTACACCACTGAGTAATATGTACGAAGGTACACCACTGAGTAATATGCACGAAGGTAAGCCACTGAGTAATATGTACGAAGGTACACCACTGAGTAATATGTACGAAGTTACACCACTGAGTAATATGTACGACAGTACACAACTGAGCAATATGTACGAAGATACACCACTGAGTAATTTGTACGACGGTACACCACTGAGTAATATGCAAGACGGTACATCACTGAGTAATATGTACGAAGATACAACACTGAGTAATATATACGAAAGTCCACCTCTGAATAATATGTACGAAGGGAGTAATATGTATGAAAGTCCACCACTGAGTAATGTGTACGAAGGTATACCACTGGGTAATATGTACGAAGATACACTACTGAGTAATATGTACGAAGGTACACCACTGAGTAATATGTACGAAGGTCCACCACTGAGTAATGTGTACGAAGGTACACCACTTAATAATGTGTACGAAGGTACACCACTGAGTATTATGTACGAAGGTACACCACTGAGCAATGTGTACGAAGGTAAACCACTGAGTAATATGTACGAAGGTACACCACTGAGTAATATGTACGAATGTAAACCATTGAGTAATGTGTACGAAAGTCCACTACTGAGTAATATATACGAAGGGAGTAATATGTACGAAGGTCAACAACTGAGTAATATGTAAGAAGGTACACTAAAGAGTAATATGTACGAAGGTCCACCACTGAGTAATATGTACGAAGGTATACCACTGAGTAATATGTACGAAGGTATAACACTGAGCAATATGTACGAAGGTATACCACTGAGTAATATGTACGAAGGTATACCACTGAGTAATATTTACGAAGGTAAACCACTGAGTAATATGTACGAAGGTACACCACTGTGTAATATGTACGAAGGTAAACCACTGAGTAATGTGTACGAAAGTCCACCAATGAGTAATATGTACGAAGGGAGTAATATGTACGAAGGTCCACCACTGAGTAATAGGTAAGAAGGTACACTAAAGAGTAAAATGTACGAAGGTATACCACTGAATAATATGTACGAAGGTATACCACTGAGTAATATGTACGAATGTATACCACTGAGTAATATGTACGAAGATACACCACTGAATAATATGCACGAAGTTACACCAATGAGTAATATGTACGATGGTATACCACTGAGTAATATGTACGACGGTACACCACTGAGTAATATGTACGACGGTACACCACTGAGTAATATGTACGAAGATACACCACTGAGTAATATGTACGAAGGTACACCACTGTGCAATGTGTACGACGGTACACCACTGAGTAATATGCACGAAGGTAAACCATTAATAAATATGTACGAAGGTACACCACTGAGTAATATGCACGAAGGTACACCACTGAGTAATATGTACGAAGGTACACCACTGAGTAATATGCACGAAGGTAAGCCACTGAGTAATATGTACGAAGGTACACCACTGAGTAATATGCACGAAGTTACACCACTGAGTAATATTTACGACAGTACACCACTGAGCAATATGTACGAAGATACACCACTGAGTAATATGTACGAAGGTCCCCAACTGAGTAATATGTACGAAAGTACACCACAGAGTATTATGTACGAAGGTACACCACTGAGTAATGTGTACGAAGGTAAACCACTGAGTAATATGTACGAAGGTACACCACAGAGTAATATGCACAAAGGTTCATCACTGAGTAATATGTACGAAAGTATACCACTGAGTAATATGTACGAAGGTACACCACTGAGTAATAAGTACGAAGTTACACCACATAGTAATATGCACGAAGGTAAACCATTAAGAAATATGTACGAAGGTACACCACTGAATAATATGCACGAAGTTACACCACTGAGCAATATGTACGATGGTACACCACTGAGTAATATGTACGACGGTACACCACTGAGTAATATGCACGACGGTACACCACTGAGTAATATGTACGAAGATACACCACTGAGTAATATGTACGAAGGTACACCACTGTGCAATGTGTACGACGGTACACCACTGAGTAATATGCACGAAGGTAAACCATTAAGAAATATGTACGAAGGTACACCACTGAGTAATATGCACGAAGGTACACCACTGAGTAATATGTACGAAGGTCCACCATTGAGTAATGTGTACGAAGGTATACCACTGAGTAATGTGTACGAAGGTACATCACTGAGTATTATGTACGAAGTTACACCACTGAGTAATATGTACGATGGTACACCACTGAGTAATATGTACGACGGTACACCACTGAGTAATATGCACGACGGTACACCACTGAGTAATATGTACGAAGATACACCACTGAGTAATATGTACGAAGGGTCACCACTGTACAATGTGTACGACGGTACACCACTGAGTAATATGTACGAATGTACACCACTGAGTAATGTGTACGACGGTACACAAATGAGTAATATGTACGACGGTACACCACTGAGTAATATGTATGAAGGTACAACACTGTGTAATATGTACGAAGGTACACCACTGAGCAATGTGTACGAAGGTAAACCACTGTGTAATATATACGAAGGTACACCACTGAGTAATATGTACGAATGTAAACCATTGAGTAATGTGTACGAAAGTCCACTACTGAGTAATATATACGAAGGGAGTAATATGTACGAAGGTCTACAACTGAGTAATATGTAAGAAGGTACACTAAAGAGTAATATGTACGAAGGTCCACCACTGAGTAATATGTACGAAGGTATACCACTGAGTAATATGTACGAAGGTATAACACTGAGCAATATGTACGAAGGTATACCACTGAGTAATATGTACGAAGGTATACCACTGAGTAATATTTACGAAGGTAAACCACTGAGTAATATGTACGAAGGTACACCACTGTGTAATATGTACGAAGGTAAACCACTGAGTAATGTGTACGAAAGTCCACCAATGAGTAATATGTACGAAGGGAGTAATATGTACGAAGGTCCACCACTGAGTAATAGGTAAGAAGGTACACTAAAGAGTAAAATGTACGAAGGTATACCACTGAATAATATGTACGAAGGTATACCACTGAGTAATATGTACGAATGTATACCACTGAGTAATATGTACGAAGATACACCACTGAGTAATATGTACGAAGGTACACCACTGAGTAATATGACGAAGGTATACCACTGAGTAATTGTACGAAGGTCACCACTGAGTAATTGTACGAAGGTACACCACTGAGTAATATGACGAAGGTACCACTGAGTAATATGTACGAAGGTACACCACTGAGTAATATGTACGAAGTACACCACTGAGTAATATTACGAGTACACCACTGAGAATATGTACGAAGATACACACTGAGTAATATGTACGAAGGTACACCACTGAGTAATATGAGACGGTACACACTGAGTAATATGTACGAAGTACACCACTGAGTAATATGTACGAAGTCACGAAAATGACAAGAGTAATATGTACGAAGGTCCACCACTGAGTAATGTGTACGAAGGTATACCACTGAGTAATGTGTACGAAGGTACACCACTGAGTAATATGTACGAAGGTACACCACTGAGTAATATGTACGAAGGTACACCACTGAATAATATGCACGAAGTTACACCACTGAGTAATATGTACGATGGTACACCACTGAGTAATATGTACGACGGTACACCACTGAGTAATATGTACGACGGTACACCACTGAGTAATATGTACGAAGATACACCACTGAGTAATATGTACGAAGGTACACCACTGTGCAATGTGTACGACGGTACACCACTGAGTAATATGTACGAAGGTACACCACTGAGTAATGTGTACGACGGTACACCACTGAGTAATATGTACGAAGGTACACCACTGAGTAATATGTACGAAGGTACACCACTGAGTAATATGTACGAAGGTACACCACTGAGTAATATGTACGAAGGTACACCACTGAGTAATATGTACGAAGGTACACCACTGAGTAATATTTACGAAGGTACACCACTGAGCAATATGTACGAAGGTACACCACTGAGTAATATGTACGAAGGTACACCACTGAGTAATATGTAGAAGGTAACCACTGAGTAATTGTACGAAGTCACCATGAGTAATATGTACGAAGGTATACCACTGAATAATATGTACGAAGGTATACCACTGAGTAATATGACGAGGTACACACTGAGTAATATGACGAAGGTATACCACTGAGTAATATGTACGAAGGTATACCACTGAGTAATATGTACGAAGGTATACCACTGAATAATATGTACGAAGGTCCACCACTGAGTAATATGATGAAGGTATACCACTGAGTAATATGTACGAAGATACACCACTGAGTAATATGTACGAAGGTACACCACTGAGTAATATGTACGAAGGTACACCACTGAGTAATATGTACGAAGGTACACCACTGAGTAATATGTACGAAGGGAGTAATATGTACGAAGGTCCACCACTGAGTAATAGGTAAGAAGGTACACTAAAGAGTAAAATGTACGAAGGTATACCACTCAGTAATATGTAGGAAGATATACCACTGAGTAATATGTACGAATGTATACCACTGAGTAATATGTACGAAGGTATACCACTGAATAATATGTACGAAGGTCCACCACTGAGAAATATGACGAAGGTATACCACTGAGTAATATGTACGAAGATACACCACTGAGTAATATGTACGAAGGTACACCACTGAGTAATATGACGAAGATATACCACTGAGTAATGTGTACGAAGGTACACCACTTAGTAATGTGTACGAAGGTACACCACTGAGTAATATGTACGAAGGTACACCACTGAGTAATGTTTACGAAGGTAAACCACTGAGTAATATGTACGAAGGTACACAACATAGTAATATGCACGAAGGTTCATCACTGAGTAATATGTACGAAAGCATACCACTGAGTAATATGTACGAAGGTACACCACTGAGTAATATGTACGAAGGTACACCACATAGTAATATGCACGAAGGTAAACCATTAAGAAATATGTACGAAGGTACACCACTGAGTAATATGCACGAAGGTAAACCATTAAGAAATATGTACGAAGGTACACCACTGAGTAATATGCACGAAGGTACACCACTGAGTAATATGTACGAAGGTACACCACTGAGTAATATGCACGAAGGTAAGCCAATGAGTAATATGTACGAAGATACACCACTTAGTAATATGTACGAAGGTACACCACTGAGTAATATGTACGAAGGTACACCACTGAGTAATATGCACGAAGGTACACCACTGAGTAATGTGTACGAAGGTCCACCACTGAGTAATGTTTACGAAGGTACACCACTGAGCAATGTGTACGAAGGTACACCACTGAGTAATATATACGATGGTACACCACTGAGTAATGTGTACGAAGGTAAACAACTGAGTAATATGTACGAAGGTACACCACTGAGTAATATGTACGAAGGTAAACCACTGAGTAATGTGTACGAAAGTCCACCAATGAGTAATATGTACGAAGGGAGTAATATGTACGAAGGTCCACCACTGAGTAATAGGTAAGAGTGTACACTAAAGAGTAAAATGTACGAAGGTATACCACTCAGTAATATGTAGGAAGATATACCACTGAGTAATATGTACGAATGTATACCACTGAGTAATATGTACGAAGGTAAACCACTGAATAATATGTACGAAGGTCCACCACTGAGTAATATGACGAAGGTATACCACTGAGTAATATGTACGAAGATACACCACTGAGTAATATGTACGAAGGTACACCACTGAGTAATATGACGAAGATACACCACTGAGTAATATGTACGAAGGTACACCACTTAGTAATGTGTACGAAGGTACACCACTGAGTAATATGTACGAAGGTACACCACTGAGTAATGTGTACGTAGGTAAACAACTGAGTAATATGTACGAAGGTACACCACTGAGTAATATGTACGAAGGTACACTACTGTGTAATGTGTATGACAGTACAACACGGAATAATATGCACGAAGTTACACCACTGAGTAATATGTACGATGGTACACCACTGAGTAATATGTACGACGGTACATCACTGAGTAATATGTACGAAGGTACACCACTGAGTAATATGTACGAAGGTACACCACTGTGCAATGTGTACGACGGTACACCACTGAGTAATATGTACGACGGTACACCACTGAGTAATGTGAACGACGGTACACAAATGAGTAATATGTACGAAGTTAAACCACTGAGTAATGTGTACGAAATTCCACCAATGAGTAATATGTACGAAGGGAGTAATATGTACGAAGGTCCACCACTGAGTAATAGGTAAGAAGGTACACTAAAGAGTAAAATGTACAAAGGTATACCACTCAGTAATATGTAGGAAGATATACCACTGAGTAATATGTACGAATGTATACCACTGAGTAATATGTACGAAGGTATACCACTGAATAATATGTACGAAGGTCCACCACTGAGTAATATGACGAAGATATACCACTGAGTAATATGTACGAAGATACACCACTGAGTAATATGTACGAAGGTACACCACTGAGTAATATGACGAAGATATACCACTGAGTAATGTGTACGAAGGTACACCACTTAGTAATGTTACGAAGGTACACCACTGAGTAATATGTACGATGTACACCACTGAGTAATGTGTACGAAGGTAAACCACTGAGTAATATGTACGAAGGTACACCACTGAGTAATATGTACAAACGTACACCACTGAGTAATATTACGAAGGTCCACCACAAGTAATATGCACGAAGGTAAACCATTAAGAAATATGTACGAAGGTACACCACTGAATAATATGCACGAAGGTACACCACTGAGTAATATGTACGAAGGTACACCATTGAGTAATATGTACGAAGGTACACCACTGAGTAATATGTACGAAGGTATACCACTGAGTAATATGTACGAAGGTCCAACACTGAGTAATATGTAGGAAGGGAGTAATATGTACGAAGGTCCACCACTGAGTAATATGTACGAAGGTACACCACTGAGTAATATGTACGACGGTCCACCACTGGGTAATATGTACGAAGGGAGTAATATGTACGAAGGTCCACCACTGAGTAATATGTACGAAGGTATACCACTGAGTAATATGTACGAAGATCTACCACTGAGTAATATGTACGAAGGTCCACCACTGAGTAATATGTACGAAGGTATACCACAGAGTAATATGTACGAAGGTCCACCACTGAGTAATATGTACGAAGGTATATCACTGAGTAATATGTACGAAGGTACACCACTGAGTATTATGTACGAAGGTCCACCATTGGGTAATATGTACGAAGGTAGTAATATGCACGAAAGTACACCACTGAGTAATATGTACGAAGGTATACCACTGATTAATATGTACGAAGATACACCACTGAGTAATGTGTACGAAGGTACACCACTGAGTAATATGTACGAAGGTATACCACTGAGTAATATGTACGAAGGTACACCACTGAGTAATATGTACGAATGTATACCACTGAGTATTATGTATGACGGTACACCACTGAGTAATGTGTACGAACGTACACCACTGAGTAATATGTACGAAGGTACACCACTGAGTATTATGTACGAAGGTACACCACTGAGTAATATGTACCAAGGTATACCACTGAGTAATATGTACGAAGGTCCACCACTGAGTAATATGTACGAAGGTATACCACTGAGTAATATGTACGAATGTATACCATTGAGTAATATGTACGAAGGTACACCACTGAGTAATATGTACGAAGTTACACAACTTAGTAATATGTACGAAGGTACACTACTGAGTAATATTTACGAATGTATACCACTAAGTAATATGTACGAAAGTACACAACTGAGTAATATGTACGAAGGTATACCACTGAGTAATGTGTACGAAGGTACACCATTGAGTTATATATACGAAGGTAGTAATATGTACGAAGGTCCACCACTTAGTAATATGTACGAAGGTACACCACTGAGTAATATGTACGAAGGTCCACCACTGGGTAATATGTACGAAGGGAGTAATATGTACGAAGGTCCACCACTGAGTAATATGTACGAAGGTATACCACTGAGTAATATGTACGAAGATACACCACTGAGTAATGTGTATGAAGGTACACCACTGAGTAATATGTACGAAGGTATACCACTGAGTAATATGTACGAAGGTCCACCACTGAGTAATATGTACGAAGGTACACCACTAAGTAATATGTACGACGGTACACCACTGAGTAATATGTACGAAGGTACACGACTGAGTAATATGTACGAATGTATACCACTGAGTAATATGTACGAAGGTCCATCTCTGAGTAATGTGTACGAAGGTACACCACTAAGTAATATGTACGAAGGTCAACCACTGGGTAATATGTACGAAGGGAGTAATATGTAAGAAGGTCCACCACTGAGTAATGTGTACGAAGGTCCACCACTGTGTAATATGTACGAAGGGAGTAAGATGTACGAAGGTCCACCACTGAGCAATTTGTACGAAGGTTCACCACTGAGTAATATATACGAAGGTAAATCACTGAGTAAGAGGTACGAAGGTACACCACTGAGTAATATGTACGATGGTAAACCACTGAATAATGTGTACGAAGGTCCATCACTGAGTAAAATGTACGAAGGTACACCACAGAGTAATATGTACGAAGGTATACCACTGAGCAATATGTACGAAGGTACACCACGGAGTAAAATGTACGACGGTACACCACTTAGTAATATGTAAGAAGGTTCACAACTGAGTAATATGTACGAAGATATACCACTGAGTAATATGTACGAAGGTCCACCACTGAGTAATATGTACGAAGGGAGTAATGTGTACGAAGGTATACCACTGAGTAATATGTACGAATATACACCACTGAGTAATGTGTACGAATGTAGACCACTGAGTAATATGTACGAAGGTCCAACACTGAGTAATATGTACGAAGGGAGTAATATGTACGAAGGTCCACCACTGAGTAATGTGTATGAATTTCCACCACTGAGTAATATGTACGAAGGGAGTAATGTGTACGAAGGTATACCACTGAGTAATATGTACGAAGATACACCACTGAGTAATATGTACGAAGGTCCACCACTGAGTAATGTATACGAAGGTTCACTACTGAGTAATGTGTATGAAGGTCCACCACTGAGAAATATGTACGAAGGTAAACCACTGAGTAATTTGTACGAAGGTACACCACAGAGTAATATGTACGAAGGTATACCACTGAGTAATATGAACGAAGGTACACCACTGAGTAATATGTACGACGGTACACCACTGAGTAATATGTACGAAGGTACACCACTGAGTAATGTGTACGAAGGTCCACCACTGAGTAATATGTACGAAGGGAGTAATATGTACGAAGGGAGTAATGTGTACGAAGGTATACCACTGAGTATATGTACGAAGATACACCACTGAGTAATATGAACGAAGTTCCACCACTGAGTAATGTGTACGAAGGTACACCATTGAGTACTATATACGAAGGGAGTAATATGTACGAAGGTACCCCACTGAGTAATATGTACGAAGGTAAACCACTGAATAATGTGTGCGAAGTTCCATCACTGAGTAATATGTACGAAGGGAGTAATATGTACGAAGGTCCACCACTGAGTAATGTGTACGAAGGTCCACCACTGTGTAATATGTACGAAGGGAGTAAGATGTACGAAGGACCACAACTGAGTAATGTGTACGAAGGTTCACCACTGAGTAATTTGTACGAAGATTCACCACTGAGTAATATATACGAAGGGAGTAATATGTACAAAGGTCCACTACTGAGTAATATGTACGAAGGTAAACCACTGAGTAATATGTACGAAGGTACACCACTGAGTAATATGTACGAAGGTAAACCACTGAATAATGTGTACGAAGGTCCACCACTGAGTAATATGTACGAAGGGAGTAATAGGTACGAAGGTCCACCACTGAGTAATGTGTACGAAGGTACACCACAGAGTAATATGTACGACTGTCCACCACTGAGTAATATGTACGAAGGGAGTAATGTACCGAAGGGAGTAATATGTACGAAGGTACCCCACTGAGTAATATGTACGAAGGTAAGCCACTGAATAATGTGTACGAAGTTCCACCACTGAGTAATATGTACGCAGGTATACCACTGAGTAATATGTACGAAGGTACACCACTGAGTAATGTGTACGAAGGTACACCACTGAGTAATATGTACGAAGGTATACCAATGAGTAATATGTACGAATGTCCACCACTTAGTAATATGTACGAAGTTATACCACTGAGTATATGTACGAAGGTACACCACTGAGTAATATGTAAGAAGGTCCACCACTGAGTAATGTGTACGACTGTCCACCACTGAGTAATATGTACGAAGGGAGTAATGTACCGAAGGGAGTAATATGTACGAAGGTACCCCACTGAGTAATATGTACGAAGGTAAGCCACTGAATAATGTGTACGAAGTTCCACCACTGAGTAATATGTACGAAGGTATACCACTGAGTAATATGTACGAAGGTACACCACTGAGTAATGTGTACGAAGGTACACCACCGAGTAATATGTACGAAGGTATACCACTGAGTATATGTATGAAGATACACCACTGAGTAATATGTACGAAGTTCCACCACTGAGTAATGTCGTACGAAGGTACACCATTGAGTACTATATACGAAGGGAGTAATATGTACGAAGGTACCCCACTGAGTAATATGTACGAAGGTAAATCACTGAATAATGTGTACAATGTTCCACCACTGAGTAATATGTACGAAGGTATACCACTGAGTAATATGTACGAAAGTACACCACTGAGTAATGTGTACGAAGGTACACCACTGAGTAATATGTACGAAGGTATACCACTGAGTAATATGTACGAAGGTCCACCACTGAGTAATATGTACGAAGGTACACTACTGAGTAATATGTACGAATATATACCACTAAGTAATAGGTACGAAGGTACACAACTGAGTAATGTGTACGAAGGTACACCACTGAGTAATATGTACGAAGGTATACCACTGAGTAATATGTACGAAGGTCCACCACTGAGTAATATGTACGAAGGTATACCATTGAGTAATATGTACGAATGTATACCATTGAGTAATATGTACGAAGGTACACCACTGAGTAATATGTACGAAGGTACACTACTGAGTAATATGTACGAATGTATACCACTAAGTAATAGGTAGGAAGGTACACAACTGAGTAATGTGTACGACGGTACACCACTGAGTAATATGTACGACGGTATACCACTGAGTAATATGTACGAAGTACACCACTGAGTAATATGTACGAAGGTAAACCACTGAGTAATGTGTACGAAGGTACACCACTGAGTAATATGTACGAAGGTACACCATTGAGTTATATATACGAAGGGAGTAATATGTATGAAGGTCCACCACTGAGTAATGTGTACGAAGGTACACAACTGAGTAATATGTACGAAGGTCCACCACTGGGTAATATGTACGAAGGGAGTAATATGTACAAAGGTCCCCCATTGAGTAATATGTACGAAGGTATACCACTGAGTAATATGTACGAAGGTACACCACTGAGTAATGTGTACGAAGGTACACCACTGAGTAATATGTACGAAGGTATACCACTGAGTAATATGTACGAATGCCCACCACTGAGTAATATGTACGAAGTTATACCACTGAGTAATATGTACGAATGTATACCACTGAGTAATATATACGAAGGGGGTAATATGTATGAAGGTCCACCACTGAGTAATGTGTACGAAGGTTCACCACTGAGTAATATGTACGAAGGTAAACCACTGAGTAATATGTAAGAAGGTACACCACTGAGTAATATGTACGAAGGTAAACCACTGAGTAATATGTACGAAGGTAAACCACTGAGTAATGTGTACGAAGGTACACCACTGAGTAATATGTACGAAGGTACACCATTGAGTTATATATACGAAGGGAGTAATATGTACGATGGTACACATTGAGTTATATATACGAAGGGAGTAATATGTACGAAGGTCCACCACTGAGTAATGTGTACGAAGGGAGTAATAGGTACGAAGGTCTACCACTGAGTAATGTGTACGAAGGTACACCACAGAGTAATATGTACGAAGGTATACCACTGAGTAATATGTACGAAGGTCCACCACTGAGTAATATGTACGAAGGTACACCACTGAGTAATATGTACGAAGGTACATCACTGAGTAATATGAACGAAGGTACACTACTGAGTAATATGTACGAAGGTACACCACTGAGTAATGTGTACGAAGGTACACCACTGAGTAAAATGTACGAAGGTCCACCACTGGGTAATATGTACGAAGGGAGTAATATGTACGAAGGTCCACCACTGGGTAATATGTACGAAGGGAGTAATATGTACGAAGGTCCACCACTGAATAATATGTACGAAGGTATACCACTGAGTAATATGTACGAAGGTACACCACTGAGTAATGTGTACGAAGGTACACCACTGAGTAATATGGACGATGGAACACATTGAGTTATATATACGAAGGGAGTAATATGTACGAAGGTCCACCACTGAGTAATATGTACGAAGGTCCACCACTGAGTAATATGTACGAAGGTCCATCACTGAGTAATATGTACGAAGGTACACCACTGAGAAATATGTACGAAGGTCCATCACTGAGTAATATGTACGAAGGTATACCACTGAGTAATATGTACGAAGGTCCATCACTGAGTAATATGTACGAAGGTACACCACTGAGTAATATGTACGAAGGTACACCACTGAGTAATATGTACGAAGGTCCATCATTGAGTAATATGTACGAAGGTACACCACTGAGTAATATGTACGAAGGTCCATCAATGAGTAATATGTACGAAGGTATACCACTGAGTAATATGTACGAAGGTCCATCACTGAGTAATATGTACGAAGGTACACCACTGAGTAATATGTACGAAGGTACACCACTGAGTAATATGTACGAAGGTACACCACTGAGTAATGTGTACGAAGGTACACCACTGAGTAATATGTACAAAGGTACACCACTGAATAATATGTACGAAGGTACACCACTGAGTAATATGTACGAAGGTAAACCACTGAGTAATGTGTACGAAGGTACACCACTGAGTAATATGTACGAAGGTACACCATTGAATTATATATACGAAGGGAGTAATATGTACGAAGGTCCACCACTGAGTAATGTGTACGAAGATCCACCACTGAATAATATGTACGAAGGGAGTAAGATGTACGAAGGTCCACCACTGAGTAATATGTACGAAGGTCCACTACTGAGTAATATGTACGAAGGTAAACCACTGAGTAATATGTACGAAGGTACACCACTGAGTAATATGTACGAAAGTAAACCACTGAATAATGTGTACGAAGGTCCACCACTGAGTAATATGTACGAAGGGAGTAATATGTACGAAGGTCCACAACTGAGTAATATGTACGAAGGTACACCACCGAGTAATATGTACGAAGGTATACCACTGAGTAATATGTACGAAGGTACACCACTGAGTAATATGTACGACGGTACACCACTGAGTAATATGTAAGAAGGTACACCACTGAGTAATATGTACGTAGATATACCACTGAGTAATATGTACGAAGGTCCACCACTGAGTAATATGTACGAAGGGAGTAATGTGTACGAAGGTATACCACTGAGTACTATGTACGAAGATACACCACTGAGTAATATGTACGAAGGTCCACCACTGAGTAATATGTACGAAGGTACACCACTGAATATTATGTACGAAGGTACACCACTGAGTAATGTGTACGAAGGTCCACCACTGAGTAATATGTACGAAGGTCCACCACTGGGTAATATGTACGAAGGGAGTAATATGTACGAAGGTCCACCACTGGGTAATGTGTACGAAGGTCCACCACTGAGTAATATGTACGAAGGGAGTAAGATGTACGAAGGTCCAGCACTGAGTAATGTGTACGAAGGTTCACCACTGAGTAATATGTACGAAGGGAGTAATGTTTACGAAGGTATACCACTGAGTAATATGTACGAAGATACACCACTGAGTAATATGTACGAGGGTCCACAACTGAGTAATGTGTACGAAGGAACACCACTGAGTAATATGTACGAATGTACACCACAGAGTAATATGTACGAAGGTATACCACTGAGTAATATGTACGAAGGTACACCACTGAGTAATGTGTACGAAGGTCCACCACTGAGTAATGTGTAGGAATGTCAACCACTGAGTAACATGTACGAAGGTCCACCACTGGGTAATATGTACGAAGGGAGTAATATGTACGAAGGTCCACCACTGGGTAATGTGTACGAAGGTCCACCACTGAGTAATATGTACGAAGGGAGTAAGATGTACGAAGGTCCAGCACTGAGTAATGTGTACGAAGGTTCACCACTGAGTAATATATACGACGGTAGCAATATGTACGAAGGTCCACTACTGAGTGATATGTACGAAGGTAAACCACTGAGTAATATGTACGAAGGTACACCACTGAGTAATATGTACGAAGGTAACCCACTGAATAATGTGTACGAAGGTCCACCACTGAGTAATATGTACGAAGGGAGTAATATGTACGAAGGTCCACCACTGAGTAATATGTACGAAAGTACACCACAAAGTAATATGTACGAAGGTATACCACTGAGTAATATGTACGAAGGTACACCACTGAGTAATATGTACGACGGTACACCACTGAGTAATATGTAAGAAGGTACACCACTGAGTAATATGTACGAAGATATACCACTGAGTAATATGTACGAAGGTCCACCACTGAGTAATATGTACGAAGGGAGAAATGTGTACGAAGGTATACCACTGAGTAATGTGTACGAAGATACACCACTGAGTAATATGTACGATGGTCCACCACTGAGTAATGTGTATGAAGGTACACCACTGAGTAATATGTACGAATGTCCAACACTGAGTAATATGTACGAACGGAGTAATATGTATGAAGCTTCACCACTGAGTAATGTGTACGAAGGTCCACCACTGAGTAATATGTACGAAGGTATACCACTGATTAATATGTACGAAGGTCCAACACTGAGTAATGTGTACGAAGGTACACCACAGAGTAATATGTACGAAGGTATACCACCGAGTAATATGTACGAAGGTACACCACTGAGTAATGTGTACGAAGGTACACCACTGAGTAATATGTACGAAGGAACACCACTGAATAATATGTACGAAGGTATACCACTGAGTAATGTGTACGATGGTCCACCACTGAGTACTATATACGAAGGAAGTAATATGTACGAAGGTACCCCACTGAGTAATATGTATAAAGGTAAACCACTGAATAATGTGTACAAAGGTACACCACTGAGTAATATGTACGAAGGTCCACCACTGGGTAATATATACGAAGGGAGTAATATGTACGAAGGTCCACCACTGAGTAATGTGTACGAAGGTCCACCACTGAGTAATATGTACGAAGGGAGTAAGATATACGAAGGTCCACCACTGAGTAATGTGTACGAAGGTTCACCACTGAGTAATATATACGAAGGGAGCAATATGTACGAAGGTCCACTACTGAGTAATATGTACGAAGATACACCAATGAGTAATATGTACGAAGATATACCACTGAGTAATATGTACGAAGGTCCACCACTGAGTAATATGTACGAAGGTACACCACTGAGTAATATGTACGACGGTACACCACTGAGTAATATGTAAGAAGGTACACCACTGAGTAATATGTACGATGATATACCACTGAATAATATGTACGAAGGTCCACCACTGAGTAATATGTACGAAGGGAGTAATGTTTACGAAGGTATACCACTGAGTAATATGTACGAAGATACACCACTGAGTAATATGTACGAGGGTCCACAACTGAGTAATGTGTACGAAGGAACACCACTGAGTAATATGTACGAATGTACACCACAGAGTAATATGTACGAAGGTATACCACTGAGTAATATGTACGAAGGTACACCACTGAGTAATGTGTACGAAGGTCCACCACTGAGTAATGTGTAGGAATGTCAACCACTGAGTAATATGTACGAAGGTCCACCACTGAGTAATATGTACGAAGGGAGTAATGTGTACGAAGGTACACCATTGAGTACTATATACGAAGGGAGTAATATGTACGAAGGTAAACCATTGAATAATGTGTACGAAGGTCCACCACTGAGTAATATGTACGAAGGTACACCACTGAGTAATATGTACGACGGTCCACCACTGGGTAATATGTACGAAGGGAGTAATATGTACGAAGGTCCACCACTGGGTAATATGTACGAAGGGAGTAATATGTACGAAGGTAAACCATTGAATAATGTGTACGAATGTCCACCACTGAGTAATGTGTACGAAGGTACACCACTGAGTAATATATACCAAGGTAGCAATATGTACGAAGGTCCACTACTAAGTAATATGCATGAAGGTACACCAATGAGTAATATGTACGAAGGTACACCACTGAGTAATATGTATGAAGGTAAACCACTGAATAATGTGTACGAAGGTCCACCACTGAGAAATATGTACGAAGGGAGTAATATGTAGGAAAGTCCACCACTGAGTAATATGTACGAAGGTACATCACAGAGTAATATGTACGAAGGTATACCACTGAGTAATATGTACGAGGGTACCCCACTGAGTAATATGTACGAAGGTAAACCACTGAGTAATATGTACGAAGGTACCCCACTGAGTAATGTGTCCGAAGGTACCCCATTGTGTAATATGTCCGAAGGTACCCCACTGAGTAATGTGTCCGAAGGTACCCCACTGAGTAATGTGTCCGAAGGTACCCCACTGAGTAATGTGTCCGAAGGTACCCCACTGAGTAATATGTACGAAGGTCCAACATTGAGTAATATGTACGAAGGAAGTAATATGTACGAAGGTTCACCACTGAGTATTGTGGACGAAGGTCCACCACTGAGTAATATGTACGAAGGTATACCACTGAGTAATATGTACGAATGTCCACCACTGAGTAATGTGTACGAAGGTCCACCACTGAGTAATATGTACGAAGGTACACCACTGAGTAATATGTACGAAGGTACACCACTGAGTAATATGTATGAAGGTCCACCACTGAGTAATATGTACGAAGGTAAACCACTGAGTAATATGTACGAAGGTCCACCACTGAGTAATATGTATGAAGGTCCACCACTGAGTAATGTGTACGAAGGTACACCACTGAGTAATATGTACGAAGGTCCACCACTCGGTAATATGTACGAAGGTCCACCACTGAGTAATATGTACGAAGGTCCACCACTGAGTAATATGTACGAAGGTCCACCACTGAGTAATGTGTACGAAGGTCCACCACTCGGTAATATGTACGAAGGGAGTAATATGTACGAAGTTCTACCACTGAGTAATGTGTACGAAGGTCCACCACTGAGTAATATGTACGAAGGTAAACCACTGAATAATGTGTACGAAGTTCCACCACTGAGTAATATGTACGAAGGTAAACCACTGAGTAATATGTACGAAGTTCCACCACTGAGTAATATGTACGAAGGTAAACCACTGAGTAATATATACGAAGGGAGTAATATGTACGACAGTCCACCACTGAGTAATATGTACGAAGGTACACCACAGATTAATATGTACGAAGGTACACCACTGAGTAATATGTACGACGCTACACCACTGAATAATATGTAAGAAGGTACACCACTGAGTAATATGTACGAAGGTATACCACTGTGTAATATGTACGAAGATACACCACTGAATAATATGTACGAAGGTCCACCACTAAGTAATGTGTACGAAGGTACACCAATGAGTAATATGTACGAATGTCCAACATTGAGTAATATGTACGAAGGAAGTAATATGTACGAAGGTTCACCACTGAGTAATGTGGTCGAAGGTCCACCACTGAATAATATGTACGAAGGTCCACCACTGAGTAATATGTACGAAGGTCCACCACTGAGTAATATGTACGAAGATATACCACTGAGTAATATGTACGAAGGTATACCACTGAGTAATATGTACGAATGTATACCACTGAGTAATATGTACGAAGGTACACTACTGAGTAATATGTACGAAGGTACACCACTGAGTAATATGTACGAATGTATACCACTGAGTAATATGTACGAAGGTCCACCACTGGGTAATATATACGAAGGGAGTAATATGTACGAAGGTCCACCACTGAGTAATGTGTACGAAGGTATACCACTGAGTAATATGTACGAAGGGAGTAATATGTACGAAGGTCCACCACTGAGTAATGTGTACGAAGGTTCACCACTGAGTAATATATACGAAGGGAGTAATATGTACGAATGTCCATTACTGAGTAATATGTACGAAGGTAAACCACTGAGTAATATGTACGAAGGTACACCACTGAGTAATATGTACGAAGGTAAACCACTGAATAATGTGTACGAAGGTACACCACTGAGTAATATGTACGAAGGGAGTAATATGTACGAAAGTCCACCACTGAGTAATATGTACGAAGGTACACCACTGAGTAATATGTACGAATGTCCACCACTGAGTAATATGTACGAAGGTCCACCACTGAGTAATAACGAAGGTACACCACTGAGTAATATGTCGAAGGGAGTAATGTGTACGAAGGTCCACCACTGAGTAATATGTACGAAGGTCACCACTGAGTAATATGTACGAAGGTACCCACTGAGTAATATGTACGAAGGTACACCACTGAGTAATATGTACGAGTAAACCACTGAGTAATATGTACGAAGGTACACCACTGAGTAATGTGTACGAAGTACCCCACTGAGTAATATGTACGAAGGTACCCACTGAGTAATGTGTACGAAGGTACACCACTGAGTAATATGTACGAAGGTACCCCTGAGTAATGTGTAATAAGGTACACCACTGAGTAATGTGTACGAAGGTACACCACTGAAATATGTACGAAGGTACACCACTGAGCAATGTGTACGAAGGTACACCACTGAGTAATGTGTACGAAGGTACACCACTGAGTAATGTGTACGAAGGTACACCACTGATAATGTGTACAAAGGTACCCCACTGAGTAATGTGTACGAAGGTACCCCACTGAGTAATGTGTACGAAGGTACCCCACTGAGTAATATGTACGAGGTACCCCACTGAGTAATGTGTACGAAGGTACCCCACTGAGTAATGTGTACGAAGGTACCCACTGAGTAATATGTACGAAGGTACACCACTGAGTAATATGTACGAAGATACACCACTGAGTAATATGTACGAAGGTAACCACTGAGTAATATGTACGAAGGTAAACCACTGAGTAATATGTACGAAGGTAACCACTGAGTAATATGTACGAAGGTCCACCACTGAGTAATGTGTACGAAGGTATACCACTGAGTAATATGTACGAAGGGAGTAATATGTACGAAGGTCCACCACTGAGTAATGTGTACGAAGGTTCACCACTGAGTAATATATACGAAGGGAGTAATATGTACGAATGTCCATTACTGAGTAATATGTACGAAGGTAAACCACTGAGTAATATGTACGAAGGTACACCACTGAGTAATATGTACGAAGGTAAACCACTGAATAATGTGTACGAAGGTACACCACTGAGTAATATGTACGAAGGGAGTAATATGTACGAAAGTCCACCACTGAGTAATATGTACGAAGGTACATCACAGAGTAATATGTACGAAGGTATACCACTGAGTAATATGTACGACGGTACACCACTGAGTAATATATAAGAAGGTACACCACTGAGTAATATGTACGAAGGGAGTAATGTGTACGAAGGTCCACCACTGAGTAATATGTCCGAAGGTTCACCACTGAGTAATATGTACGAAGGTACCCCACTGAGTAATATGTACGAAGGTACCCCACTGAGTAATATGTACGAAGGTAAACCACTGAGTAATATGTACGAAGGTACCCCACTGAGTAATGTGTCCGAAGGTACCCCACTGAGTAATGTGTCCGAAGGTACCCCACTGAGTAATGTGTCCGAAGGTACCCCACTGAGTAATGTGTCCGAAGGTACCCCACTGAGTAATGTGTCATAAGGTACCCCACTGAGTAATGTGTCCGAAGGTACCCCACTGAATAATGTGTACGAAGGTATCCCACTGAGCAATGTGTACAAAGGTACCCCACTGAGTAATGTGTCCGAAGGTACCCCACTGAGTAATGTGTCCGAAGGTACACCACTGAATAATGTGTACAAAGGTACCCCACTGAGTAATGTGTACGAAGGTACCCCACTGAGTAATGTGTACGAAGGTACCCCACTGAGTAATGTGTACGAAGGTACCCCACTGAGTAATGTGTACGAAGGTACCCCACTGAGTAATGTGTACGAAGGTACCCCACTGAGTAATGTGTACGAAGGTACCCCACTGAGTAATATGTACGAAGATACCCCACTGAGTAATATGTACGAAGGTAAACCACTGAGTAATATGTACGAAGGTAAACCACTGAGTAATATGTACGAAGGTAAACCACTGAGTAATATGTACGAAGGTAAACCACTGAGTTTGTTGTTGTTGTTGTTGTTGTTGTTGTTGTGAAACAATCACTAAAATGTTGAGCTAACTCTTCAGAGTGCTTGTCGGATGGAAGGGCAACTTCACTGGTACCTTCAAGCAGGTGCTGGTAACTTCACTGGGACCTTCAAGCAGGTGCTGGCAACTTCACTGGGACCTTCAAACAGGTGCTGGCAAATTCACTGGGACCTTCAAGCAGGTGCTGGCAACTTTACTGGGACCTTCAAGCAGGTGCTGGCAACTTCACTGGGACCTTCAAACAGGTGCTGGAAACTTCACTGGGACCTTCAAGCAGGTGCTGGCAAATTCACTGGGACCTTCAAGCAGGTGCTGGAGACTTCACTGGGACCTTCAAATAGGTGCTGGCAACTTCACTGGGACCTTCAAGCAGGTGCCGGCAACTTCACTGGGACCTTCAAACAGGTGCTGGCAAATTCACTGGGACCTTCAAACAGGTGCTGGTAAATTCACTGGGACCTTCAAGCAGGTGCTGGAAACTTCACTGGGACCTTCAAACAGATGCTTCGTAATGTTGTAGAGGCTCTACATATGTAGTACAGTGTAATACAGTTTTAGTTATTTCCCTTGGACCAATAGTTAAATTAAGTGACAAGTACATGCTCTTTACTAACCAATCACTGCATATATATGAGACATTCGCCATTTCCACAAAAAACATACACAATACATCATTAATTATGTGCTACAAATAATCCATATTATGTAGGAATATATATGTATATATATATATACCTTCACAGAGAGAAACGGCTGAACATATTGAAAACAGCCTGAAAAGGCTGGGAAAGCTTGGCGGATTGCGAGACTATAAACAGTAGACATTTATAAAAGAGTTTCCTCTTTCTTTGCCGATCTCGACCCCCCACACCCTTAGTGTTCGCCGACGGTCTGCGAGGTGAAGTCTAGAGGCGAAGTCTAGTTTCTAGAGGCGATGTCTAGAGATGAAGTCTAGTTTCTAGAGGCGAGGTCTAGAGGTGAAGTCTAGTTTCTAGAGGCGATAGTTTCTAGAGGCGAGGTCTAGAGGTGAAGTCTAGTTTCTAGAGACGAAGTCTAGAGGTGACGTCTAGTTTGTAGAGGCGAGGTCTAGAGGTGAAGTCTAGTTTCTAGAGGCGAGGTCTAGAGGTGAAGTCTAGTTTCTAGAGGCGAGGTCTAGAGGTGAAGTCTAGTTTCTAGAGACGAAGTCTAGAGGTGACGTCTAGTTTCTAGAGGCGAGGTCTAGAGGTGACGTCTAGTTTCTAGAGGCGAGGTCTATATGTGAAGTCTAGTTTCTAGAGGCGAGGTCTAGAGGTGAAGTCTAGTTTCTAGAGGCGAGGTCTAGAGGTGAAGTCTAGTTTCTAGAGACGAAGTCTAGAGGTGACGTCTAGTTTCTAGAGGCGAGGTCTAGAGGTGAAGTCTAGTTTCTAGAGGCGAGGTCTAGAGGTGAAGTCTAGTGTCTAGAATTGAGGTCTAGAGGTGAAGTCTAGTTTGTAGAGGCGAGGTCTAGATGTGAAGTCTAGTTTCTAAAGACGAGCTCAGATTATTTACTGGAGAAATGCACAACCGAACGCGAGGGAGAGACACAGGGGCGACTGCGGTGGGCTGCTCAGATTATTTACAAAAAGTGCTGGAGAAATGCACAACCGAACGCGAGGGAGAGACACAGGGGCGACCGCGGTGGGCTGCTAAGATTATTTACAAAAAGTGCTGGAGAAATGCACAACCGAACGCGAGGGAGAGACACAGGGGCGACCGCGGTGGGCTGCTCAGATTATTTACAAAGAATGATGGAGAAATGCACAACCGAACGCGACACAGGGGCGATTTCAGTTGGTTGTTCGCATGAGGTACACGGAGTGATGCAGCATGCACAAAAGAGGGAGATTAAGAGACACGTTCGTAATCGCGGTGGATGACGGAGTGACGGAGAAAATGCACAAGAGAACGCGGGAGACACGACGGTGATCAAAGTGGACTGTTCAGATACAGGGCAAAGGAGACAATAATATAACACTCTGTCTTTCATTCTAATCCCCTTTCTGTACATTGATACGTGAATTATATTATTGTACAAATTATATAATTTATTGAGTTATTAACCAACTACCATCTGCAAGCCAACTTCACAGACCTTGGGAAAATAAATATGTTTATTGGGTGTATGCTTAAGTACTGGACAAGGGGGTGACGGAGAAAATGAGACAGTCACGGAAAGAAATGTATGACAACAATGGGCTATATGTAACTTATAAAACGCGAAAATAAAAATTACAAATTAGTGAAAAAATGGAAATTGCTAAAAGGTTTTGAAAACGAGGCTGAACAAAATGGTTGACAAATTTTGAATTCTTGAATAAAATAAGCAAAATCGACAGTTTTGGTGGTATTAACTGAATTAATTTTGGTGGACTTTGATCAAACAATGATGGATATACATACTTTTTGATAGTCAAGTAAGAGTCCAGTTGTTTTAGCTGATAAACTCTATGATATGATGGCAAACGTAAAAGAGAATACTCCAAACAAAGGAAATAATGGTGCTAAGAAAAAAGATCAACCAAGTGACAAACAGATGGACACACATCAGGTACCGATCATTCCGCCCTACATGGGTCCACAAGCAGGATATTTTCCATCTTTTGGAATACCCAGTCAAATACCGCCACATTTATACCGTCCTTCGTTCACTGATTACCCAACTCGAGGCCAGGATAACAGTATGCTAGAACTTTTCCAAGAAATGAACACAAGGCTTAAAACAATTGAAACGAGTGTCTCGAAAATCGCCCCAATGGAACATGATATGGCTTACCTTAAAATCCAGATTCCATATCCAAGAGACTAATCACACGTTGACACACAAAGTGTTCGAAATTGAAAAATCCTGTCAATTTAACAGTGCACAATACGACCAATTCACTCGTGAAAAGGAGCACATCGATGCTGATATTGACCTTTTGAAAACTCAATATGCCAGTATCAATTCACAAACCCAAACACTGTTTGCACAAAATTCCGAATTAAATACACGTTGTCTAGATCTACAATCACGGATCATGGAGAATGATCTTATTATATTCGGAGTACACGAGGAGGCCCGTACTAACGAGAACGGTGTTGCTCAGAGAGAGGATGTCCAGTCAACTCTTATAGACACTTTGACCATAAAACTGATTGATAATGACGCTATTAGGCAAGAATCTCCAGTGTCGCAGACAAATTTTAGCTTTGAAAGAGTATACCGTGTTGGTAATCCGGTGAAAGCCAAAGAATCTAACAGACCACGTCCAATTATAGCTCGATTCGAGAAACTAAGTGATAGAAACACGGTGCGTAAAGCAGGAATCTCTCTAAATGCTTTGAAACAGGGTGTTAAAATCTATGAGCACTTTCCACGTGAAGTCGAGGAACGTAGGAAACAACTCTACCCAATAGTCCGTCACCTTTCTGACCAAGGAGAGAGAGTGTCGCTTGTCAGAGACAGACTGTACATAAATAACAAGCAATACAATATCAATAATGGAGAGTACACCAATAGAGAAGGCCGTAAATGTTACACCCGTTCCATGCATCCCCAGCGTATCATGGTGAGGACAGGAGAGACAATCGACCCACACAATATGGCCCACACCCCGCCAGACAAACAATTCCACAGAGACCATACAACGGCAGAACCTTAAACTTCGAAACGCCGAACAGGTTCGGCCAGCTCGCGCCCTTGGGCGCTGACAGAACGTCACAGAAACGCAAGGAACGCTCGCCGCTTGATACTGACATTTATTTGAAACGTCAAAATACTGATGTAATTCATTCGAACACACACTATCGTCGGCCTAATATCAAAATCTCGTATAGACCATTTTTTCAGAAAACAACTTTTTGACATCGCGGGAATCATTGCGGCATAGCGTAGATTCTGTCAAAACGACGTACTCCTACTCCAATTGTAAGTGCTGTAAACAGTCATATGACAAAATATCGTATACTGATTGGTGCATAATCCTTAAGATCAAAACCTCGTACTTCGCTTAGAACAGTGTCAGCTATGATAAGCAGTCTTCAACAGAAGGATGCCAAATAGTAGGAGATGAAAACACTGACCATGTGCGAGCTAGTATTGAAGTGTGTTAGCTCAGGCAACGATGGTTTGTGAAGATGGACACAATGATAACATTAATAAGGAAGAACATCATGCAGTTGACAAAAGCGATTGTGAAATTAGGAAAAATGGTGATGAAGAATTATCTGTTTTAAAGTCACCAGAAGTTGGAGGGGATAACCAGACTCTCGAGAGGAGTCATACATGTACAGGAGGAGATGACATTTCTGAGGACGCAGAGGAGCTAGACCTAGATGATTATGTAAGAGATCCAGATTACTTCCCCGAAAAAAGAGATAAGAGTTATGAGTCTTCTGATGAATTAGAAACATTTCCAACATATATAAACGAAGCCAGTGTAGATCATGAAGAGGTCGTACAAGATCAACCAAACTGTAAAGATAAGAAAACGCAGGTCGGAACATGAATGGAACAGACAAAAGCAAATGGTGGCCAGAATGGCAGGAAGGTCATACAATGGTTGGAAGAAAAATGAAGAAGGAAAGTGGCTGTTAACTGAAGCGAGAAAAGAGAGGGTTTTGAAACCACCAGGTTGTTCAAAACAGTGTCGGAATTCAAAAATTAAGTGTTGTGATCAGATTTCTGAGAACCTTTATTCAATCAGTTCTGGACGCAGTATGATTGGAATGAGAAGAAACTGTATGTCTCTACCTCAGTTCTAGAATCCGACGTTAAGTCGACATCAGCCGAAAGCTCTGGTAGAAAGGGCAAGACCTACAAATATTACATGACAGTCAGAGAAAAGAG
This sequence comes from Archivesica marissinica, assembly GCA_014843695.1. Lineage (NCBI taxonomy): Eukaryota > Metazoa > Mollusca > Bivalvia > Venerida > Vesicomyidae > Archivesica > Archivesica marissinica. The sequence continues at coordinate 7,136,620 of CM026390.1, read as the reverse complement.
AATATGTGTCTGCAAAAACATGTTTTTGAACACTCTATGCATCGGTGAGAAAGCAGTATATGGGTGGAAGCAGACTAATTATCAAGAAAGTCAAGAAGCGACAGAATATGCAGAAAAAACTACCCAAAATGGAATTACACTACTGTAGGGCAACTAGTAAAAAGCTTTATATTGAACCAGTTTTCACAACAAAAGCTGAACTGTACAGGGCGTATGTCGAGAATTGTAAGGAGAATGGTCATAATGCAGCATCAAACTGTGTCTTTATGACAGTATTCGACGAAATGAATCTTTCACTGTACACACCTAAGAAGGATCAATGTGACAAGTGCTGTGAGTATGAATGTGGAAATATCACAGAAGATGCATACCGCCAACACATGCAAATAAAAGAAGATGCTAGACAAGCAAAGGCAGAAGACAAAGAAGTGTCTTAGTGACAACTCATACAAAGTGCTGACAATGGATTTACAGGCTGTTATGCTTTGTCCTTCACAATTATGGACCTGGGAAGCAAAGATAACACGTGCTATTTTTGGAATGAATCAGACGGTAACCTGTCAGCAAGTTCGTTTGCTACATGCATAACACATTACATAGAGCACTTGTTGGCAACCGAACCAGGAGTTAAAGAAATTGTTTTGTATAGTGACGGCTGCAATTATCAGAATCGAAATGCGGTGTTGGCAAACGCCCTTTTGAAGACAGCCGTCGACAAACAGATTACCATTGTCCAAAAGTTCCTAGAGCGTGGACATACCAATATGGAGGTAGATGCAATGCACATTCTCATAGAAAGGAATCTGAAGAAAAAGCCCATGTACGTGCCTCAGAATTATGGAGACATAATTTCGTCAGCAAGGCCGAAACAGAAATTCATGGTACACTACGTACCATACACATTCTTCAAAGACATGACAAATCTGTCATACTACAGCTCAATAAGGCCAGGAAATACAGTTTGGGACCCAACTGTGACGGAAATTCGTGTACTCAAGTACAGTACAAATGGGACCATCTATTACAAACTTGGATTCCAAGAGGACTACCAGGACCTTCCACGGAGGGCAAAGCAACAGACCGGAGTTGGAGCAATTACAAGCCTTCATCAGAACAAACTTCCAATCAAACAGTCTAAATATAAGCACCTGCAGGAACTGAAACGAGTTATACCTCAATACTACATACATTCTATGACTGCTTGCCCTTTCATTAAGTACACAAGAGTGAACACTCTGCCATCTGTGCTATAATGTAGATAGCTGTTATTTTGAACTACTTACTGTAGGAATTGAGAGCTGCCTTTAAGTCATAATGTTCATTAGTGGAGGTTACAGGAGTGTCTTGTGAGTTTCCTTCCATTACAAAACAATTCAAAACATTGAAACTTTACTGTTCATTATGAGCAGTTATTTTCGGCATTGTTTTTGTATAACCCTATTGTGCGTTTTACGCATTGTTTTTGTTCACATTTGCAGATTTCTCTTTGCTTTCAACTTATAGCATCATTGGCATTTCGTCGGCCTAATATCAATACCTCGTATAGCCAGTTTTCTATATTTTACAGGAGAGACATTTTTGTTTCTCATTGTTTCAAATTTTGTTGGAATCTTTCTAAATTTCGAATGTACCATTAAGATGTCATAACAAATTGCTTAGCAATCTGATTTTTGCATTTGTAAACAAAATAGATGAGTAATCTCGTATACGATCGTTTGGCACCAGTTTTAAATTTTTAATACATATACGACTTTTTGTATTGTGGTACTCAATAATGCAATATACAATTATTCTGTATGAATAGATGGTATTTATATCAAAATATTGACATTGTAGCAAACAAATGTAAACCATATTCTTCATAGGAAAAAATCACGTTCTCGGGGACAACTCCACCTACAGTAAAAGTTGTATTCATCGACCGTCACACCAGGAATGTGGTGATTACTATTGCAAGATGGTCGCTAAATTTAGGTTGAATGTAATCCCAAGATATAAACTTCTCTTATAGTGTCGCTTAGGACAGGTTTGAAGTATGGTAGCAATAGATTAAAAACACTCTGGCTTATAAGAACAACATTTATAACAGATAATTTCAAAGTAGAAATAACGTTGAAATACTAACTATAATTATTTACTTCCTGTAATATAGAACTATAACTAGATCTACTGTGAAACCTGTATCAATCGGTCATATACAATAATACCTCTCAGGCAGGTGGCAGTTGGAGCTTCCTACATTACATTTGACCTGTATTATACTACCACCTGTCCAGAACAACCACTATGTTGTATGTCATATGGTCGTATAAAACATGTTTGACTAAAATTATGTTGAAAACAATGGTGTTCTTCTAATAGACCGTGATTCTGCGATCCAACCTGATGCACTTGATCAAGGGTGGGCTAATAGACAGCCCATTCACAGAATGGAGCATATCAGTGACCCCCAGGGGGTACCTCAAATTGTGAGCAATGACACAGATACAAAGGTATAACCAGTTATGTATTGACAATTACCGGATTAGTGGTTATCCTTCTATGACATTACGCTTCCACTGTACAAGTGAATTTTCAATGAAACATTGGTTGAATGAATACTATTACTATTATAATGCATGCAATTATTGGCTATTGACTACAATAAATTATTATGATGCGCTAGTCCTATATAATGTGTATAACGGGATCAGTGCACTTGAATTCTATAGAAATGGTATATATTTTCCTATGTTCCGTTACAGTCAAAACTATGGTCTTTTTCTGCAATGTGGATTTTCTATGACTAGCTATTATAACTTCATGTTGCTGCACCATTACTATAGCAATATTGAATACCTGAATAATTTTATAGCTGGACAGTGTAGTCGTCTTAATTTTTATCCCACAGATTATAAAATTAGCTCGAATGGAGTTATATTTAATAGGGGAGATAACTTTAATGAGCGAGCATCTTTACCTGAACCAAAGAGAAATTCTCCTGATGAATTTAATAAATCAGAATTATTCAATATTCGTTCTCTAAATGTATGCGGGTTAAAATCAAAATTGAAATGCCCAGATTTTATTGACCTTGTAAATAAATATTGTATTGTAGGCTTGCAGGAAACGAAATGTGATGATTTAGATTTTGTTGACGTACCAGGTTTTGACATTTTTATGAAAAACAGAAAATCTATAACCAGTCGTAAAAGTGGAGGACTTGCTCTTCTTGTTCGAAAGGATATTTCTAAGTATATTACCATAAAGGAAACTGATAGCAAACTAGTTCTATGGTTCACATTATCAAAATCCTTGTGTTATACAGAAAACGATATAGTCTGTGGAATTATATATATTCCTCCGGAATACTCCGATTTTTCTGTAGAAGACCCGTTTCTAGAAATCCAGGACGACTTAAACACGTTTTCACGAACATCTGATACAATTTGCTTATTTGTAGATTTCAACTCTATATATATATATAGATCACAAGGCTTACAGGATTACATAATACTTGACACTGAATTTTTCGAAAGCCAACATTTGGATGAACTGTGTATAGAATACAATCTCGAAATGTGTATGTTTGACAGGTCTCTAAATGTAAATAGACAAAGTTTAAATAGTGATAGAATTTCCAATAATTATGGAAACCAATCTGTTGATTTTTTGAAACTTAATTACTTCTATATTTTAAACGGAAGAAATACAATGGATATCCCTGGTAAGGCCACATGTAAAGGAACAAGTGCGGTTGATTATTTTGTTTGTAACTCAAATCTTTTTAATAATGTTTTATCTCTACTATTTTTATGCCTACTTTCAGATGTTCATAACCCAATTGAACTTAACCTACAATTTAAGTTAAGCAAGACGATTGATTATCAGCCTGATGAGCAGCCGTCAGTTAAATTATGGGATAGAAATAAAGCGAATGAATTTATTAATAAACTAGATCGTCATAAAATACAAACTTTACAAGATACGCTAGAAAATTTTAGTGTGGATACAAATTTTATCCAACAGAACATAAATGCAATCGTTAATGATATGTCGTCCCTATTTATAAACACGTCTACTGAAGCCTTTGGCTATACCAAAATAAATAATGTACAGGAGACAAACAGTTCCAAAACATCCCTGTGGTTTGGTCCAAAGTGTAAAAAGGCAAGGAAAAATTTCCACTCCGCAAAATATCTCTATAAACTAAGAAAGAATAACGAAACAAAAGAAAGCCTAAAACGAACTGCTACTATTTATAAAAATACTATGAAACAGTTTTACAATAAACATAAGCATTCAAATATAAGGAAATTAAGAGATGTTAACAGTAAAGACCTGAGAAAATACTGGAAAATATTAAATGGAAAAGCTATAAATAAAACTGAAGCTGATTTAACAGATCTTTATAATTTCTTTAAAAATGTAAACTTTACCGATGATAATAATAATAGTGATAACAATGATGATAATAATAATGATGATAATAATAATCATCATCAAGCCAATGAAATTAATGGAGATATAAACCCCCCTATCACTGAAACAGAAATAGAATGGGCAATACAAAATTAAAAAAATAATAAAGCTAGTGGCTACGATAAAATGCTAAATGAACAAATAAAAGCATCTTTACCTTTGATGAAAAACATATAATTAAATCTAATTAAAATAAGTTAAATCTTATATTCGATACTGGAATCATCCCAGAACAGTGGACAGTTGGTATTATTAACCCAATATATAAAAATAAAGGAGACATAACAAAACCAGAAAACTATCGACCAATAACATTGTTAAGTTGTCTAGGCACTAGTATTTTGAATAAAAGAATAACCGATTATGTTGAAACTAATGATATTTTAAACAACACCCAAGCGGGATTCAGAAAAGGATTTTCAACAGCAGACAATTTATTTATTTTACAACATATCATTCAATATCTTAACAACAACAGAAAAAAATTATTTTGCTCATTTATCGATTTAAAACAAGCGTTCTCCATCTGGAGAAATGGCTTATGGGAGAAATTAATAAATGCTGAAATCAATGGAAAATGTCTACAGGTTATAAGAAACATGTATAATGGAATAATGTTTTGTGTAAAGGCTAATTCCAAATTTTCGAACTTCTTCACATGCAATATCGGAGTTTGTCAAGGTGAAAATTTGTCACCTTTGCTATTTATTTTCTTTAAGAGATTTTTACCAAAACAATAGTAATGCACAAGGAATATTATTACAGAATGAACAAAACACAAACAAGCTCTTTAATCTTTTAAAAATATACATTTTACTTTATGCAGACGATACCGTAATACTGGCAGAAACTGACAAGATGCCCTAAATACTTACGAACAATACTGTGATAAATGGAAGCTCAAGGTTAATATCACAAAAACTAAAATAATCGTGTTTTCAAAAGGTAGACAACCTATGTATAATTTCAAATATAAAAAGGAAACAATAGAAGTCGTAAAAGAGTATAAATACCTTGGTATCTTCTTCAATAGAAGTGGCTCTTTCTTTAATTGTAAAAAAAATATTTCAAATCAAGCAACTAGGGCAATGTATAGCCTAATAAGAAATTCAAATCGACTTAACCTACCAATAGATCTACAAATAGACCTATTTAATAAAACCATCAAACCGATTCTACTATATGGAGCTGAAATTTGGGGATTTGGGAAATTAGATGTAATAGAAAGGGTTCAACTTAAATTTTTAAAACTTATATTGAAATTAAAACGGTCCACCCCAAATTATTTTATTTATGGTGAAACCGCTATCGATAGAAATTGAGGAAAAAATTGTTTCGTTCTGGTCAAAACTATATATTACGGAAGAAGGTGATACACCAAAGAAATTGTCTCATCTGTTATATAAAAATATGTTACAAACATCACAAAATTTACCCGAAGAATTGCTTAAGGTAAAATTTCTATGGCTATATAATGTTAAAACAATTCTAATAAAATGTGGTTTCATAAATGTATGGACTGAACATAGCTTTCCGAATGCAAAATGGTTAAAACTAGCGGTAAAACAAAAACTACATGATTTATATTTAAATAATTGGTACACCATGGTAGACAACTCTAGTAATAGTACGTTTTATCGAGTGTTTAAAAGATCTTTTGGAATTGAACCTTACTTATCAAAATTACAAAACTCCACACTGTATAACCTAATTAAATTTAGAACAAGAAACCATCGATTACCAATAGAAACAGGAAACTGGTCAAGAACACCAATAAATGAAAGAACATGTAACTCTTTGAATGTGAACAATTTACAAATGAAAGAAGACAATATATTAAACCAATGTATTTTCGACGCCCAAATATGTTTAAATTGGAGAAATTAATTTGCACCAAAAATAGTTCAGAATTTCAGAAATTATGTAAGTTTATTATGATAATAATGTTACATACAAGAATGTAACAGGTATACTCTTTTTCCAAATTTGTGATATTTGTGTCTATAACTAAAAATACTATTGGAAATATTTATTCACTTTGACAATTGATATATTCTGTTTTGTGCTTTTGTTTTGTAGCCTCGTTTGTATGTCTTGTTTATTGTAAATACCTCATATTTGCATGTTCTGTACATGTATTGAGTGAAATAAAAGAGATGTTCTGTTCTGTTCTAAAACCCAAATCGTGAAAATTGCACAGCATCAAAACTACCAATTATACGGTATAATCACATCGTTTTCCTTCTAATTTAATGTTGATTTTCTTTTAATATATTATATTGATCAATAACATTTTCCCGTTTTCATTTGATGTTTTTCTTTGCTAATCAAAAACCCGTCATTTAGTTAATTTAGGTTAATTAAACGTTTGTGTGGCATTCTGGTGCGGGCCGTTTACTAATGTTGGCAACACGTGTGGCCAGTAACATGTTGTTATTTATTTACATGTAGCACCATTTTATGTATTGTATATATAGCTTTTGTATTATACATATAATTGATATAAAATATTAATTAAACTAAATATGACAATAGCGGGTTTAATACAAGGCGATTACAGCGCCCATAATTCAAACGACCAGCAGATAATATAACTTAATTTTAGTTTAAACAATAATGTATTCAAGAATAAGATACATGTAGTTGCAAGCAGACAGCTATGATTGGGGGGAAGTTAATATACGGTTGCCATAACGGCTAATTACGTTTAGATTATATATATTTCCCAGCTGCATTCCACCAAGATTATCGCAAAGTGTATACAGAACACGCATTGTATATATTATATATTATATTAATAGACCTAGATGTTTAAACGTCCACTAACAGCTGGTAGCATAATATGTCTGGTTTCATTAACATAACAGCTGGAAGCATATTATGTCTGGTTTCATTAACCAACAGTGCAACCATTATAAATTTGAAATAAAAAATCATCAACCTTAGACATTACGTACACAGATGCTTGTATCAAACAAAATGTACCCACACTGTCAAGCCTCAACCGGTGAGTGACATTCGGTGGGCTGGAAGATCAACACAAACATACGTGTTGTTATGTTATTCTGTTGTTGTGTATATTTCAATATGACCAAAATTCAATTATCGACATTGCAGTGATCTTGAACTTGGGGTAGAGTAACTGAAAATGTGAAAACATTTGCCTGGCAGAGCAAATATAAATGTTGTTTTAGGGGTTAAAATCTGACAAACAGCTTATATCATATGGCTACTCCCCAGCTATTATTGGCGGACGATGTAGAACCACTGTGGGGCAAGTGATTTGAAGTCAACTACTAGTACCTTAACCACTCAGCCATGGTACCCCCTCCCTAAAAGATAAATGGGTTTGATCGAAGGACATAATGTTAACATACGGACAACGATTGGTTAGTGGAATTGTATCGACAAATCAGTTGTTTCAATTTTCGATGAATGTAATAGTAATGTAATGTTCGAATGTGATATATAAGACGGATATCCGGTCTGGAACACATGATTAATTTTCCGACTAGTTGGAAATTTGTCTGACATATTTGGAGGTCTGGTATATTTCGGGAAGATTGATAGACGATAATACACTAAAAATAGGCTGGTTTATTGGTCTACTACTATTAGTATTACGGATCGACAAGCAAATCTCCATCAAACAATCTCAAATGTACACACGTAGCACACATTGCGCACTATTTCTTATCTACACCGAAATATAAATATGAGATTTGGAACCAAAACCAAAATCCGTGTACATTATCGTAGAATTTCCCGTTCTATTATAAACATTCACACCTGTTGGAAGGCACGCAGTAAAACCAACTGTTGAGACCCACATACCACAGGAGTATGACATTAAAATGTTTTAATTTAAACTTTATTTATTTTACAACGATTGCGAAGCAAGTTTTAGCAACTTATATTAATCACTCTCGTTGGCGTTGATGAAAGCGTAAATGTGGTCATTCGTGTGGGAGGAAACCGGAGTACCTGGAGAAAAACCCACCTGTCCGATCTGGCGACCATCGTACCATCTCACATACTTCCCGGTCCGAGGATCGAACCCGGGTTGCATTGGTGAGAAGCAAGCGCGCTAACCACTGCGCTAATCGGACAGCCTGAGCATGACATTGTATACATAAGGCACCAAACGCCTTGTATGTATAGCCTAAGGGTCCTCCGTGGCAGAGAGGTACTTAACTTCAAATCGCTTGCCCATTACTGCAGTAATTTCCAATCCCACTGGGGGTGTTAAATTCTGCTATGTATGGAAACTATCGTGGTAGCTTGTGAATGTCGGTGGTTCTACCTGGGCGCCCGTCCATGCCTGAAATACCGCTCGGAGGAGCACCCGGGGTCTTCCTACACCAAACGAGAGCTGGAAAGTCGCCATATAACCTAAGCTGTCGCTGCGACTTAAAAGCCCGAAATCAATCAATCAATCAAAACCTCTATCCCAGAAACGCCCCTCTCTATATATATAATGTCCCTGTGGTTTCTAATATATATATATATATATAATTATATATATATATAGCTAGAGCCCTTTTTGTGCCATATGGATAAAACATAAAGCCCCATTGAAGACGTTAGTCAAGGCATTTAAATGCCATGTTGCCTCTTCGCTCTCCCTCGTGGCGATGGATTCCATCAGGAATGAGGTCTCGATGGTGATTCATATAAATTGTAAGAACTTGTTTCGCAACCGAGCTAAAATAAATTTGCATAAACTAAACATCCAGTGCACTTACTACCTATAGCCTCTTACATTATTTTACTTATGTATAATGTTTTCAAATCGTTAATTCCAATCTTGGATATGACGGCTTTAAGATTATGGCGGCGGGTCTCGTTAAAATACATAATTAGAATCACGTGCACCGCTCTTTTCATTTATTTTCAACATTTTATTATTATTGTTTGGTTTATATGTTAATACAATAGCGCGTGCGTTATTTATCAATACAATGCATGTACTTTACGAATGAGTTTAGCATCGATATAGAATAATTTGTAATATCTAAGTTTATGTAATACGGGAATTCATAGCATTTTGAAGAAATTAGTTGTCTGGTTCTATTGATTTTCAATTCTATCAATATCTGTATTGCTTGATATTAATTTTTGGATGTGACCCAGTCTGGTGTAGCTACATTACACATCAATCTAGACCATTGGTAGCATTAAAAGCACACATAATACCTGTTTCCTCGCATATTTATTCACACATAAATGATTTTAAACACATACCTTCAAATGACTGTATAATCCATATTTACTAACTCCGGAAGCGTTACATATTCTGTACCGGACGTACGTATTTATGAGGTATAATACTACTCAGCGTCTTTTTAATAGGCTCATCAATTTATCTTTTTTGTATCGATTACCGTAGCTCCTGCAATAAATAACCTGTAAAATAAAACATTCAGGCGAAATTGTTTTATTCAGATCTTCGTAGTTGTTCTTCTATTACTTTAAATTAGTAAAGCTATTACTTGTAGGGTAGTATAGCTGAAAGTCCTGTGCTGGTAGAACTGTTACTTGTAGGGTAGTATAGCTGAAAGTCCTGTGCTGGTAGAACTGTTACTTGTAGGGTAGTATAGCTGAAAGTCCTGTGCTGGTAGAACTGTTACTTGTAGGGTAGTATAGCTGAAAGTCCTGTGCTGGTAGAACTGTTACTTGTAGGGTAGTATAACTGATAGTCCTGTGCTGGTAGAACTGTTACTTGTAGGGTAGTATAGCTGAAAGTCCTGTGCTGGTAGAACTTACTTGTAGGGTAGTATAGCTGAAAGTCCTGTGCTGGTAGAACTGTTACTTGTAGGGTAGTATAGCTGAAAGTCCTGTGCTGGTAGAACTGTTACTTGTAGGGTAGTATAGCTGAACGTCCTGTGCTGGTAGAACTTACTTGTAGGGTAGTATAGCTGAAAGTCCTGTACTGGTAGAACTGTTACTTGTAGGGTAGTATAGCTGAAAGTCCTGTGATGGTAGAACTTACTTGTAGGGTATTATAGCTGAAAGTCCTGTGCTGGTAGAACTGTTACTTGTAGGGTAGTATAGCTGAAAGTCCTGTGCTGGTAGAACTGTTACTTGTAGGGTAGTATAGCTGAAAGTCCTGTGCTGGTAGACCTGTTACTTGTAGGGTAGTATAGCTGAAAGTCCTGTGCTGGTAGAACTGTTACTTGTAGGGTAGTATAACTGATAGTCCTGTGCTGGTAGAACTGTTACTTGTAGGGTAGTATAGCTGAAAGTCCTGTGCTGGTAGAACTTACTTGTAGGGTAGTATAGCTGAAAGTCCTGTGCTGGTAGAACTGTTACTTGTAGGGTAGTATAGCTGAAAGTCCTGTGCTGGTAGAACTGTTACTTGTAGGGTAGTATAGCTGAAAGTCCTGTGCTGGTAGAACTGTTACTTGTAGGGTAGTATAGCTGAAAGTCCTGTGCTGGTAGAACTTACTTGTAGGGTAGTATAGCTGAAAGTCCTGTGCTGGTAGAACTGTTACTTGTAGGGTAGTATAGCTGAACGTCCTGTGCTGGTAGAACTGTTACTTGTAGGGTAGTATAACTGATAGTCCTGTGGTAGAACTGTTACTTGTAGGGTAGTATAGCTGAAAGTCCTGTGCTGGTAGAACTTACTTGTAGGGTAGTATAACTGATAGTCCTGTGCTGGTAGAACTGTTACTTGTAGGGTAATATAGCTGAAAGTCCTGTGCTGGTAGAACTGTTACTTGTAGGGTAGTATAACTGATAGTCCTGTGCTGGTAGAACTGTTACTTGTAGGGTAGTATAGCTGAAAGTCCTGTGCTGGTAGAACTTACTTGTAGGGTATAGTCCTGTGCTGGTAGAACTGTTACTTGTAGGGTAGTATAACTGATAGTCCTGTGCTGGTAGAACTGTTACTTGTAGGGTAGTATAACTGATAGTCCTGTGCTGGTAGAACTGTTACTTGTAGGGTAGTATAACTGATAGTCCTGTGCTGGTAGAACTGTTACTAGTAGGGTAGTATAACTGATAGTCCTGTGCTGGTAGAACTGTTACTAGTAGGGTAGTATAACTGATAGTCCTGTGCTGGTAGAACTGTTACTTGTAGGGTAGTATAACTGATAGTCCTGTGCTGGTAGAACTGTTACTAGTAGGGTAGTATAACTGATAGTCCTGTGCTGGTAGAACTGTTACTAGTAGGTTTATGTGAGTTGTTAGTTGTGTTTTTTAAATTTAAATTTAAGTATATGGTATGTTTGTGTTGTATATATATGGGTTATATTTATGTAAAGACGGTTTGTATATATATGTGGGTTATATTTATGTAAATACGGTATATATGTGGGTTATATTATGCAATACGGTTTATATATATATGTGGGTTATATTTATGTAAATACGGTATATATGTGGGTTATATTATGCAATACGGTTTGTATATATATATATGTGGGTTATATTTATGTAAATACGGTATATATATGGGTTATATTATGCAATACGGTTTGTATATATATGTGGGTTATATTTATGTAAATACGGTATATATGTGGATTATATTATGCAATACGGTTTATATATATATCTGGGTTATATATATGTAAATACGGTATATATGTGGGTTATATTATGCAATACGGTTTGTATATATATGTGGGTTATATTTATGCAATGCGGTTTGTATATATATGTGGGTTATATTATGCAACACGGTTTGTGTATATATATGTTGGTTATATTATGCAATACGGTTTATATATATGTGGGTTATATTATGCAATACGGTTTGTATATATATATGTGTGGGGGGTTATATTTATGTAAATACGGTATATATGAAGTTATATCTATATAAATAGGACTATATTTATATAAATACAGTTGTGTTTATGTAAATACGGTTATAGTTATGTAAATACGGTATATATGTGGCTATATCTATATAACTACGGTTATATTTATGTAAATACGGTATAAATGTGGTTATATCTATATAACTACGGTTATATTTATGTAAATACGGTATATGTGTGGCTATATCTATATAACTACGGTTATATTTATGTAAATACGGTATAAATGTGGTTATATCTATATAACTACGGTTATATTTATGTAAATACGGTATAAATGTGGTTATATCTATATAACTACGGTTATATTATGTAAATACGGTATAAATGTGGTTATATCTATATAACTACGGTTATATTTATGTAAATACGGTATGCATGTGGGTCATATCTATATAAATACGGTTATATTTATGTAAATACGGTATGCATGTGGGTCATATCTATATAAATACGGTCATATTTATGTAAATACGGTATGCATGTGGGTCATATCTATATAAATACGGTTATATTTATGTTCTGCGAGAGGATTATGATAAGGATAAACTAGGTGAAAATAACTGGCTTGTAATTTGTTCATTTAACAATCTCCGATATCTGAGCTCATTCCGCCAAAACGTGATCAAAACACCGCTGATACTGTCCATAATTAGCCGCATGCTTCATTACATTATCTGCCAAGAAGATCTTTGAATAAAATTAACTGACGAAAAGTGAGAATCTCCTGCAAAACACGTGCCAAATCACTGAAACAAAGAGATCCCCGTGTTTTAATCTTGTTTCTTTGAATATTTTAACACGATTGCTCAAGATATCCGGAAATATTTGCGGTGCCCCCTACCCCCATCCCCCAACAAAAGCTACTAATGTCATATGACAATGGATTCGTCGGGGGGTACATATTGCAACGACTACGATATTGAACCGTGTGACGTGCACTTTTAAAGCGAAACTACATCAGTGAAAACACAATGTTCTACAGAATATATTTTTATGGTATATTTTTTTCCAAATATTTACCTCAAATATTTCATCTAATAAACAAACGTCGTATACGCGGTTTGTTGACATAGCAAAATAATGTAAACATCCATGCGTAATACACCTGAATAACACGATTTATGGAACATATTTACCGTTATATCTCATAGTGTGCCTATTTATTTGTAGACTATTCTTAGCTAAATTATCTCTAAGCGACATTATCTCGCGTTTAGTATTGACTCCGGTGACAAACAAACGTCAATCCAAGAACATGGATGACTGTTATATGAAATCATACTTTCAATCCACAAAAACACTGTTTATTGATTCAATGTTAGTGTTCGAATGTATTCGGAAGAATTTGTAGTAGCAATGCATTTATACGTGAATAAAAGCATTTTATTTGCGTTTTGCGATCTTAAACTTTAAATCTAAAGCTTTAAATCTAAATCTAAAGCTTTATAAAAAAATAAAATATAAAAAGACAGTAGTGATAAATTAGTCTCCCTTTATAAACAAAAAATAAGTTACAAATATGGTCGAAATATTATCTCCTTTATGAACACTGAATTCTTAGTTACAACTTACATATAAGAGCGAAAGATTGGTCTCCCTTTAAAAACCAATATCAAATTGATGTCGTTATACTACATTTTAATGTTGTTCAAATATGGCTATGGGTTTTAGTTTGAATGTGTGCACCTACTCATAATACTAGAACAGCAATATAAACAAGATAACGCGGTACACCGCGACGATTATCAACACTTGCACGTGGTCGCATGTATGGTTACAGTCTTAACTACACCACATACAAAACTCAAACTGTTTGCAATGGGCAAGACTTGCGATCGTTTATTCAATGTAATGACGAGGTTAATTACAAGTACAAAACAAATGTCTCTAAATCTCGTTGACTGCTACGTACATATAGTCGAATACATGAAACATAGCCTCGGCACAGACCGAGATACACAGGACCAGGGTAAAGGCCAGAGGTAAACAATTCATTAATGATAATATAAATAAAATAAATATGGAAAATATACATGTACCTCAGGCATGTTTCATATATTTTACTAAGAATGGAAAACGGTATCCAATGTACCTCAGGGAAATCTCTTATATTTTACTAACAACATATATACGATTGTAGATTCAAATAATATGTTCCAAACTATAACATATTCGTACTCGGTTTTACGATATACTTCTTGGTACGCACAACGATAACGAATCTGAATTCAATTTTAACATTTAAATCAACATGGAAACCCGTTCATAGATCTCATTCCCGAAACAATTCGAATATGAATAAGGAAATTGCTTGCGAAACAACCGAAACCAAGTGTAGAACTGACGATTAATCAAACCATATCACATGACCAAGCACGCACTCAGAGTCATGTGATCATCTTTATATGCACCAATAATTCGCACACACAAGTGTGTGCCAAGTATTGTTAAGACATAGATTCTGAGCTATACTAACATAACGCACATAACTTGAAATTAATATGCACGAGAATTTCATGATTGGTGCAGATAATCAATATTCGTGTTCATTTCACATGTTCTATTACAATCAAACACACTTTTATTTCCGTTATTCTTATTATGCCGTGTATGAATAACCAAGAGCGCTCACGCAATTGCCTTGTTACAGACAGGTCATTCCCGGGGATAGGTATATGTTATATTGTTTTATTACGTCGATATGTATGTCCTGGTATCACCAGGGGTGTGGCGTCCGTGTACCAATTGTAGTGCTTCGGATTTGGAATCTAGGGGTCCCGAGTTAGATACTTACAGGCACGTATGTAGTCTCCTTGACCAAGGCACATTGCGTAGTGCTGGTTAGCCGCCTAGGTCAGCTAGGAGTGTCCATGGATTTCATATCTAGGTCCCCACAAGGTGTTTGACATAAATGGAAAAGAAAATGTATGCTTGTTTCTTTTTGAGGTTTAGCATCACTGGAACAGCTTACTGGTGGAGGAAGAAACCGGATACCCCCTCCCCCGAGTAGTAGTTCACGCACAGACGGGGCTTACTTACTGGTGGAGGAAGACCCCGGATACCCCATCCCCGAGTAGTAGTTCACGCACAGACGGGGCTTACTTACTGGTGGAGGAAGACACCTGATACCCCATCCCCGAGTAGTAGTTCACGCACAGACGGGGCTTACTTACTGGTGGAGGAAGACACCTGATACCCCATCCCCGAGTAGTAGTTCACGCACAGACGGGGCTTACTTACTGGTGGAGGAAGACACCTGATACCCCATCCCCGAGTAGTAGTTCACGCACAGACGGGGCTTACTTACTGGTGGAGGAAGACACCTGATACCCCATCCCCGAGTAGTAGTTCACGCACAGACGGGGCTTACTTACTGGTGGAGGAAGACACCTGATACCCCATCCCCGAGTAGTAGTTCACGCACAGACGGGGCTTACTTACTGGTGGAGGAAGACACCTGATACCCCATCCCCGAGTAGTAGTTCACGCACAGACGGGGCTTACTTACTGGTGGAGGAAGACACCTGATACCCCATCCCCGAGTAGTAGTTCACGCACAGACGGGGCTTACTTACTGGTGGAGGAAGACACCTGATACCCCATCCCCGAGTAGTAGTTCACGCACAGACGGGGCTTACTTACTGGTGGAGGAAGACACCTGATACCCCATCCCCGAGTAGTAGTTCACGCACAGACGGGGCTTACTTACTGGTGGAGGAAGACACCTGATACCCCCTCCCCGAGTAGTAGTTCACGCACAGACGGGGCTTACTTACTGGTGGAGGAAGACACCTGATACCCCATCCCCGAGTAGTAGTTCACGCACAGACGGGGCTTACTTACTGGTGGAGGAAGACACCTGATACCCCATCCCCGAGTAGTAGTTCACGCACAGACGGGGCTTACTTACTGGTGGAGGAAGACACCTGATACCCCATCCCCGAGTAGTAGTTCACGCACAGACGGGGCTTACTTACTGGTGGAGGAAGACACCTGATACCCCATCCCGAGTAGTAGTTCACGCACAGACGGGGCTTACTTACTGGTGGAGGAAGACACCTGATACCCCTCCCCGAGTAGTAGTTCACGCACAGACGGGGCTTACTTACTGGTGGAGGAAGACACCTGATACCCCCTCCCCGAGTAGTAGTTCACGCACAGACGGGGCTTACTTACTGGTGGAGGAAGACACCTGATACCCCCTCCCCGAGTAGTAGTTCACGCACAGACGGGGCTTACTTACTGGTGGAGGAAGACACCTGATACCCCTCCGAGTAGTAGTTCACGCACAGACGGGGCTTACTTACTGGTGGAGGAAGACCCCTGATACCCCTCCGAGTAGTAGTTCACGCACAGACGGGGCTTACTTACTGGTGGAGGAAGACCCCTGATACCCCTCCGAGTAGTAGTTCACGCACAGACGGGGCTTACTTACTGGTGGAGGAAGACACCTGATACCCCTCCCCGAGTAGTAGTTCACGCACAGACGGGGCTTACTTACTGGTGGAGGAAGACCCCTGATACCCCTCCCCGAGTAGTAGTTCACGCACAGACGGGGCTTACTTACTGGTGGAGGAAGACACCTGATACCCCTCCGAGTAGTAGTTCACGCACAGACGGGGCTTACTTACTGGTGGAGGAAGACCCCGGATACACCCCCCCCGAGTAGTAGTTCACGCACAGACGGGGCTTACTTACTTGTGGAGGAAGACTCCGGAGACCCCTCCGAGTATTTGTTCACGCACAGACGGGGCTTACATACTGATGGAGGATGACCCCGGAGACCCCTCCGAGTAGTAGTTCACGCACAGTCGGTGCTTACTGATGGAGGAAGACCCCTGATACCCCTCCGAAAGTAGTTCACGCACAGACGGGGCTTACTTACTGGTGGAGGAAGACCCCGGAGACCCCTCCGAGTAGTAGTTCACGCACAGAAGGGGCTTACTTACTGGTGGAGGAAGACCCCGGATACCCCTCCGAGTAGTAGTTCACGCACAGACGGGGCTTACTTACTGGTGGAGGAAGACCCCGGATACCCCCCCCGAGTAGTAGTTCACGCAAAGACGGGGCTTACTTACTGGTGGAGGAAGACACCTGATACCCCATCCCCGAGTAGTAGTTCACGCACAGACGTGGCTTACTTACTGGTGGAGGAAGACCCCTGATACCCCTCCGAGTAGTAGTTCACGCACAGACGGGGCTTACTTACTGATGGAGGATGACCCCGGATACCCCTCCGAGTAGTACTTCACACACAGACGGGGCTTACTTACTGGTGGAGGAAGACCCCTGATACCCCTCCGATTAGTAGTTCAAGCACAGACGGGGCTTACTTACTGGTGGAGGCAGACCCCGGATACCCCTCCGAGTAGTAGTTCACGCACAGACGGGGCTTACATACTGATGGAGGATGACCCCGGAGACCCCTCCGAGTAGTAGTTCAAGCACAGACGGGGCTTACTTACTGGTCGAGGATGACTCCGGATACCCCTCCGAGTATTTGTTCACGCACAGACGGGGCTTACTTACTGGTGGAGGATGACTCCGGATACACCTCCGAGTATTTGGTCACGCACAGACGGGGCTTACTTACTGATGGAGGATGACCCCGGATACCCCTCCGAGTAGTAGTTCACACACAGACGGGGCTTACTTACTGGTGGAGGAAGACCCCTGATACCCCTCCGAGTAGTAGTTCACGCACAGACGGGGCTTACTTACTTGTGGAGGAAGACCCCTGATACCCCTCCGAGTAGTAGTTCACGCACAGAGTGGGCTTACATACTGATGGAGGATGACCCCGGAGACCCCGCCGAGTAGTAATTCACGCACAGACGGGGCTTACTTACTGGTCGAGGATGACTCCGGATACCCCTCCGAGTATTTGTTCACGCACAGACGGGGCTTACTTACTGGTGGAGGATGACTCCGGATACACCTCCGAGTATTTGGTCACGCACAGACGGGGCTTACTTACTGGTGGAGGATGACTCCGGATACACCTCCGAGTATTTGGTCACGCACAGACGGGGCTTACTTACTGGTGGAGGATGACCCCGGAGACCCCTCCGAGTAGTAGTTCACGCACAGACGGGGCTTACTTACTGGTGGAGGAAGAACCCGGATACCCCTCCGAGTAGTAGTTCACGCACAGTCGGGGCGTACTTACTGATGGAGGCAGACCCCTGATACCCCTCCGAAAGTAGTTCACGCACAGACGGGGCTTACTTACTGGTGGAGGAAGACCCCGGAGACCCATCTGAGTAGTAGTTCAGGCACAGACGGGGCTTACTTACTGGTGGAGGAAGAACCCGGAGACCACTCCGAGTAGTAGTTCACGCACAGACAGGGCTTACTTACTGGTGGAGGAAAACCCCGGATACCCCTCCGAGTAGTAGTTCACGCACAGACGGGGCTTACTTACTGGTGCAGGAAGACCCCGGATACCCCTCCGAGTAGTAGTTCACGCACAGACGGGGCTTACTTACTTGTGGAGGAAGACCACTGATACCCCTCCGAGTAGTAGTTCACGCACAGACGGAGTTAAAAAATGATGGAGGATGACCCCGGAGACCCCTCCGAGTAGTAGTTCACGCACAGACGGGGCTTACTTACTGGTCGAGGATGACTCCGGATACCCCTCCGAGTATTTGTTCACGCACAGACGGGGCTTACTTACTGGTGGAGGATGACTCCGGATACACCTCCGAGTATTTGGTCACGCACAGACGGGGCTTACTTACTGATGGAGGATGACCCCGGAGACCCCTCCGAGTAGTAGTTCACGCACAGACGGGGCTTACCTACTGGTGGAGGAAGAACCCGGATACCCCTCCGAGCAGTAGTTCACGCACAGACGGGGCTTACTTGCTGGTGGAGGAAGATCCCGGATACCCCCCCCTCCGAGTAGTAGCTCACGCACAGACGGGGCTTACTTACTGGTGGAGGTAGACCCCTGATACCCCTCCGAGTAGTAGTTCACGCACAGACGGGGCTTACTTACTGGTGGAGGAAAGCCCCTGATACCCCTCCGAGTAGTAGTTCACGCACAGACGTGGCTTACTTACTGGTGGAGGAAGACCCCTGATACCCCTCCGAGTAGTAGTTCACGCACAGACGGGGATTACTTGCTGGTGTAGGATGACCCCGGATACCCCTCCGAGTAGTAGTTCACGCACAGTCGGGGCTTACTTACTGGTGGAAGTAGACCCCTGATACCCCTCCGAGTAGTAGTTCACGCACAGACGGTGCTTACTTACTGGTAGAGGAAGACCCCTGATACCCCTCCGAGTAGTAGTTCACACACAGACGGTGCTTACTTACTGGTGGAGGATGACCCCGGATACCCCTCCGAGTAGTAGTTCACGCACAGACGGGGCTTACTTACTGGTGGAGGATGACCCCGGATACCCCTCCGAGTAGTAGTTCATGCACAGTCGGGGCTTACTTACTGGTGGAGGAAGACCCCTGATACACCTCCGAGTAGTAGTTCACGCACAGACGGGGCTTACTTACTTGTGGAGGAAGACCCCTGATACCCCTCCGAGTAGTAGTTCACGCACAGAGTGGGCTTACATACTGATGGAGGATGACCCCGGAGACCCCGCCGAGTAGTAATTCACGCACAGACGGGGCTTACTTACTGGTCGAGGATGACTCCGGATACCCCTCCGAGTATTTGTTCACGCACAGACGGGGCTTACTTACTGGTGGAGGATGACTCCGGATACACCTCCGAGTATTTGGTCACGCACAGACGGGGCTTACTTACTGGTGGAGGATGACTCCGGATACACCTCCGAGTATTTGGTCACGCACAGACGGGGCTTACTTACTGGTGGAGGATGACCCCGGAGACCCCTCCGAGTAGTAGTTCACGCACAGACGGGGCTTACTTACTGGTGGAGGAAGAACCCGGATACCCCTCCGAGTAGTAGTTCACGCACAGTCGGGGCGTACTTACTGATGGAGGCAGACCCCTGATACCCCTCCGAAAGTAGTTCACGCACAGACGGGGCTTACTTACTGGTGGAGGAAGACCCCGGAGACCCATCTGAGTAGTAGTTCAGGCACAGACGGGGCTTACTTACTGGTGGAGGAAGAACCCGGAGACCACTCCGAGTAGTAGTTCACGCACAGACAGGGCTTACTTACTGGTGGAGGAAAACCCCGGATACCCCTCCGAGTAGTAGTTCACGCACAGACGGGGCTTACTTACTGGTGCAGGAAGACCCCGGATACCCCTCCGAGTAGTAGTTCACGCACAGACGGGGCTTACTTACTTGTGGAGGAAGACCACTGATACCCCTCCGAGTAGTAGTTCACGCACAGACGGAGTTAAAAAATGATGGAGGATGACCCCGGAGACCCCTCCGAGTAGTAGTTCACGCACAGACGGGGCTTACTTACTGGTCGAGGATGACTCCGGATACCCCTCCGAGTATTTGTTCACGCACAGACGGGGCTTACTTACTGGTGGAGGATGACTCCGGATACACCTCCGAGTATTTGGTCACGCACAGACGGGGCTTACTTACTGATGGAGGATGACCCCGGAGACCCCTCCGAGTAGTAGTTCACGCACAGACGGGGCTTACCTACTGGTGGAGGAAGAACCCGGATACCCCTCCGAGCAGTAGTTCACGCACAGACGGGGCTTACTTGCTGGTGGAGGAAGATCCCGGATACCCCCCCCCCCTCCGAGTAGTAGCTCACGCACAGACGGGCTTACTTACTGGTGGAGGTAGACCCCTGATACCCCTCCGAGTAGTAGTTCACGCACAGACGGGGCTTACTTACTGGTGGAGGAAAGCCCCTGATACCCCTCCGAGTAGTAGTTCACGCACAGACGTGGCTTACTTACTGGTGGAGGAAGACCCCTGATACCCCTCCGAGTAGTAGTTCACGCACAGACGGGGATTACTTGCTGGTGTAGGATGACCCCGGATACCCCTCCGAGTAGTAGTTCACGCACAGTCGGGGCTTACTTACTGGTGGAAGTAGACCCCTGATACCCCTCCGAGTAGTAGTTCACGCACAGACGGTGCTTACTTACTGGTAGAGGAAGACCCCTGATACCCCTCCGAGTAGTAGTTCACACACAGACGGTGCTTACTTACTGGTGGAGGATGACCCCGGATACCCCTCCGAGTAGTAGTTCACGCACAGACGGGGCTTACTTACTGGTGGAGGATGACCCCGGATACCCCTCCGAGTAGTAGTTCATGCACAGTCGGGGCTTACTTACTGGTGGAGGAAGACCCCTGATACACCTCCGAGTAGTAGTTCACGCACAGACAGGGCTTATGTACTGGTGGAGGAAGACCCCGGATTCCCCTCCGAGTAGTAGTTCACGCACAGACGGGCAGTAGACACGCAAGTCAACTGGGCAGCTTCCATGCTTGAAATAATTCCACAACCCCAGTGGGATTCGAACATTCAGTGAGGGGCAGGTGATTGATTGGAAGTCAACGACCGTAACCACTCGTGTGTACATATAAGAAATTATGAGATGGCTATGTGATAAAACGAAACATGAAAATCGTTGTCCCTAGAAGTCCCCCGGTGTAGGTTCGAATCGGACTGGAATTATTTAATATGATGATGCTATCTAGCTGGCTGTGGAAGGTCGGCGGTTATACCCGGGTGTCCGTTCTTGCCTGGAGAGTCGCCATATAATATGAGCTAAGATGTTAATGTGACGTTTAGCTCCAATAGCCAAACAAACAAACACACAAACAAACAAACACACAAACAATAAAAAATGATATCATAAATTTTATTTCAATTACTAATAACACATTTAATTAACTAATTAACAGAATTTGTCTGAAGGCATTATATCATATATAGTTATATCTCTTGAAATGCAAGATTACTACAGTTTACTAAAATAATACGTCCATGGTCACACAAACACAAGATATTCTATGATATAATATCCATATACATGTATACATATGTATACAGGAACTCGTTTATAGAAATGAACAATTTAAACATTCAAGATCACAGACAAATAACAGTCTGATAAAAACATTTCGAAAATACACGAATTACTGTACATGTATTTGGAGTGGAAGATGCTGTAAGAATGTGTACATGTATTTAGAATGGAAGATATTGTTCGAATTTGTACATGTATTTGGAATGGAAGATGTTGTAAGAATGTGTACATGTATTTGGAATGGAAGATGTTGTAAGAATGTGTACATGTATTTGAAATGGAAGATATTGTTCGAATTTGTACATGTATTTGGAATGGAAGATGTTGTAAGACTGTGTACATGTATTTGGAATCGAAGATGTTGTAAGAATGTGTATATGTATTTGGAATGGAAGATGTTGTAAGAATGTGTACATGTATTTGGAATGGAAGATGCTGTAAGAATGTGTACATGTATTTGGAATGGAAGATGTTGTAAGAATGTGTACATGTATTTGGAATGGATGGAATATGGTGTAAGAATGTGTACATGTATTTGGAATGGAAGATGTTGTAAGTATGTGTATATGTATTTAGAATGGAAGATGTTGTAAGAATGTGTACATGTATTTGGAATGGAAGATATTGTACGATTTTGTACATGTATTTGGAATGGAAGATATTGTACGAATTTGTACCTGTATTTGGAATGGAAGATGCTGTAAGTATTTGTACATGTATTTGGAATGGAAGATATTGTAAGAATGTGTACATGTATTTGGAATGGAAGATATTGTACGAATTTGTACATGACTTTGGAATGGAAGATGTTGTAAGAATGTGTACATGTATTTGGAATGGAAGATGTTGTAAGAATGTGTACATGTATTTGGAATGGAAGATATTGTACGAATTTGTACATGTATTTGGAATGGAAGATATTGTACGAATTTGTACATGTATTTGGAATGGAAGATGCTGTAAGTATTTGTACATGTATTTGGAATGGAAGATATTGTAAGAATGTGTACATGTATTTGGAATGGAAGATATTGTACGAATTTGTACATGACTTTGTAATGGAAGATGATGTAAGAATGTGTACATGTATTTGGAATGGAAGATGTTGTACGAATTTGTACATGACTTTGGAATGGAAGATGTTGTACGAATTTGTACATGTATTTGGAATGGAAGATGCTGTAAGAATGTGTACATGTATTTGGAATGGAAGATATTGTAAGAATGTGTACATGTATTTGGAATGAAAGATGTTGTAAGAATGTGTACATGTATTTGGAATGGAAGATGCTGTAAGAATGTGTACATGTATTTGGAATGGAAGATATTGTAAGAATGTGTACATGTATTTGGAATGGAAGATGTTGTAAGAATGTGTACATGTATTTGGAATGGAAGATGCTGTAAGAATATGTACATGTATTTGGAATGGAAGATGTAAGAATGTGTACATGTATTTGGAATGGAAGATATTGTAAGAATGTGTACATGTATTTGGAATGGAAGATGCTGTAAGAATGTGTACATGTATTTGGAATGGAAGATAGTTTACGAATGTGTACATGTATTTGGAATGGAAGATGTTGTATGAATTTGTACATGTATTTGGAATGGAAGATGTTGTAGG
Organism: Archivesica marissinica; assembly: GCA_014843695.1. Classification (NCBI taxonomy): domain Eukaryota; kingdom Metazoa; phylum Mollusca; class Bivalvia; order Venerida; family Vesicomyidae; genus Archivesica; species Archivesica marissinica. The sequence goes on along the minus strand of CM026390.1, from coordinate 7,112,757 downwards.
GATTTGTACATGTATTTGGAATGGAAGATGCTGTAAGAATGTGTACATGTATTTGGAATGGAAGATATTGTAAGAATGTGTACATGTATTTGGAATGAAAGATGTTGTAAGAATGTGTACATGTATTTGGAATGGAAGATGCTGTAAGAATGTGTACATGTATTTGGAATGGAAGATATTGTAAGAATGTGTACATGTATTTGGAATGGAAGATGTTGTAAGAATGTGTACATGTATTTGGAATGGAAGATGCTGTAAGAATATGTACATGTATTTGGAATGGAAGATGTAAGAATGTGTACATGTATTTGGAATGGAAGATATTGTAAGAATGTGTACATGTATTTGGAATGGAAGATGCTGTAAGAATGTGTACATGTATTTGGAATGGAAGATAGTTTACGAATGTGTACATGTATTTGGAATGGAAGATGTTGTAAGAATGTGTACATGTATTTGGAATGGAAGATATTGTACGAATTTGTACATGTATTTGGAATGGAAGATGTTGTAAGAATGTGTACATGTATTTGGAGTGGAAGATGGTGTAAGAATTTGGACATGTATTTGGAATGGAAGATGTTGTAAGAATGTGTACATGTATTTGGAGTGGAAGATGGTGTAAGAATTTGGACATGTATTTGGAATGGAAGATGTTGTAGGGATGTGTACATGTATTTGGAATGGAAGATGCTGTAAGAATGTGTATATGTATTTGAAATGGAAGATGGTGTAAGAATTTGTACATGTATTTGGAATGGAAGATGCTGTAATAATGTGTATATGTATTTGAAATGGAAGATGGTGTAAGAATTTGAACATGTATTTGGAATGGAAGATGTTGTAGAAATTTGTACATGTATTTGTAATGGACGATGGTGTAAGAATGTGTACATGTATTTGGAATGGAAGATGTTGTAAGAATGTGTACATGTATTTGGAATGGAAGATAGTGTACGAATATGTACATGACTTTGGAATGATAGATATTGTACGAATGTGTACATGTATTTGGAATGGAAGATGTTGTAAGTATGTTTATATGTATTTGGAATGGAAGATGGTGTAAGAATGTGTACATGTATTTTGAATGGACGATGGTGGAAGAATTTGTACATGACTTTGGAATGGAAGATGTTGTAAGAATTTGTACATGTATTTGGAGTGGAAGATAGTGTAAGAATTTGTACATGTATTTGGAATGGAATATGTTATAGGAATTTGTACATGTCTTTGGAATGGAAGATATTGTACGAATCTGTGCATGACCTAGGAATGGAAGATAGTGTACGAATTTGTACATGTATTTGGAATGGAAGATATTGTTCGAATGTGTATATGTATTTGGAATGGAAGATGGTGTAAGAATTTGTATATGTATTTAGAATGGAAGATGTTGTAAGAATGTGTACATGTATTTGGAGTGGAAGATGATGTAAGAATTTGTACATGTATTTGGAATGGAAGATGTTATAGGAATTTGTACATGTCTTTGGAATGGAAGACATTGTACGAATCTGTGCATGACCTAGGAATGGAAGATAGTGTACGAATTTGTACATGTATTTGGAATGGAAGATGGTGTAAGAATGTGTACATGTATTTGGAATGGAAGATGTTGTAGGGATGTGTACATGTATTTGGAATGGAAGATGCTGTAATAATGTGTATATGTATTTGGAATGGAAGATTGTGTAAGAATTTTTGTACATGTATTTGGAATGGAAGATGTTGTAGGAATTTGTACATGTATTTGTAATGGACGATGGTGTAAGAATGTGTACATGTATTTGGAATGGACGATGGTGTAAGAATGTGTACATGACTTTGGAATGGAAGATGTTGTAAGAATTTGTACATGTATTTGGAATGGAAGATATTGTACGAATTTGTACATGTATTTGGAATGGACGATGTTGTAAGAATGTGTACATGACTTTGGAATGGAAGATGTTGTAAGAATTTGTACATGTATTTGGAATGAAAGATGCTGTAGGAATGTGTACATGTATTTGGAATGGATGGAATATGGTGTAAGGATGTGTACATATATTTGGAATGGAAGATGTTGCAGGAATGTGTACATGTATATGGAATGGACGATGTTGTAAGTATTTGTACATGTATATGGAATGGACGATATTGTAAGTATGTGTACATGTATATGGAATGGACTATATTGTAAGTATTTGTACATGTATTTGGAATGGAAGATGTTGTACGAATTTGTACATGTATTTGGAATGGAAGATGCTGTAAGAATGTGTACATGTATTTGGAATGGAAGATATTGTAAGAATGTGTACATGTATTTGGAATGGAAGATGTTGTAAGAATGTGTACATGTATTTGGAATGGAAGATGCTGTAAGAATGTGTACATGTATTTGGAATGGAAGATATTGTAAGAATGTGTACATGTATTTGGAATGGAAGAGTTGTAAGAATGTGTACATGTATTTGGAATGGAAGATGCTGTAAGAATATGTACATGTATTTGGAATGGAAGATGTAAGAATGTGTACATGTATTTGGAATGGAAGATATTGTAAGAATGTGTACATGTATTTGGAATGGAAGATGCTGTATGAATGTGTACATGTATTTGGAATGGAAGATAGTTTACGAATGTGTACATGTATTTGGAATGGAAGATGTTGTATGAATTTGTACATGTATTTGGAATGGAAGATGTTGTAGGGATTTGTACATGTATTTGGAATGGAAGATGCTGTAAGAATGTGTATATGTATTTGGAATGGAAGATGGTGTTAGAATGTGTACATGTATTTGGAATGGACGATGGTGTAAGAATTTGTACATGTATTTGGAATGGAAGATGGTGTAAGAATGTGTACATGACTTTGGAATGGAAGATGTTGTAAGAATGTGTACATGTATTTGGAATGGAAGATATTGTACGAATTTGTACATGTATTTGGAATGGAAGATGTTGTAAGAATGTGTACATGTATTTGGAGTGGAAGATGGTGTAAGAATTTGGACATGTATTTGGAATGGAAGATGTTGTAAGAATGTGTATATGTATTTGAAATGGAAGATGGTGTAAGAATTTGTACATGTATTTGGAATGGAAGATGCTGTAATAATGTGTATATGTATTTGAAATGGTAGATGGTGTAAGAATTTGTACATGTATTTGGAATGGAAGATGTTGTAGAAATGTGTACATGTATTTGTAATGGACGATGGTGTAAGAATGTGTACATGTATTTGGAATGGACGATGGTGTAAGAATGTGTACATGACTTTGGAATGGAAGATGTTGTAAGAATGTGTACATGTATTTGGAATGGAAGATAGTGTACGAATATGTACATGACTTTGGAATGAAAGATATTGTACGAATGTGTACATGTATTTGGAATGGAAGATGTTGTAAGTATGTTTATATGTATTTGGAATGGAAGATGGTGTAAGAATGTGTACATGTATTTTGAATGGACAATGGTGGAAGAATTTGTACATGAATTTGGAATGGAAGATGTTGTAAGAATTTGTACATGTATTTGGAATGGAAGATATTGTTCGAATGTGTACATGTATTTGTAATGGAAGATGTTGTAGGTATGTGTATATGTTTTGGAATGGAAGATGGTGTAGAATTTGTATATGTATTTGAATGGAAGATGTTGTAAGAATGTGTACATGTATTTGGAGATGTGTAAGAATTTGTTGTATGGAATGGAAGATGTTATAGGAATTTGTAATGTTTTGGAATGGAAGATATTGTACGAATCTGTGCATGATGGAATGGAAGATGTGTACGAATTTGTACATGTATTTGGATGGAAGATGGTGTAAGAGTGTGTACATGTATTTGGAATGGAAGATGTTGTAGGATGTGTACATGTTTGGATGGAAGATGCTGTAATAATGTGTATATGTATTTGGAATGGAAGATTGTGTAAGAATTTGTACATGTATTTGGAATGGAAGATGTTGTAGGAATGTGTACATGTATTTGTAATGGACGATGGTGTAAGAATGTGTACATGTATTTGGAATGGACGATGGTGTAAGAATGTGTACATGACTTTGGAATGGAAGATGTTGTAAGAATTTGTACATGTATTTGGAATGGAAGATATTGTACGAATTTGTACATGTATTTGGAATGGAAGATGTTGTAAGAATGTGTGCATGTATTTGGAATGGAAGATGTTGTAAGAATGTGTACATGTATTTGAAATGGAAGATATTGTTCGAATTTGTACATGTATTTGGAATGGAAGATGTTGTAAGACTGTGTACATGTATTTGGAATCAAAGATGTTGTAAGAATGTGTATATGTATTTGGAATGGAAGATGTTGTAAGAATGTGTACATGTATTTGGAATGGAAGATGCTGTAAGAATGTGTACATGTATTTGGAATGGAAGATGCTGTAATAATGTGTATATGTATTTGAAATGGTAGATGGTGTAAGAATTTGTACATGTATTTGGAATGGAAGATGTTGTAGAAATGTGTACATGTATTTGTAATGGACGATGGTGTAAGAATGTGTACATGTATTTGGAATGGACGATGGTGTAAGAATGTGTACATGACTTTGGAATGGAAGATGTTGTAAGAATGTGTACATGTATTTGGAATGGAAGATAGTGTACGAATATGTACATGACTTTGGAATGAAAGATATTGTACGAATGTGTACATGTATTTGGAATGGAAGATGTTGTAAGTATGTTTATATGTATTTGGAATGGAAGATGGTGTAAGAATGTGTACATGTATTTTGAATGGACTGTGGTTTGTTGTTTGGTGGGTTGTGTTGTTGTTTGGTGGTTTGTTGTTGTTTTGTGGGTGTGTAAGTATGTGTATATGTATTTGGAATGGAAGATGTTGTAAGAATTTGTACATGTATTTGGAATGGAAGATGTTGTAGAATGTGTACATGTATTTGGAATGGAAGATGGTGTAAGAATTTGTACATGTATTTGGAATGGAAGATGTTGTAGGAATTTGTACATGTATTTGGAATGGAAGATATTGTACGAATTGTACATGACTTTGGAATGGAAGATATTGTACGAATTTGTACATGTATTTGGAATGGAAGATGTTGTGTGTTGTTTTGGTGGGTGTTGTTTGTAGTATGTTTATGTATTTGGAATGGAAGATGGTGTAAGAATTTGTACATGTATTTTGAATGGACGATGGTGGAAGAATTTGTACATGACTTTGGAATGGAAGATGTTGTAAGAATTTGTACATGTATTTGGAGTGGAAGATAGTGTAAGAATTTGTACATGTATTTGGAATGGAATATGTTATAGGAATTTGTACATGTCTTTGGAATGGAAGATATTGTACGAATCTGTGCATGACCTAGGAATGGAAGATAGTGTACGAATTTGTAAATGTATTTGGAATGGAAGATATTGTTCGAATGTGTATATGTATTTGGAATGGAAGATGGTGTAAGAATTGTTTGTTTTGTGGGTGTTGTGTGTGTTGTTTTGGGTGGGTGTGTGTTTGTTGTTTTGGTGGGTGTTTGGTTTGTTGTTTTGGTGGGTTGTGTTGTGTGTGGTGGGTGTGTGTTTGTACATGTATTTGGAATGGAAGATGGTGTAAGAATGTGTACATGTATTTGGAATGGAAGATGTTGTAGGGATGTGTACATGTATTTGGAATGGAAGATGCTGTAATAATGTGTATATGTATTTGGAATGGAAGATTGTGTAAGAATTTTGTACATGTATTTGGAATGGAAGATGTTGTAGGAATTTGTACATGTATTTGTAATGGGGATGGTGTAAGAATGTGTACATGTATTTGGAATGGACGATGGTGTAAGAATGTGTACATGACTTGGAATGGAAGATGTTGTAAGAATTTGTACATGTATTGGAATGGAAGATATTGTACGAATTTGTACATGTATTTGGAATGGACGATGTTGTAAGAATGTGTACATGACTTTGGAATGGAAGATGTTGTAAGAATTTGTACATGTATTGGAATGAAAGATGCTGTAGGAATGTGTACATGTATTTGGAATGGATGGAATATGGTGTAAGGATGTGTACATATATTTGGAATGGAAGATGTTGCAGGAATGTGTACATGTATATGGAATGGACGATGTTGTAAGTATTTGTACATGTATTGGAATGGACGATATTGTAAGTATGTGTACATGTATATGGAATGGACTATATTGTAAGTATTTGTACATGTATTTGGAATGGAAGATGTTGTACGAATTTGTACATGTATTTGGAATGGAAGATGCTGTAAGAATGTGTACATGTATTTGGAATGGAAGATATTGTAAGAATGTGTACATGTATTTGGAATGGAAGATGTTGTAAGAATGTGTACATGTATTTGGAATGGAAGATGCTGTAAGAATGTGTACATGTATTTGGAATGGAAGATATTGTAGAATGTGTACATGTATTTGGAATGGAAGAGTTGTAAGAATGTGTACATGTATTTGGAATGGAAGATGCTGTAAGAATATGTACATGTATTTGGAATGGAAGATGTAGAATGTGTACATGTATTTGGAATGGAGATATTGTAAGAATGTGTACATGTATTTGGAATGGAAGATGCTGTATGAATGTGTACATGTATTTGGAATGGAAGATAGTTTACGAATGTGTACATGTATTTGGAATGGAAGATGTTGTATGGAATTTGTACATGTATTTGGAATGGAAGATGTTGTAGGGATTTGTACATGTATTTGGAATGGAAGATGCTGTAAGAATTGTGTATATGTATTGGAATGGAAGATGGTGTTAGAATGTGTACATGTATTTGGATGGAAGATGGTGTAAGAATTTGTACATGTATTTGGAATGGAAGATGTGTAAGAATGTGTACATGATTTGGAATGGAAGATGTTGTAAGAATGTGTACATGTATTTGGAATGGAAGATATTGTACGAATTTGTACATGTATTTGGAATGGAAGATGTTGTAGAATGTGTACATGTATTTGGAATGGAAGATGGTGTAAGAATGTGTACATGTATTGGAATGGAAGATGTTGTAAGAATGTGTACATGTATTTGAATGGAAGATGTTGTAGAATTGTACATGTATTGGAATGGAAGATGGTGTAAGAATGTGTACATGTATTTGAAATGGAAGATGTTGTAAGAAATTTGTACATGTTTGGAATGGAAGATGTTGTAGAAAATTGTACATGTATTTGGAATGGAAGATGTGTAAGAATGTGTACATGTATTTGGAATGGACGATGTTGTAAGAATGTGTACATGTATTTGGAATGGAAGATGTTGTAAATGTGTACATGTATTTGGAATGGAAGATAGTGTACGAATATGTACATGACTTTGGAATGAAGATATTGTAGAATGTGTACATGTATTTGGAATGGAAGATGTTGTAAGTATGTTTATATGTATTTGGAATGGAAGATGGTGTAAGAATGTGTACATGTATTTGGAATGGACGATGGTGGAAGAATTTGTACATGACTTTGGAATGGAAGATGTTGTAAGAATTTGTACATGTATTTGGAATGGAAGATATTGTACGAATGTGTACATGTATTTGGAATGGAAGATGTTGTAGGTATGTGTACATGTATTTGGAATGGAAGATGGTACGAATTTGTACATGTATTTAGAATGGAAGATGTTGTAAGAATGTGTACATGTATTTGGAATGGAAGATGGTGTAAGAATTTGTACATGTATTTGGAATGGAAGATGTTAAGAATTTGTACATGTATTTGGAATGGAAGATATTGTACGAATCTGTACATGATTTGGAATGGAAGATAGTGTACGAATTTGTACATGTATTTGGAATGGAAGATGGTGTAAGAATTTGTACATGTATTTGGAATGGAAGATGTGTAGGATGTGTACATGGTTTGGAATGGAAGATGTTGTAAGAATGTGTACATGTATTTGGAATGGAAGATTGTGTAAGAATGTGTACATGTATTTGGAATGGAAGATGTGTAAGAATGTGTACATGTATTTGAATGGAAGATGTTGTAAGAATGTGTACATGTATTTGGAATGGAAGATGGTTGTAAGAATGTGTACATGTATTTGGAATGGAAGATGTTGTAAGAATTGTACATGTATTTGGAATGGAAGATATTGTAAGAATTTGTACATGTATTTGGAATGGAAGATGTTGTAAGAATGTGTACATGTATTTGGAATGGAAGATGTGTAAGAATGTGTACATGTATTTGGAATGGAAGATGTTGTAAGAATTTGTACATGTATTTGGAATGGAAGATGTTGTACGAATTTGTACATGTATTTGGAATGGAAGATATTGTAAGAATTTGTACATGTATTTGGAATGGAAGATTTGTAGAATTTTTACATGTATTGGAATGGAAGATGTTGTAGAATTTGTAATGTATTTGGAATGGAAGATGTTGTAGAATTTTTACATGTATTTGGAATGGAAGATGTAGAATTTGTACATGTATTTGGAATGGAAGATGTTGTACGAATGTGTACATGTATTGGAATGGAAGATGTGTACGAATGTGTACATGTATTTGGAATGGAAGATGGTGTAAGAATGTGTACATGTATTTGGAATGGAAGATGTTGTAAGAATGTGTACATGTATTTGGAATGGAAGATGTGTAAGAATATGTACATGTATTTGGAATGGAAGAATTGTAAGAATGTGTACATGTATTTGGAATGGAAGATGTTGTAAGAATGTGTACATGTATTTGGAATGGAAGATGGTGTATGAATGTGTACATGTATTTGGAATGGAAGATGGTTGTAGAATTAAGAATTTGTACATGTATTTGGAATGGAAGATGTTGTACGAATTGTACATGTATTTGGAATGGAAGATGTTGTAGAATGTGTACATGTATTTGGAATGGAAGATGGTGTAAGAATTTGTACATGTATTTGGAATGGAAGATGTTGTAGAATGTGTACATGTATTTGGAATGGAAGATGGTGTAAGAATTTGTACATGTATTTGGAATGGAAGATGTTGTAGGAATTGTACATGTATTTGGAATGGAAGATATTGTACGAATGTGTACATGATTTGGAATGGAAGATAGTGTACGAATTTGTACATGTATTTGGAATGGAAGATGGTGTAATAATGTGTACATGTATTTGGAATGGAGTGGTGTGTGTGTTGTTTGGTGGGTGTTGTGTTTGTGTGTTTTGGTGGAGATGTTGTAATAATGTGTACATGTATTTGGAATGGAAGATTTGTTCTAATTTGTACATGTATTTGGAATGGAAGATGTTGTAATAATGTGTACATGTATTTGGAATGGAAGATGTTGTAAGTGTGTATATGTATTTGGAATGGAAGATGTTGTAATAATGTGTACATGTATTTGGAATGGAAGATGTGTAATAATGTGTACATGTATTTGGAATGGAAGATGTTGTAATAATGTGTACATGTATTTGGAATGGATGGAATATGGTGTAAGAATGTGTACATGTATTTGGAATGGAAGATGTTGTAAGTATGTGTATATGTATTTGGAATGGAAGATGGTGTAATAATGTGTACATGTATTTGGAATGGAAGATATTGTAAGAATGTGTA
>CM026390.1:7071413-7102184 GCA_014843695.1 Archivesica marissinica | reverse complement strand
GTAGATACAAGTAATAACGATTGATTGTATCTAGTAGTGAGTGTTCAATTGCACACAAGATCCCAGTAGATACAAGTAATAACGATTGATTGTATCTAGTAGTGAGTGTTCAATTGCACACAAGATCCCAGTAGATACAAGTAATAACGATTGATTGTATCTAGTAGTGAGTGTTCAATTGCACACAAGATCCCAGTAGATACAAGTAATAACGATTGATTGTATCTAGTAGTGAGTGTTCAATTGCACACAAGATCCCAGTAGATACAAGTAATAACGATTGATTGTATCTAGTAGTGAGTGTTCAATTGCACACAAGATCCCAGTAGATACAAGTAATAACGATTGATTGTATCTAGTAGTGAGTGTTCAATTGCACACAAGATCCCAGTAGATACAAGTAATAACGATTGATTGTATCTAGTAGTGAGTGTTCAATTGCACACAAGATCCCAGTAGATACAAGTAATAACGATTGATTGTATCTAGTAGTGAGTGTTCAATTGCACACAAGATCCCAGTAGATACAAGTAATAACGATTGATTGTATCTAGTAGTGAGTGTTCAATTGCATACAAGATCCCAGTAGATACAAGTAATAACGATTGATTGTATCTAGTAGTGAGTGTTCAATTGCATACAAGATCCCAGTAGATACAAGTAATAACGATTGATTGTATCTAGTAGTGAGTGTTCAATTGCATACAAGATCCCAGTAGATACAAGTAATAACGATTGATTGTATCTAGTAGTGAGTGTTCAATTGCATACAAGATCCCAGTAGATACAAGTAATAACGATTGATTGTATCTAGTATTGAGTGTTCAATTGCATACAAGATCCCAGTAGATACAAGTAATACGATTGATTGTATCTAGTATGGTGTTCAATTGCATACAAGATCCCAGTAGATACAAGTAATAACGATTGATTGTATCTAGTATTGAGTGTTCAATTGCATACAGATCCCAGTAGATACAGTAATAACGATTGATTGTATCTAGTAGTGAGTGTTCAATTGCATACAAGATCCCAGTAGATACAAGTAATAACGATTGATTGTATCTAGTATTGAGTGTTCAATTGCATACAAGATCCCAGTAGATACAAGTAATAACGATTGATTGTATCTAGTATTGAGTGTTCAATTGCATACAAGATCCCAGTAGATACAAGTAATAACGATTGATTGTATCTAGTAGTGAGTGTTCAATTGATTGGCTGTACGCAAAGCTATACTCTCATGTGAGCTGACTGTAATAAAAGTAGTAGTTGTTGTACATTCTATTGCATTCTGTTATCTAGTGTTACACGAATGTTTGTTGGGCATGTTGTACAGATTTAGTTTGCCGATACTCTTATTGATCCCCACATAAAAGGCTCATATATCGATACGCGGTCTCAGCGCAGCAATGCCGAAAGCAAAACTAAGGTCATAAGACTTAAGCGAGCAATTCCGTGAAATAAAAAGTTAATTTAAAAATCTGGAGGCCAATAGGATAACATACAATGAACAATTTATTTTAATAAACCTGTCCTATAATCCAACATGACGAAACGCTGGTTTATCTGATGCAATATTCAACATGACGAAACGCTGGTTTATCTGATGCAATATTCAACAGGACGAAACGTTGGTTTATCTGATGCAATATTCAACATGACGAAACGCTGGGTTATCTGATGCAATATTCAACATGACGAAACGCTGGTATATCTGATGCAATAATCAACATGACGAAACGCTGGTTTATCTGATGCAATATTCAACATGACGAAACGCTGGTTTATCTAATGCAATATTCAACATGACCAAATAAGCTGGTTTATCTGATGCAATATTCCATATGACGAAACGCTGGTTTATCTGATGCAATATTCAACATGTTTCAACGGAATGCTGTTCGTTTAATTTTTACTCAATGGTTTCATTGATGACCAACGCTTTTCCTTGATATGCATACATAATTTATGGGACTGACTAATACATTTATTTAAAGTTGCCACCGCATCATTTAGAAGCATGTGTGTTTTACGTTTACAGGATATAGGTATTGTTAGAGAACTTACAGGATATAGGTCTTGTTAGAGAACTTACAGGATATAGGTCTTGTTAGAGAACTTACAGGACATAGGTCTTGTTAGAGAACTTACAGGATATAGGTCTTGTTAGAGAACTTACAGGATATAGGTCTTGTTAGAGAACTTACAGGATATAGCTCTTGTTAGAGAACTTACAGGACATAGGTCTTGTTAGAGAACTGCCGGAACATAGGTCTTGTTAGAGAACTTACAGGATATAGGTCTTGTTAGAGAACTTACAGGATATAGGTCTTGTTAGAGAACTTACAGGACATAGGTCTTGTTAGAGAACTTACAGGATATAGGTCTTGTTAGAGAACTTACAGGATATAGGTCTTGTTAGAGAACTTACAGGATATAGCTCTTGTTAGAGAACTTACAGGACATAGGTCTTGTTAGAGAACTGCCGGAACATAGGTCTTGTTAGAGAACTTACAGGATATAGGTCTTGTTAGAGAACTTACAGGACATAGGTATTGATAGAGAACTGCCGGAACATAGGTCTTGTTAGAGAACTTACAGGATATAGGTCTTGTTAGAGAACTTACAGGACATAGGTCTTGTTAGAGAACTGCGAGCGCATAGGCTTTGTAAGATAACTCGGAGAATAGGTGTCGTAAGCTATAACTGGTTGTGATAGAGAACTTACATAACTGTAACATATAGTAAAACAGTGTCACAATTAGAGTCCTCGTTTTGGTTGAGATTACAATTACAGAATGATTGTCAGACCAAATTATTCATCTATACATTCCAGAACTCTCTGTGGACATGTATTAAACCGATACATATACCATATGTTTTCTCCCTAACCATGCTTTGTACTCTCGTAATGGACTGTGCATGTAATTAACAATCAATTCCAAGAGAAACATATCTCTCTACATCCAATATTCCTGGATACACTGTTTATTATTATAGAAAGTCTGACATGTCCACGAATGTTGTCCGACTTGTCCACGGTCCGACTTGTCCACGGTCCAACTTGTCACGACTTGTCCAAGGTCCGACTTGTCCACGGTCCCAATTGCCCACGGTCCGACTTGTCCACGGTCCCACTTGTCCACGGTCCCACTTGCCCACGGTCCCACTTGTCCACGGTCCCACTTGTCCACGGTCCCACTTGTCCACGGTCTCACTTGCCCACGGTCCCACTTGTCCACGGTCCCACTTGTCCACGGTCCCACTTGTCCACGGTCCCACTTGTCCACGGTCCCACTTGTCCACGGTCCCACTTGTCCACGGTCCCACTTGTCCACGGTCCCACGTGTCCACGGTCTCACTTGCCCACGGTCCCACTTGCCCACGGTCCCACTTGTCCACGGTCCCACTTGTCCACGGTCCCACTTGTCCACGGTCCCACTTGTCCACGGTCCTACTTGTCCACGGTCCCACTTGTCCACGGTCCCACTTGCCCACGGTCCCACTTGTCCACGGTCCCACTTGTCCACGGTCCCACTTGTCCACGGTCCCACTTGCCCACGGTCCTACTTGTCCACGGTCCCACTTGTCCACGGTCCCACTTGTCCACGGTCCCACTTGTCCACGGTCCCACTTGTCCACGGTCCCACTTGTCCACGGTCCCACTTGTCCACGGTCCCACTTGTCCACGGTCCCACTTGTCCACGGTCCCACTTGCCCGCGGTCCCACTTGCCCACGGTCCCACTTGCCCACGGTCCCACTTGTCATTGGCAATACTTGTTGTGTTCCGACTCATTCACGGACGTTGATCGGTCAGGGTCCAATCATAATATGGTACGACTCGTCTACGGTCCGATCTGTATAATGTATGCTACTAAGATGATGCTGTAATGTGTGTTACTAAGATGATGCTACAACGTGTGTTACTAAGATGATGCTATAATGAGTGTTACTAAAATGGTGCTACAATGTGTGTTACTAAGATGGTGCTATAGTGTGTATTACTAAGATGATGCTATAATGTATGCTACTAAGATGATGCTATAATGTATGTTACTAAGATGGTGCTATAGTGTATGCTACTAAGATGATGCTATAATGTGTGTTACTAAGATGGTGCTATAATGTATGCTACCAAGATGATGCTATAGTGTGTGTTACTAAGATGATGCTATAGTGTGTGTTACTAAGATGATGCTATAATGTATGCTACCAAGATGATGCTATAGTGTGTGTTACTAAGATGATGCTATAATGTATGCTACCAAGATGATGCTATAGTGTGTGTTACTAAGATGATGCTATAGTGTGTGTTACTAAGATGATGCTATTATGTGTGTTACTAAGATGATGCAGTAATGTATGTTACTAAGATGATGCTGTAATGTGTGTTACTAAGATGATGCTATAATGTATGTTACTAAGATGATGCTGTAATGTATGTTATTAAGATGCTGCTGTAATGTGTGTTACTAAGATGATGCCACAATGTGTGTTACTAAGATGATGCTATAATGTGTGTTGCTAAGATGCTGCTATAATGTATGCTACTAAGATGATGCCATAATGTGTGTTACTAATATGATGCTATAATGTGTGTTACTAAGATGGTGCTATAATGTATGCTACCAAGATGATGCTATACTGTGTGTTACTAAGATGATGCTATAATGTATGCTACTAAGATGATGCTATAATGTGTGTTACTAAGATGGTGCTATAATGTATGCTACTAAGATGATGCTATAATGTGTGTTACTAAAATTATGCTATAATGTATGCTACTAAGATGATGCTATAATGTGTGTTACTAAGATTATGCTATAGTGTATGCTACGAAGATGACGATATAGTGTGTGTTACTAAGATGATGCTAGTATGTGTGTTACTAAGATGATGCTGCAATGTATGTTACTAAGATGATGCTGTAATGTGTGTTACTAACATGATGCTATTATGTGTGTTGGTTTAAACATATTTATTCGATAATAATGTACATTACATATACATTGTATACAAAACGAAAATGGATTAAATCGGAAGCTTAAAGCTGTAATGTGTGTTACTAACATGATGCTATAATGTATGCTACTAACATGATGCTATAATGTGTGTTACTAAGATGGTGCTATAATGTATGCTACCAAGATGATGCTATAGTGTGTGTTACTAAGATGATGCTATAATGTGTGTTACTTATTATGTGTGTTACTAAGATGATGCTGTAATGTATGTTACTAAGATGATGCTGTAATGTGTGTTACTAAGATGATGCCACAATGTGTGTTACTAAGATGATGCTATAATGTGTGTTGCTAAGATGATGTTGTAATGTATGCTACTAAGATGATGCTATAATGTGTGTTGCTAAGATGATGCTGTAATGTATGCTACTAAGATGATGCTGTAATGTATGTTACTAAGATGATGCTATAATGTGTGTTGCTAAGATGATGCTGTAGTATGTGCTACTAAGATGATGCTGTAATGTGTGTCACTAAGATGATGCTATAATGTGTGTTGCTAAGATGGTGCTATAGTGTGTGTTACTAAGATGATGCTATAATGTGTGTTACTAAGATGATGCTATAATGTATGCTACAAAGATGATGCTGTAATGTGTGTCACTAAGATGATGCTATAATGTGTGTTGCTAAGATGGTGCAATAGTGTGTGT
This sequence comes from Archivesica marissinica, assembly GCA_014843695.1. NCBI lineage: Eukaryota > Metazoa > Mollusca > Bivalvia > Venerida > Vesicomyidae > Archivesica > Archivesica marissinica. The sequence continues at coordinate 7,096,503 of CM026390.1, read as the reverse complement.
TACTAAGATGATGCTATAGTGTATGCTACCAAGATGATGCCATAATGTGTGTTACTAAGATGATGCTATAATGTGTGTTACTAAGATGATGCTATAATGTATGCTACTAAGATGATGCTATGTGTGTTACTAAGATGATGCTGTAATGTGGGTTACTAAGATGATGCTCTAATGTGTGTTACTAAGATGATGCTATAATGTATGCTACTAAGATGATGCCCTAATGTGAGTTACTAAGATGATGCTATAATGTATACTAATAAGATGATGCTCTAATATGTGTTAATAAGATGGTGCTATAATGTGTGTTACTAAAACGATGCTGTAATGTATGCTACTAAGATGATGCTATAACATGTGTAACGAAGATGATGCTATAATGTGTGTTACTCAGATGGTGCTATAATGTGTGCTACTAATATGATGCTATAAGGTGTGTTGCTAAGATGATGCTGTAATGTGTGTTACTAAGATGATGCTATAATGTGTGTTACTAAGATGATGCTATAATGTATGCTACTAAGATGATGCTGTAATGTGTGTTGCTAAGATGATGCTATAATGTGTGCTACTAAGATGATGCTATAATGTGTGTTACTAAGATAATGCTATAATGTGTGATACTAAGATGATGCTATAATTTGTGTTACTAAGATGATGCTATAATGTGTGCTACCAAGATGATGCTGTTATATGTGTTACTAAGATGATGCTGTAATGTGTGTTGCTAAGATGATACTATAATATGTGCTACTAAGATGATGCTGTAATGTTTGTTACTAAGATGGTGCTATACTATGTGCTACTAAGATGATGCTATAATGTGTGCTACTAAGATGATGCTATAATGTATGTTGTTAAGATGGTGCTATAGCGTGTGCTACTAAGATGGTACTATAATGTGTGTTACTAAGATGATGCTATAATGTGTGTTACTAAGATGTTGCTATGATGTGTGTTACTAAGATGAGGATATAATGTGTGCTACTAAGATGGTGCTATACTGTGTGCTACTACGATGGTGCTATAGTACATGGACATTGTGTAGTGGTTCACTAGATGGTGGTACTGGACATTGTGTAGTGGTTCACTAGGTGGTGGTACTGGACATTGTGTAGTGGTTCACTAGGTGGTGATACTGGACATTGTGTAGTGGTTCACTAGGTGGTGATACTGGACATTGTGTAGTGGTTCACTAGGTGGTGATACTGGACATTGTGTAGTGGTTCACTAGGTGGTGATACTGGACATTGTGTAGTGGTTCACTAGGTGGTGGTACTGGACATTGTGTAGTGGTTCACTAGATGATGGTGCTGGACATTGTGTAGTGGTTCACTAGATGATGGTACTGGACATTGTGTAGTGGTTCACTAGATGATGGTACTGGACATTGTGTAGTGGGCCACTAGATGATGGTACTGGACATTGTGTAGTGGTTCACTAGATGATGGTGCTGGACATTGTGTAGTGGGCCACTAGATGATGGTACTGGACATTGTGTAGTGGTTCACTAGATGATGGTACTGGACATTGTGTAGTGGTTCACTAGATGGTGGTACTGGATATTGTGTAGTGGTTCACTAGATGATGGTACTGGACATTGTGTAGTGGTTCATTAGATGATGGTACTGAACATTGTGTAGTGGTTCACTAGATGGTCGTACTGGACATTGTGTAGTGGGCCACTAGATGATGGTACTGGATATTGTGTAGTGGTTCACTAGATGATGGTACTGGACATTGTGTAGTGGTTCAATAGATGATGGTACTGGACATTGTGTAGTGGTTCACTAGATGGGGGTGCTGGACATTGTGTAGTGGTTCACTAGATGATGGTACTGGACATTGTGTAGTGGTTCACTAGATGGTGGTACTGGACATTGTGTAGTGGTTCACTAGATGGTGGTACTGGACATTGTGTAGTTGTTCACTAGATGGTGGTACTTGACACTGTGTAGTGGTTCACTAGATGATGGTACTGGACATTGTGTAGTGGTTCACTAGATGATGGTACTGGATATTGTGTAGTGGTTCACTAGATGATGGTACTGGACATTGTGTAGTGGTTCACTAGATGGTGGTACTGGACATTGTGTAGTGGTTCACTAGATGATGTTACTGGACATTGTGTAGTGGTTCACTAGATGATGGTACTGGACATTATGTAGTGGTTCACTAGATGGTGGTACTGGACATTGTGTAGTGGTTCACTAGATGGTGGTACTGGACATTGTGTAGTGGTTCACTAGATGATGGTACTGGACATTGTGTAGTGGTTCACTAGATGGTGGTACTGGATATTGTGTAGTGGGCCACTATATGTTGGTACTGGGCATTGTGTAGGGGTTCACTAGATGATGGTACTGGGCATTGTGTAGTGGGCCACTAGATGATGGTACTGGGCATTGTGTAGTGGGCCACTAGATGATGGTACTGGACATTGTGTAGTGGTTCACTAGATGGTGGTACTGGACATTGTGTAGTGGTTCACTAGATGGTGGTACTAGACATTGTGTAGTGGTTCACTAGATGGTGGTACTAAACATTGTGTAGCGGGCCACTAGATGATGGTACTGGACATTGTGTAGCGGGCCACTAGATGATGGTACTGGACATTGTGTAGTAGTTCACTAGATGGTGGTACTGGATATTGTGTAGTGGGCCACTAGATGATGGTACTGGACATTGTGTAGCGGGCCACTAGATGATGGTACTGGACATTGTGTAGCGGGCCAATAGATGATGGTACTGGAAATTGTGTAGTGGTTCACTAGATGGTGGTACTGGGTATTGTGTAGTGGTTCACTAGATGGTGGTACTGGACATAGTGTAGTGGGCAACTAGTTTGTGGTACTGGGCATTGTGTAGGGTTCACTAGATGATGATACTGGAAATTGTGTAGTGGTTCACTAGATGGTGGTGCTGGACATTGTGTAGTGGTTCACTAGATGATGGTACTGGACATTGTGTAGTGGTTCACTAGATGGTGGTACTGGACATTGTGTAGTGGTTCACTAGATGGTGGTACTGGACATTGTGTAGTTGTTCACTAGATGGTGGTACTTGACACTGTGTAGTGGTTCACTAGATGATGGTACTGGACATTGTGTAATGGTTCACTAGATGTTGGTACTGGACATTGTGTAATGGTTCACTAGATGTTGGTACTGGACATTGTGTAGTGGTTCACTAGATGATGATACTGGACATTGTGTAGTGGTTCACTAGATGATGGTACTGGACATTGTGTAGTGGTTCACTAGATGGTGGTACTGGGCATTGTGTAGTGGGCCACTAGATGGTGGTACTGGACATTGTGTAGTTGTTCACTAGATGATGGTACTGGACATTGTGTAGTGGTTCACTAGATGATGGTACTGGACATTGTGTAGTGGGCCACTAGATGATGGTTCTGGACATTGTGTAATGGGCCACTAAATGATGGTACTGGACATTGTGTTGTGGTTCACTAGATGGTGGTACTGGACATTGTGTAGTGGTTCACTAGATGATGGTACTGGACATTATGTAGTGGTTCACAAGATGATTGTACTGGACACTGTGTAGGGTTTCACTAGGTGATGGTACTGGACATTGTGTAGTGGTTCACTAGATGTTGGTACTGGCATTGTTTAGTGGTTCACTAGATGATGGTTCTGGACACTGTGTAGGGGTTCACTAGATGGTGGTACTGGACATTGTGTAGTGGTTCACTAGATGATGGTACTGGACATTGTGTAGTGGTTCACTAGGTGGTGGTACTGGACATTGTGTAGTGGTTCACTAGATGATGGTACTGGACATTGTGTAGTGGTTCACTAGATGATGGTACTGGACATTGTGTAGTGGTTCACTAGGTGGTGGTACTGGACATTGTGTAGTGGTTCATTAGATGATGGTACTGGACATTGTGTAGTGGTTCACTAGATGGTGGTACATGCCATTGTGTAGTGGTTCACTAGGTGGTGGTACTGGACATTGTGTAGTGGTTCATTATATGATGGTACTGGACATTGTGTAGTGGTTCACTAGATGGTGGTACTGACATTGTGTAGTGGTTCACTAGATGGTGGTACTGGACATTGTGTAGTGGTTCACTAGATGATGGTACTGGACATTGTGTAGTGGTTCACTAGATGATGGTACTGGACATTATGTAGTGGTTCACTAGATGATGGTACTGGTCATTGTGTAGTGGTTCACTAGATGATGGTACTGGGCATTGTGTAGGGTTCACTAGATGATGGTACTGGACATTGTGTAGTGGTTCACTAGATGTTGGTACTGGGCATTGTTTAGTGGTTCACTAGATGATGGTACTGGATATTGTGTAGTGATTCATTAGATGATGGTACTGGACATTGTGTAGTGAGCCACTAGATGATGGTACTGGACATTGTGTAGTGGTTCACTAGATGGTGGTACTGGGCATTGTGTAGTGGGCCACTAGATGGTGGTACTGGACATTGTGTAGTGGTTCACTAGATGATGGTACAGGACATTGTGTAGTGGTTCACTAGATGGTAATACTGGACATTGTGTAGTGGTTCACTATATGGTGGTACTGGGCATTGTGTAGTGGGCCACTAGATGGTGGTACTGGATATTGTGTAGTGGTTCACTAGATGATGGTACTGGACATTGTGTAGTGGTTCACTATATGATGGTACTGGACATTGTGTAGTGGTTCACTAGATGATGGTACTGGACATTGTGTAGTGGGTCACTAGATGATGGTACTGGACACTGTGTAGGGGTTCACTAGATGGTTGTACTGGACATTGTGTAGTGGTTCACTAGATGATGGTACTGGACACTGTGTAGGGGTTCACTAGATGGTGGTACTGGACATTGTGTAGTGGTTCACTAGATGATGGTACTGGGCATTGTGTAGTGGGCCACTAGATGGTTGTACTGGACATTGTGTAGTGGTTCACTAGATGATGGTACTGGACATTGCGTAGTGGTTCACTAGATGGTTGTACTGGACATTGTGTAGTGGGCCACTAGATGGTGGTACTGGACATTGTGTAGTGGTTCACTAGATGGTTGTACTGGACATTGTGTAGTGGTTCACTAGATGGTTGTACTGGACATTGTGTAGTGGGCCACTAGATGGTGGTACTGGAAATTGTGTAGTGGTTCACTAGATGATGGTACTGGACATTGCGTAGGGTTCACTAGATGATGATACTGGACATTGTGTAGTGGTTCACTAGATGATGGTACCTGATATTGTGTAGTGGGCCACTAGATGATGTTTCTAGACATTGTGTAGTGGTTCACTAGATGGTGTTACTGGACATTGTGTAGTGGTTCACTAGATGATGGTACCTGATATTGTGTAGTGGGCCACTAGATGATGTTTCTAGACATTGTGTAGTGGTTCACTAGATGGTGTTACTGGACATTGTGTAGTGGTTCACTAGATGGTGGTACTGGATATTGTGTAGTGGTTCACTAGATGGTGTTTCTAGACATTGTGTAGTGGTTCACTAGATGATGTTTCTAGACATTGTGTAGTGGTTCACTAGATGGTGGTACTGGACATTGTGTAGTGGTTCACTAGATGGTGGTACTGGACATTGTGTAGTGTTTCACTAGATGATGGTACTGGACATTGTGTAGTGTTTCACTAGATGATGGTACTGGACATTGTGTAGTGGTTCACTAGATGATGGTACTGGACATTGTGTAGTGTTTCACTAGATGATGGTACTGGACATTGTGTAGTGGTTCACTAGATGATGGTACTGGACATTGTGTAGTGGTTCACTAGATGATGGTACTGGACATTGTGTAGTGGTTCACTAGATGATGGTACTGTATATTGTGTAGTGGTTCACTAGATGATGGTACTGGACATTGTGTAGTGGTTCACTAGATGATGGTACTGGATATTGTGTAGTGGTTCACTAGATGATGGTACTGGACATTGTGTAGTGGTTCACTAGATGATGGTACTGGACATTATGTAGTGGTTCACAAGATGATTGTACTGGACACTGTGTAGGGGTTCACTAGGTGATGGTAATGGACATTGTGTAGTGGTTCACTAGATGTTGGTACTGGGCATTGTTTGGTGGTTCACTAGATGATGGTACTGGACATTGTGTAGGGGTTCACTAGGTGATGGTACTGGACACTGTGTAGGGGTTCACTAGATGTTGGTACTGGACACTGTGTAGGGGTTCACTAGGTGATGGTACTGGACATTGTGTAGTGGTTCACTAGATGGTGGTACTGGTCATTGTGTAGTGGTTCACTAGATTATGGTACTGGACATTGTGTAGTGGTTCACTAGATGATGGTACTGGACATTGTGTAGTGGTTCACTAGATGGTGATACTGGTCATTGTGCAGTGGTTCACTAGATGATGGTACTGGGCATTTTGTGGTGTTTCACTAGATGGTGGTACTGGACATTGTGTAGTGGTTCACTAGGTGGTGGTACTGGACATTGTGTAGTGGTTCATTAGATGATGGTACTGGACATTGTGTAGTGGTTCACTAGATGATGGTACTGGGCATTGTGTAGTGGGCCACTATATGGTGGTACTGGACATTGTGTAGAGGTTCACTAGATGATGGTACTGGACATTGTGTAGTGGTTCACTAGATGATGGTACTGGACATTGTGTAGTGGTTCACAAGATGATTGTACTGGACACTGTGTAGGGGTTCACTAGGTGATGGTACTGGACATTGTGTAGTGGTTCACTAGATGTTGGTACTGGGCATTGTTTAGTGGTTCACTAGATGTGGTACTGGACACTGTGTAGGGGTTCACTAGGTGATGGTACTGGACATTGTGTAGGGGTTCACTAGATGGTGGTACAGGCCACTGTGTAGGGGTTCACTAGGTGATGGTACTGGACATTGTGTAGTGGTTCACTAGATGGTGGTACTGGGCATTGTGTAATGCTTCACTAGATGATGGTACTGGACATTGTGTAGTGGTTCACAAGATGATGGTTCTGGACATTGTGTAGTGGTTCACTAGATGGTTGTACTGGACATTGTGTAGTGGGCCACTAGATGGTGGTACTGGACATTGTGTAGTGGTTCACTAGATGGTTGTACTGGACATTGTGTAGTGGTTCACTAGATGGTTGTACTGGACATTGTGTAGTGGGCCACTAGATGGTGGTACTGGACATTGTGTAGTGGTTCACTAGATGATGGTACTGGACATTGCGTAGGGTTCACTAGATGATGATACTGGACATTGTGTAGTGGTTCACTAGATGATGGTACCTGATATTGTGTAGTGGGCCACTAGATGATGTTTCTAGACATTGTGTAGTGGTTCACTAGATGGTGTTACTGGACATTGTGTAGTGGTTCACTAGATGATGGTACCTGATATTGTGTAGTGGGCCACTAGATGATGTTTCTAGACATTGTGTAGTGGTTCACTAGATGGTGTTACTGGACATTGTGTAGTGGTTCACTAGATGATGGTACCTGATATTGTGTAGTGGGCCACTAGATGATGTTTCTAGACATTGTGTAGTGGTTCACTAGATGGTGTTACTGGACATTGTGTAGTGGTTCACTAGATGATGGTACCTGATATTGTGTAGTGGGCCACTAGATGATGTTTCTAGACATTGTGTAGTGGTTCACTAGATGATGGTACTGGATATTGTGTAGTGGTTCACTAGATGATGGTACGTTGTGTGTGGTTTGTGTGTTGGACATTGTGTAGTGGTTCACTAGATGATGGTACTGGATATTGTGTAGTGGTTCACTAGATGATGGTACTGGACATTGTGTAGTGGTTCACTAGATGATGGTACTGGATATTGTGTAGTGGTTCACTAGATGATGGTACTGGACATTGTGTAGTGGTTCACTAGATGATGGTACTGGATATTGTGTAGTGGTTCACTAGATGATGGTACTGGACATTGTGTAGTGGTTCACTAGATGATGGTACTGGACATTATGTAGTGGTTCACAAGATGATTGTACTGGACACTGTGTAGGGGTTCACTAGGTGATGGTACTGGACATTGTGTAGTGGTTCACTAGATGTTGGTACTGGGCATTGTTTGGTGGTTCACTAGATGATGGTACTGGACATTGTGTAGGGGTTCACTAGGTGATGGTACTGGACACTGTGTAGGGGTTTACTAGATGTTGGTACTGGACACTGTGTAGGGGTTCACTAGGTGATGGTACTGGACATTGTGTAGTGGTTCACTAGATGGTGGTACTGGTCATTGTGTAGTGGTTCACTAGATTATGGTACTGGACATTGTGTAGTGGTTCACTAGATGGTGATACTGGTCATTGTGCAGTGGTTCACTAGATGATGGTACTGGGCATTTTGTGGTGTTTCACTAGATGGTGGTACTGGGCATTTTGTAATGGTTCACTAGATGATGGTACTGGACATTGTGTAGTGGTTCACAAGATGATGGTTCTGGACATTGTGTAGTGGTTCACTAGATGGTGGTACTGGACATTGTGTAGTGGTTCTCTAGATGATGGTACTGGACATTGTGTAATGGTTCACTAGATGGTGATACTGGACATTGTGCAGTGGTTCACTAGATGATGGTACTGGGCATTGTGTGGTTTTTCACTAGATGGTGGTACTGGACATTGTGTAGTGGTTCACTAGGTGGTGGTACTGGACATTGTGTAGTGGTTCATTAGATGATGGTACTGGACATTGTGTAGTGGTTCACTAGATGATGGTACTGGGCATTGTGTAGTGGGCCACTAGATGGTGGTACTGGACATTGTGTAGAGGTTCACTAGATGATGGTACTGGACATTGTGTAGTGGTTCACTAGATGGTGGTACTGGAAATTGTGTAGTGGTTCACTAGATGGTGGTACTGGACACTGTGTAGTGGTTCACTAGATGATCTTACTGGACATTGTGTAGTTGTTCATTAGATGATGGTACTGGACATTGTGTAGTGGTTCACTAGATGATTGTACTGTACACTGTGTAGGGGATCACTAGGTGATGGTACTGGACACTGTGTAGGGATTCACTAGATGGTGGTACTGGACACTGTGTAGGGGTTCACTAGGTAATGGTACTGGACATTGTGTAGTGGGCCACTAGATGATGGTACTGGACATTGTGTAGTGGTTCACTAGATGATGATACTGGACACTGTGTAGAGATTCACTAGATGATGATACTGGACACTGTGTAGAGATTCACTAGGTGGTGGTACTGGGCATTGTGTAGTGTTTCACTAGATGATGGTACTGGACATTGTGTAGTGGTTCACTAGATGATTGTACTGGACATTGTGTAGGGGTTCACTAGATGATGGTACTGGACATTGTGTAGGGGTTCACTAGATGATTGTACTGGACATTGTGTAGGGGTTCACTAGATGATTGTACTGGACATTGTGTAGGGGTTCACTAGATGATGGTACTGGACATTGTGTAGTGGGCCACTAGATGATGGTACTGGACATTGTGTAGTGGTTCACTAGATGATGGTACTGGACATTGTGTAGTGGGCCACTAGATGATGGTACTGGACATTGTGTAGTGGTTCACTAGATGGTGGTACTGGACATTGTGTAGTGGTTCACTAGATGGTGGTACTGGACATTGTGTAGTGGTTCACTAGATGGTGGTACTGGACATTGTGTAGTGGTTCACTAGATGTGGTACTGGACATTTTGTAGTGGTTCATTAGATGATGGTACTGGACATTGTGTAGTGGTTCACTAGATGATGGTACTGGACATTGTTTAGTGGTTCACTAGATGATGGTACTGTGCATTGTGTAGTGGTTCACTAGATGATGGTACTGGACACTGTGTAGGGGTTCACTAGGTGATGGTACTGGATACTGTGTAGGGGTTCACTAGATGGTGGTACTGGACACTGTAGGGGTTCACTAGATGATGCTACTGGACATTGTGTAGGGGTTCACTAGATGATGGTACTGGACATTGTGTAGTGGGCCACTAGATGATGGTACTGGACATTGTGTAGTGGTTCACTAGATGATGGTACTGGACATTGTGTAGTGGGCCACTAGATGATGGTACTGGGCACTGTGTAGTGGTTCACTAGATGATGGTACCTGATATTGTGTAGTGGTTCACTAGATGGTGTTTCTGGACATTGTGTAGTGGTTCACTAGATGGTGGTACTGGACATTGTGTAGTGGTTCACTAGATGATGGTACCTGATATTGTTTAGTGGTTCACTAGATGGTGTTTCTGGACATTGTGTAGTGGTTCACTAGATGATGATACTGGACATTGTGTAGTGGGCCACTAGATGATGGTACTGGACATTGTGTAGTGGTTCACTAGATGATGATACTGGACATTGTGTAGTGGTTCACTAGATGATGGTACTGGGCATTGTGTAGTGGGCCACTAGATGATGGTACAGGACATTGTGTAGTGGTTCACTAGATGGTGGTACTGGGCATTGTGTAGTGGGCCACTAGATGATGGTACTGGACATTGTGTAGTGGTTCACTAGATGGTGGTACTGTGCATTGTGTAGTGGGCCACTAGATGGTGGTACTGGACATTGTGTAGTTGTTCACTAGATGATGGTACAGGACATTGTGTAGTGGTTCACTAGATGGTGATACTGGACATTGTGTAGTGATTCACTAGATGGTGGTACTGGGCATTGTGTAGTGGGCCACTAGATGGTTGTACTGGACATTGTGTAGTGGTTCACTAGATAATGGTACTGGACAGTGTGTAGTGTTTCACTAGATGATGGTACTGGACATTGTGTAGTGGTTCACTAGATGATGGTACTGGACATTGTGTAGTGGGCCACTAGATGATGGTTCTGGACATTGTGTAGTGGTTCACTAGATGGTGGTACTGGACATTGTGTAGGGGTTCACTAGATGGTGGTACTGGACACTGTGTAGTGGTTCACTAGATGGTGGTACTGGACACTGTGTAGGGGTTCACTAGATGGTGGTACTGGACATTGTGTAGTGGTTCACTAGATGATGATACTGGACATTGTGTAGTGGTTCACTAGATGATGGTACCTGATATTGTGTAGTGGTTCACTAGATGGTGTTTCTGGACATTGTGTAGTGGTTCACTAGATGGTGGTACTGGACATTGTATAGTGGTTCACTAGATGGTGGTACTGGATATTGTGTAGTGGTTCACTAGATGGTGTTTCTGGACATTGTGTAGTGGGCCACTAGATGGTGGTACTGGGCATTGTGTAGTGGGCCACTAGATGATGGTACTGGGCATTGTGTAGTGGGCCACTAGATGGTGGTACTGGACATTGTGTAGTGGTTCACTAGATGGTGGTACTGGGCATTGTGTAGTGGGCCACTAGATGATGGTACTGGACATTGTGTAGTGGTTCACTAGATGTTGGTACTGTGCATTGTGTAGTGGGCCACTAGATGGTGGTACTGGACATTGTGTAGTGGTTCACTAGATGATGGTACAGGACATTGTGTAGTGGTTCACTAGATGATGGTACTCGACATTGTGTAGTGGTTCACTAGATGGTGGTACTGGGCATTGTGTAGTGGGCCACTAGATGATGGTACTGGACATTGTGTAGTGGTTCACTAGATGGTGGTACTGTGCATTGTGTAGTGGGCCACTAGATGGTGGTACTGGACATTGTGTAGTGGTTCACTAGATGATGGTACAGGACATTGTGTAGTGGTTCACTAGATGATGGTACTGGACATTGTGTAGTGGTTCACTAGATGGTGGTACTGGGCATTGTGTAGTGGGTCACTAGATGATGGTACTGGGCAATGTGTAGGGGTTCACTAGATGATGGTACTGGACATTGTGTAGTGGTTCACTAGATGATGGTACTGGACATTGTGTAGTGGTTCACTAGATGATGGTACTGGACATTGTGTAGTGGTTCACTAGATGGTGGTACTGGACATTGTGTAGTGGTTCACTAGATGATGGTTCTGGACATTGTGTAGTGGTTCACTAGATGGTGATACTGGACATTGTGTAGTGGTTCACTAGATGGTGGTACTGGGCATTGTGTAGTGGGCCACTAGATAATGGTACTGGACATTGTGTAGTGTTTCACTAGATGATGGTACTGGACATTGTGTAGTGGTTCACTAGATGATGGTACTGGACATTGTGTAGTGGGCCACTAGATGATGGTACTGGACATTGTGTAGTGGTTCACTAGATGATGGTACTGGACATTGTTTAGTGGTTCACTAGATGATGGTACTGGACATTGTTTAGTGGTTCACTAGATGATGGTACTGGACACTGTGTAGGGGTTCACTAGGTGATGGTACTGGACATTGTGTAGTGGTTCACTAGATGATTGTACTGGACATTGTGTAGTGGTTCACTCGATGATGGTACTGGACATTGTGTAGTGGTTCACTAGATGGTGGTACTGGGCAGTGTGTAGTGGGCCACTAGATGATGGTACTGGACACTGTGTAGTGGTTCACTAGATGATGGTACTGGACATTGTTTAGTGGTTCACTAGATGATGGTACTGGACACTGTGTAGGGGTTCACTAGGTGATGGTACTGGACATTGTGTAGTGGTTCACTAGATGATTGTACTGGGCATTTTGTAGTGGTTCACTAGATGGTGATACTGGACATTGTGTAGTGGTTCACTAGATGGTGGTACTGGGCATTGTGTAGTGGGCCACTAGATGGTGGTACTGGACATTGTGTAGTGGTTCACTAGATAATGGTACTGGACATTGTGTAGTGGTTCACTAGATGATGGTACTGGACATTGTGTAGTGGTTCACTAGATGATGGTACTGGACATTGTGTAGTGGTTCACTAGATGATGGTACCTGATATTGTGTAGTGGGCCACTAGATGATGTTTCTAGACATTGTGTAGTGGTTCACTAGATGGTGGTACTGGACATTGTGTAGTGGTTCACTAGATGATGGTTCTGGACATTGTGTAGTGGTTCACTAGATGATGGTACTGGGCATTGTGTAGTGGTTCACTAGATGGTGGTACTGGATACTGTGTAGTGGTTCACTAGATGGTGGTACTGGACACTGTGTAGTGGTTCACTAGATGATGGTTCTGGACATTGTGTAGTGGTTCACTAGATGATGGTACTGGACATTGTGTAGTGGTTCACTAGATGATGGTACTGGGCATTGTGTAGTGGTTCACTAGATGATGGTACTGGACATTGTGTAGTGGTTCACTAGATGATGATACTGGACATTGTGTAGGGGTTCACTAGATGGTGGTACTGGACATTGTGTAGTGGTTCACTAGATGGTGGTACTGGACATTGTGTAGTGGTTCACTAGATGGTGGTACTGGACATTGTGTAGTGGGCCACTAGATGATGGTACTGGACATTGTGTAGTGGTTCACAAGATGATGGTACTGGACACTGTGTAGGGGTTCACTAGATGGTGGTACTGGACATTGTGTAGTGGTTCACTAGATGGTGGTACTGGACATTGTGTAGTGGTTCACTAGATGGTGGTACTGGACATTGAGTAGTGGTTCACTAGATGGTGTTTCTGGACATTGTGTAGTGGTTCACTAGAAGATGGTACTGGACATTGTGTAGTGGTTCACTAGATGGTGGTACTGGACATTGTGTAGTGGTTCACTAGATGGTGGTACTGGACATTGTTTAGTGGTTCACTAGATGATGGTACTGGACATTGTGTAGTGGGCCACTAGATGATGGTACTGGACATTGTGTAGTGGTTCACTAGATGATGGTACTGGACATTGTGTAGTGGTTCACTAGATGATGGTACTGGACATTGTGTAGTGGTTCACTAGATGATGGTACTGGACATTGTGTAGTGGGCCACTAGATGATGGTACTGGACATTGTGTAGTGGTTCACTAGATGGTGGTACTGGACATTGTTTAGTGGTTCACTAGATGATGGTACTGGACATTGTTTAGTGGTTCACTAGATGATGGTACTGGACATTGTGTAGTGGTTCACTAGATGGTGGTACTGGACATTGTTTAGTGGTTCACTAGATGATGGTACTGGACATTGTGTAGTGGGCCACTAGATGATGGTACTGGACATTGTGTAGTGGTTCACTAGATGATGGTACTGGACATTGTGTAGTGGTTCACTAGATGATGGTACTGGACATTGTGTAGTGGTTCACTAGATGATGGTACTGGACATTGTGTAGTGGGCCACTAGATGATGGTACTGGACATTGTGTAGGGGTTCACTAGGTGGTGGTACTGGACATTGTGTAGTGGTTCACTAGATGGTGGTACTGTGCATTGTGTAGTGGGCCACTAGATGGTGGTACTGGACATTGTGTAGTGGTTCACTAGATGATGGTACAGGACATTGTGTAGTGGTTCACTAGATGATGGTACTGGACATTGTGTAGTGGTTCACTAGATGGTGGTACTGGGCATTGTGTAGTGGGTCACTAGATGATGGTACTGGGCAATGTGTAGGGGTTCACTAGATGATGGTACCGGACATTGTGTAGTGGTTCACTAGATGATGGTACTGGACATTGTGTAGTGGTTCACTAGATGATGGTACTGGACATTGTGTAGTGGTTCACTAGATGGTGGTACTGGACATTGTGTAGTGGTTCACTAGATGGTGGTTCTGGACATTGTGTAGTGGTTCACTAGATGGTGATACTGGACATTGTGTAGTGGTTCACTAGATGGTGGTACTGGGCATTGTGTAGTGGGCCACTAGATAATGGTACTGGACATTGTGTAGTGTTTCACTAGATGATGGTACTGGACATTGTGTAGTGGTTCACTAGATGATGGTACTGGACATTGTGTAGTGGGCCACTAGATGATGGTACTGGACATTGTGTAGTGGTTCACTAGATGATGGTACTGGACATTGTTTAGTGGTTCACTAGATGATGGTACTGGACATTGTTTAGTGGTTCACTAGATGATGGTACTGGACACTGTGTAGGGGTTCACTAGGTGATGGTACTGGACATTGTGTAGTGGTTCACTAGATGATTGTACTGGACATTGTGTAGTGGTTCACTCGATGATGGTACTGGACATTGTGTAGTGGTTCACTAGATGGTGGTACTGGGCAGTGTGTAGTGGGCCACTAGATGATGGTACTGGACACTGTGTAGTGGTTCACTAGATGATGGTACTGGACATTGTTTAGTGGTTCACTAGATGATGGTACTGGACACTGTGTAGGGGTTCACTAGGTGATGGTACTGGACATTGTGTAGTGGTTCACTAGATGATTGTACTGGGCATTTTGTAGTGGTTCACTAGATGGTGATACTGGACATTGTGTAGTGGTTCACTAGATGGTGGTACTGGGCATTGTGTAGTGGGCCACTAGATGGTGGTACTGGACATTGTGTAGTGGTTCACTAGATAATGGTACTGGACATTGTGTAGTGGTTCACTAGATGATGGTACTGGACATTGTGTAGTGGTTCACTAGATGATGGTACTGGACATTGTGTAGTGGTTCACTAGATGATGGTACCTGATATTGTGTAGTGGGCCACTAGATGATGTTTCTAGACATTGTGTAGTGGTTCACTAGATGGTGGTACTGGACATTGTGTAGTGGTTCACTAGATGATGGTTCTGGACATTGTGTAGTGGTTCACTAGATGATGGTACTGGGCATTGTGTAGTGGTTCACTAGATGGTGGTACTGGATACTGTGTAGTGGTTCACTAGATGGTGGTACTGGACACTGTGTAGTGGTTCACTAGATGATGGTTCTGGACATTGTGTAGTGGTTCACTAGATGATGGTACTGGACATTGTGTAGTGGTTCACTAGATGATGGTACTGGGCATTGTGTAGTGGTTCACTAGATGATGGTACTGGACATTGTGTAGTGGTTCACTAGATGATGATACTGGACATTGTGTAGGGGTTCACTAGATGGTGGTACTGGACATTGTGTAGTGGTTCACTAGATGGTGGTACTGGACATTGTGTAGTGGTTCACTAGATGGTGGTACTGGACATTGTGTAGTGGGCCACTAGATGATGGTACTGGACATTGTGTAGTGGTTCACAAGATGATGGTACTGGACACTGTGTAGGGGTTCACTAGATGGTGGTACTGGACATTGTGTAGTGGTTCACTAGATGGTGGTACTGGACATTGTGTAGTGGTTCACTAGATGGTGGTACTGGACATTGAGTAGTGGTTCACTAGATGGTGTTTCTGGACATTGTGTAGTGGTTCACTAGAAGATGGTACTGGACATTGTGTAGTGGTTCACTAGATGGTGGTACTGGACATTGTGTAGTGGTTCACTAGATGGTGGTACTGGACATTGTTTAGTGGTTCACTAGATGATGGTACTGGACATTGTGTAGTGGGCCACTAGATGATGGTACTGGACATTGTGTAGTGGTTCACTAGATGATGGTACTGGACATTGTGTAGTGGTTCACTAGATGATGGTACTGGACATTGTGTAGTGGTTCACTAGATGATGGTACTGGACATTGTTTAGTGGTTCACTAGATGATGGTACTGGACATTGTGTAGTGGTTCACTAGATGGTGGTACTGGACATTGTTTAGTGGTTCACTAGATGATGGTACTGGACATTGTGTAGTGGGTCACTAGATGATGGTACTGGACATTGTGTAGTGGTTCACTAGATGATGGTACTGGACATTGTGTAGTGGTTCACTAGATGATGGTACTGGACATTGTGTAGTGGTTCACTAGATGATGGTACTGGACATTGTGTAGTGGGTCACTAGATGATGGTACTGGACATTGTGTAGGGGTTCACTAGGTGGTGGTACTGGACATTGTTTAGTGGTTCACTAGATGATGGTACTGGACATTGTTTAGTGGTTCACTAGATGATGGTACTGGACATTGTGTAGTGGTTCACTAGATGGTGGTACTGGGCATTGTGTAGGGTTCACTAGATGATGGTACTGGACATTGTGTAGTGGTTCACTAGATGGTGGTACTGGACACTGTGTATGGGTTCACTAGATGATGCTATTGGACATTGTGTAGTGGTTCACTAGATGATGGTACTGGACATTGTGTAGTGGTTCACTAGATGATGGTATTGGGCATTGTTTAGTTGTTCACTAGATGATGGTACTGGACATTGTGTAGTGGTTCACTAGATGATGGTACTGGACTTTGTGTAGTGGTTCACTAGATGATGGTACTGGGCATTTTGTAGTGGGCCACTATATGGTGGTACTGGACATTGTGTAGGGGTTCACTAAATGATGGCACTGGACATTGTGTAGTGGTTCACTAGATGATGGTACTGGATATTGTGTAGTGGTTCACTAGATGGTGGTACTGGACATTGTGTAGTGGTTCACTAGATGGTGGTACTGGACATTGTGTAGTGGTTCACTAGATGGTGGTACTGGACACTGTGTAGTGGTTCACTAGATGGTGGTACTGGACATTGTGTAGTGGTTCACTAGATGATGGTACTGGGCATGTGTAGTGTCATTATGGAAGCTGTTTTTAATGCAGTTTATGATAAAGATTTATTATAATGAATATATAAGAAATAGGAAATATAGCAAATCTGTTTTCCGATGCACCGACAACGATGTTTTCCGATGCACAGACACCAAGGTTTTCCGATGCACCGATAACGAGGGTTTCTGATGCACGTTTTCTTTCACAAATCGATACTGCTTGAACACATTTTAGAGACAATGATCAAATAGTGCTCCATACAAAATTGCATCACAGACGTGTCTTGTAATTTCCGAGAAGAATTAAGAACATTTGGCACTCATTTGACCTTATTTGCACATATCGACCTAATTTGAGCATTCATCGACTGATTGTGCTATGAAGTGTTATGATGATATGACCACTTGTTTAGAAGTTGGAGTTTGTAGCAAAATGTAATGTTTAATTTGTCCATATGTTTGTCTTTAACGTGTATTGAGGGGTTATGTATGAGGTGTATTGAGGGGTTATGTATGAGGTGTATTGAGGGGTTATGTATGAGGTGTATTGAGGGGTTATGTATGAGGTGTATTGAGGGGTTATGTATGAGGTGTATTGAGGGGTTATGTATGAGGTGTATTGAGGGGTTATGTATGAGGTGTATTGAGGGTTATGTATGAGGTGTATGAGGGGTTATGTATGAGGTGTATTGAGGTTTTGTATGAGTTGTATTGAGGGTTATGTATGAGGTGTATTGAGGGTTATGTATGAGGTGTATTGAGGGGTTATGTATGAGGGGTGTATTGAGGGGTTATGTAGAGGTGTATTGAGGGGTTATGATGAGGTGTATTGAGGGGTTATGTATGAGGTGTATTGAGGGGTTATGTATGAGGTGTATTGAGGGTTATGTATGAGGTGTATTGAGGGGTTATGTATGAGGGTATTGAGGGTTATTTATGAGGTGTATTGGGGGTTATGTATGAGGTGTATTGAGGGTTATGTATGAGGTGTATTGAGGGGTTATGTATGAGGTGTATTGAGGGGTTATGTATGAGGTGTATTGAGGGGTTATGTATGGGTGTTTGAGGGTTATGTATGAGGTGTATTGAGGGGTTATGTATGAGGTGTTTGGGGTTTTTGTTGGGTGTTTGGTTTGTTGGGTGTATTGGGGGGTTATGTATGAGGTGTATTGAGGGGTTATGTATGAGGTGTATTGAGGGGTTATGTATGAGTGTTTGGGTTTGTTGGGTGTATGAGGGGTTATGTATGAGGTGTATTGAGGGGTTATGTATGGGTGTATTGAGGGTTTTGTATGAGGTGTATTGAGGGGTTATGTATGAGGTGTATTGAGGGTTATGTATGAGGTGTATTGAGGGTTATGTATGAGGTGTATTGAGGGGTTATGTATGAGGTGTATTGAGGGGTTATGTATGAGGTGTATTGAGGGGTTATGTATGAGGTGTATTGAGGGGTTATGTATGAGGTGTATTGAGGGGTTATGTATGAGGTGTATTGAGGGGTTATGTATGAGGTGTATTGAGGGGTTATGTATGAGGTGTATTGAGGGGTTATGTATGAGGTGCTAGAGTTTTGTCTCTGAATGCTTAAGAAATTAGATTAGTTAGGTAGTAATATTCTCATTTAATGATGTTACAAAGAGAACTAAATTGAAAACCGGTGAAACAGAATCAATACTTGCTTGAGATACAAGATCTTTCAGATTCATTACTACACACCTTATGCCGCCTGATACACTACACGACTAGAACAGTCGCATTATGCCACCTGATACACTACACGACTAGAAAGGTCGCATTATGCAACCTGATACACTACACGACTAGAACAGTCGCATTATGCAACCTGATACACTACACGACTAGAACAGTCGCATTATGCCACCTGATACACTACACGACTAGAACAGTCGCATTATGCAACCTGATACACTACACGACTAGAACAGTCGCAGTATGCAACCTGATACACTACACGACTAGAACAGTCGCATTATGCAACCTGATACACTACACGACTAGAACAGTCGCACCTGATACACTACACGACTAGAACAGTCGCACCTGATACACTACACGACTAGAACAGTCGCATTATGCAACCTGATACACTACACGACTAGAACAGTCGCATTATGCAACCTGATACACTACACGACTAGAACAGTCGCATTATGCCACCTGATACACTACACGACTAGAACAGTCGCATTATGCAACCTGATACACTACACGACTAGAAGAGTTGCATTATGCAACCTGATACACTACACGACTAGAACAGTCGCACCTGATACACTACACGACTAGAACAGTCGCACCTGATACACTACACGACTAGAACAGTCGCACCTGATACACTACACGACTAGAACAGTCGCACCTGATACACTACACGACTAGAACAGTCGCACCTGATACACTACACGACTAGAACAGTCGCATTATGCCACCTGATACACTACACGACTAGAACAGTCGCATTATGCAACCTGATACACCACACGACTAGAACAGTCGCATTATGCAACCTGATACACTACACGACTAGAACAGTCACACCTGATACACTACACGACTAGAACATTCGCATTATGCAACCTGATACACTACACGACTAGAACAGTCGCATTATGCAACCTGATACACTACACGACTAGAACAGTCGCATTATGCCACCTGATACACTACACGACTAGAACAGTCGTATTATGCAACCTGATACACCACACGACTAGAACAGTCGCATTATGCAACCTGATACACCACACGACTAGAACAGTCGCACCTGATACACTACACGACTAGAACAGTCGTAATATTCAACCTGATACACTACACGACTAGAACAGTCGCATTATGCAACCTGATACACCACACGACTAGAACAGTCGCACCTGATACACTACACGACTAGAACAGTCGTATTATGCAACCTGATACACTACACGACTAGAACAGTCGCATTATGCAACCTGATACACCACACGACTAGAACAGTCGCATTATGCAACCTGATACACTACACGACTAGAACAGTCACACCTGATACACTACACGACTAGAACATTCGCATTATGCAACCTGATACACTACACGACTAGAACAGTCGCATTATGCAACCTGATACACTACACGACTAGAACAGTCGCATTATGCCACCTGATACACTACACGACTAGAACAGTCGCATTATGCAACCGGATACACTACACGACTAGAACAGTCGCATTATGCAACCTGATACACTACACGACTAGAACAGTCGCATTATGCCACCTGATACACTACACGACTAGAACAGTCGCATTATGCCACCTGATACACTACACGACTAGAACAGTCGCATTATGCCACCTGATACACTACACGACTAGAACAGTCGCACCTGATACATTACACGACTAAAACAGTCGCACCTGATACACTACACGACTAGAACAGTCGCATTATGCCACCTGATACACTACACGACTAAAACAGTCGCATTATGCAACCTGATACACTACACGACTAGAACAGTCGCATTATGCAACCTGATACACTGCACGACTAGAACAGTCGCACCTGATACAATACACGACTAGAACAGTCGCATTATGCCACAGGATACACTACACGACTAGAACAGTCGCACCTGATACACTACACGACTAGAACAGTCACATTATGCCACCTGATACACTACACGACGAGAACAGTCACACCTGATACATTACACCACTAGAACAGTCGCATTATGCCACCTGATACACTACACGACTAGAACAGTCGCACCTGATACACTACACCACTAGAACAGTCGCATTATGCAACCTGATACACTACACGACTAGAACAGTCGCACCTGATACACTACACGACTAGAACAGTCGCATTATCCAACCTGATACACTACACGACTAGACCAGTCGCACCTGATACACTACACGACTAGAACAGTCGCATTATGCAACCTGATACACTGCACGACTAGAACAGTCGCATTATACCACCTGATACACTACACGACTAGAACAGTCGCACCTGATAAACTACACGACTAGAACAGTCGCATTATGACACCTGGTACACTACACGACTAGAACAGTCGCATTATGCCACCTGATACACTACACGACTAGAACAGTCGCACCTGATACACTACACGACTAGAACAGTCGCATTATGCAACCTGATACACTACACGACTAGAACATTCGCATTATGCAACCTGATACACTACACGACTAGAACATTCGCATTATGCAACCTGATACACTACACGACTAGAACAGTCGCATTATGCTACCTGATACATTACACGACTAGAACAGTCGCACCTGATACACTACACGACTAGAACAGTCACATTATGCCACCTGATACACTACACGACGAGAACAGTCATACCTGATACATTACACCACTAGAACAGTCGCATTATGCCACCTGATACACTACACGACTAGAACAGTCGCATTATGCAACCTGATACACTACACGACTAGAACAGTCGCACCTGATACACTACACGACTAGAACAGTCGCATTATCCAACCTGATACACTACACGACTAGACCAGTCGCACCTGATACACTACACGACTAGAACAGTCGCATTATGCAACCTGATACACTGCACGACTAGAACAGTCGCATTATACCACCTGATACACTACACGACTAGAACAGTCGCACCTGATAAACTACACGACTAGAACAGTCGCATTATGACACCTGGTACACTACACGACTAGAACAGTCGCATTATGCCACCTGATACACTACACGACTAGAACAGTCGCACCTGATACACTACACGACTAGAACAGTCGCATTATGCAACCTGATACACTACACGACTAGAACAGTCACACCTGATACACTACACGACTAGAACATTCGCATTATGCAACCTGATACACTACACGACTAGAACAGTCGCATTATGCTACCTGATACACTACACGACTAGAACAGTCGCACCTGATACACTACACGACTAGAACAGTCGCATTATGCCACCTGATACACTAAACGACTAGAACAGTCGCATTATGCCACCTGATACACTACACGACTAGAACAGTCGCACCTGATACACTACACGACTAGAACAGTCGCATTATGCCACCTGATACACTACACGACTAGAACAGTCGCATTATGCCACCTGATACACTGCATGACTAGAACAGTCGCATTATACCACCTGATACACTACACGACTAGAACAGTCGCACCTGATACACTACACGACTAGAACAGTCGCATTATGACACCTTATACATTACACGACTAGAACAGTCGCATTATGCCACCTGATACACTACACGACTAGAACAGTCGCATTATGCAACCTGATACACTACACGACTAGAACAGTCGCACCTGATACACTACACGACTAGAACAGTCGCGTTATGCAACCTGATACACTACACGACTAGAACAGTCGCATTATGCAACCTGATACACTACACGACTAGAACATTCGCATTATGCAACCTGATACACTACACGACTAGAACAGTCGCATTATGCAACCTGATACACTACACGACTAGAACAGTCGCATTATGCAACCTGATACACTACACGACTAGAACAGTCACACCTGATACACTACACGACTAGAACATTCGCATTATGCAACCTGATACACTACACGACTAGAACAGTCGCATTATGCAACCTGATACACTACACGACTAGAACAGTCGCATTATGCAACATGATACACTACACGACTAGAACAGTCGCATTATGCCACCTGATACACTACACAACTAGAACAGTCGCACCTGATACACTACACGACTAGAACAGTCGCATTATGCAACCTGATACACTACATGACTAGAACAGTCGCATTATGCCACCTGATACACTACACAACTAGAACAGTCGCAACTGATACACTGCACGACTAGAACAGTCGCACCTGATACAATACACGACTAGAACAGTCGCATTATGCCACAGGATACACTACACGACTAGAACAGTCGCATTATGCCACCTGATACAATACACGACGAGAACAGTCACACCTGATACACTACACCACTAGAACAGTTGCATTATGCCACCTGATACACTACACGACTAGAACAGTCGCATTATGCAACCTGATACACTACACGACTAGAACAGTCGCATTATGCCACCTGATACACTACACGACTAGAACAGTCGCACCTGATACACTACACGACTAGAACAGTCGCATTATCCAACCTGATACACTACACGACTAGAACAGTCGCACCTGATACACTACACGACTAGAACAGTCGCATTATCCAACCTGATACACTACACGACTAGAACAGTCGCACCTGATACACTACACGACTAGAATAGTCGCATTATGACACCTTATACACTACACGACTAGAACAGTCGCATTATGCCACCTGATACACTACACGACTAGAACAGTCGCATTATGCAACCTGATACACTACACGACTAGAACAGTCGCATTATGCAACCAGATACACTACACGACTAGAACAGTCACACCTGATACACTACACGACTAGAACATTCGCATTATGCAACCTGATACACTACACGACTAGAACAGTCGCATTATGCCACAGGATACACTACACGACTAGAACAGTCGCACCTGATACACTACACGACTAGAACAGTCGCATTATGCCACATGATACACTGCACGACTAGAACAGTCGCATTATGCAACCTGATACACTACACGACTAGAACAGTCGCATTATGCCACCTGATACACTACACGACTAGAACAGTCGCATTATACCACCTGATACACTACACGACTAGAACAGTCGCATTATGCCTCCTGATACACTACACGACTAGAACAGTCGCATTATGCCACCTGATACACTACACGACTAGAACAGTTGCATTATGCCACCTGATACAATACACGACTAGAACAGTCGCATTATGCCAACTGATACACTACACGACTAGAACAGTCGCATTATGCAACCTGATACACTACACGAATAGAACAGTCGCATTATGCCACCTGATACACTACACGACTAGAACAGTTGCATTATGCCACCTGATACAATACACGACTAGAACAGTTGCATTATGCCACCTGATACAATACACGACTAGAACAGTCGCACCTGATACACTACACGACTAGAACAGTCGCATTATGCCACCTGATACACTACACGACTAGAACAGTCGCATTATGCCACCTGATACACTACACGACTAGAACAGTCGCACCTGATACACTACACGACTTGAACAGTCGCATTATGCAACCTGATACACTAAACGACTAGAACAGTCGCACCTGATACACTACACGACTAGAACAGTCGAACCTGATACACTACACGTCTAGAACAGTCGCATTATGCCACCTGATACATTACACAACTAGAACAGTCGCACATGATACACTACACGACTAGAACAGTCGCATTATCCCACCTGATAAACTACACGACTAGAACAGTCGCATTATGCAACCTGATACACTACACGAATAGAACAGTCGCATTATGCCACCTGATACACTACACGACTAGAACAGTCGCACCTGATACACTACACGACTAGAACAGTCGCATTATGCAACCTGATACACTACACGACTAGAACAGTCGCACCTGATACACTACACGACTAGAACAGTCGCATTATGCAACCTGATACACTACACGACTAGAACAG
>CM026390.1:6991262-7070413 GCA_014843695.1 Archivesica marissinica | reverse complement strand
CACTACACGACTAGAACAGTCGCATTATGCCACCTGATAAACTACACGACTAGAACAGTCGCATTATGCAACCTGATACACTACACGAATAGAACAGTCGCATTATGCCACCTGATACAATACACGACTAGAACAGTCGCATTATGCCAACTGATACACTACACGACTAGAACAGTCGCATTATGCAACCTGATACACTACACGACTAGAACAGTCGCATTATGCAACCTGATACACTACACGACTAGAACAGTCGCACCTGATACACTACACGACTAGAACAGTCGCATTATGCCACCTGATACACTACACGACTAGAACAGTCGCATTATGCCACCTGATACACTACACGACTAGAACAGTCGCATTATGCAACCTGATACACTACACGACTAGAACAGTCGCAGTATGCAACCTGATACACTACACGACTAGAACAGTCGCACCTGATACACTACACGACTAGAACAGTCGAACCTGATACACTACACGACTAGAACAGTCGCATTATGCAACCTGATACACTACACGAATAGAACAGTCGCAATATGCCACCTGATACACTACACGACTAGAACAGTCGCATTATGCCACCTGATACACTACACGACTAGAACAGTCGCATTATGCCACCTGATACAATACACGACTAGAACAGTCGCATTATGCCACCTGATACACTACACGACTAGAACAGTCGCATTATGCCACCTGATACACTACACGACTAGAACAGTCGCATTATGCCACCTGATACAATACACGACTAGAACAGTCGCATTATGCCACCTGATACATTACACGACTAGAACAGTCGCATTATGCCACCTGATACACTACACGACTAGAACAGTTGCATTATGCCACCTGATACAATACACGACTAGAACAGTCGCATTATGCCAACTGATACACTACACGACTAGAACAGTCGCATTACGCAACCTGATACACTATACGACTAGAACAGTCGCATTATGCCACAGGATACACTACACGACTAGAACAGTCGCATTATGCCACCTGATACACTACACGACTAGAATAGTCGCATTATGCCAACTGATACACTACACGACTAGAACAGTCGCACCTGATAAACTACACTACTAGAACAGTCGCATTATGCCACCTGATCAACTGCACGACTAGAACAGTCGCATTATGCAACCTGATACACTACACGACTAGAACAGTCGCATTATGCAACCTGATACACTACACGACTAGAACAGTCGCATTATGCCACCTGATACACTACACGACTAGAACAGTCGCATTATGCCACCTGATACAATACACGACTAGAACAGTCGCATTATGCCACCTGATACACTACACGACTAGAACAGTCGCATTATGCCACCTGATACACTACACGACTAGAACAGTCGCATTATGCCACCTGATACAATACACGACTAGAACAGTCGCATTATGCCACCTGATACATTACACGACTAGAACAGTCGCATTATGCCACCTGATACACTACACGACTAGAACAGTTGCATTATGCCACCTGATACAATACACGACTAGAACAGTCGCATTATGCCAACTGATACACTACACGACTAGAACAGTCGCATTACGCAACCTGATACACTATACGACTAGAACAGTCGCATTATGCCACAGGATACACTACACGACTAGAACAGTCGCATTATGCCACCTGATACACTACACGACTAGAATAGTCGCATTATGCCACCTGATACACTACACGACTAGAACAGTCGCACCTGATAAACTACACTACTAGAACAGTCGCATTATGCCACCTGATCAACTGCACGACTAGAACAGTCGCACCTGATACACTACACGACTAAAACAGTCGCACCTGATACACTACACGACTAGAACAGTCGCATTATGCCACCTGATACACTACAAAACTAGAACAGTCGCACCTGATACACTACACGACTAAAACAGTCGCACCTGATACACTACACGACTAGAACAGTCGCATTATGCAACCTGATACACTACACGACTAGAACAGTCGCATTATGCCACCTGGTACACTACACGACTAGAACAGTCGCATTATGCAACCTGATACACTACACGACTAGAACAGTCGCATTATGCAACCTGATACACTACACGACTAGAACAGTCGCATTATGCAACCTGATACACTACACGACTAGAACAGTAGCATTATGCAACCTGATACACTACACGACTAGAACAGTCGCACCTGATACAATACACGACTAGAACAGTCGCATTATGCCACAGGATACACTACACGACTAGAACAGTCGCACATGATACACTACACGACTAGAACAGTCGCATTATGCCACCTGATACACTACACGATTAGAACAGTCACATTATGCAACCTGATACACTACACGACTAGAACAGTAGCATTATGCAACCTGATACACTACACGACTAGAACAGTCGCACCTGATACAATACACGACTAGAACAGTCGCATTATGCCACAGGATACACTACACGACTAGAACAGTCGCACATGATACACTACACGACTAGAACAGTCGCATTATGCCACCTGATACACTACACGACTAGAACAGTCGCATTATGCCACCTGATACAATACACGACTAGAACAGTCGCATTATGCCACCTGATACACTACACGACTAGAACAGTCGCATTATGCCACCTGATACAATACACGACTAGAACAGTCGCATTATGCCACCTGATACATTACACGACTAGAACAGTCGCATTATGCCACCTGATACACTACACGACTAGAACAGTTGCATTATGCCACCTGATACAATACACGACTAGAACAGTCGCATTATGCCAACTGATACACTACACGACTAGAACAGTCGCATTACGCAACCTGATACACTATACGACTAGAACAGTCGCATTATGCCACAGGATACACTACACGACTAGAACAGTCGCATTATGCCACCTGATACACTACACGACTAGAATAGTCGCATTATGCCAACTGATACACTACACGACTAGAACAGTCGCACCTGATAAACTACACTACTAGAACAGTCGCATTATGCCACCTGATCAACTGCACGACTAGAACAGTCGCATTATGCAACCTGATACACTACACGACTAGAACAGTCGCATTATGCAACCTGATACACTACACGACTAGAACAGTCGCATTATGCCACCTGATACACTACACGACTAGAACAGTCGCATTATGCCACCTGATACAATACACGACTAGAACAGTCGCATTATGCCACCTGATACACTACACGACTAGAACAGTCGCATTATGCCACCTGATACACTACACGACTAGAACAGTCGCATTATGCCACCTGATACAATACACGACTAGAACAGTCGCATTATGCCACCTGATACATTACACGACTAGAACAGTCGCATTATGCCACCTGATACACTACACGACTAGAACAGTTGCATTATGCCACCTGATACAATACACGACTAGAACAGTCGCATTATGCCAACTGATACACTACACGACTAGAACAGTCGCATTACGCAACCTGATACACTATACGACTAGAACAGTCGCATTATGCCACAGGATACACTACACGACTAGAACAGTCGCATTATGCCACCTGATACACTACACGACTAGAATAGTCGCATTATGCCACCTGATACACTACACGACTAGACCAGTCGCACCTGATAAACTACACTACTAGAACAGTCGCATTATGCCACCTGATCAACTGCACGACTAGAACAGTCGCACCTGATACACTACACGACTAAAACAGTCGCACCTGATACACTACACGACTAGAACAGTCGCATTATGCCACCTGATACACTACAAAACTAGAACAGTCGCACCTGATAAACTACACGACTAAAACAGTCGCACCTGATACACTACACGACTAGAACAGTCGCATTATGCAACCTGATACACTACACGACTAGAACAGTCGCATTATGCCACCTGGTACACTACACGACTAGAACAGTCGCATTATGCAACCTGATACACTACACGACTAGAACAGTCGCATTATGCAACCTGATACACTACACGACTAGAACAGTCGCATTATGCAACCTGATACACTACACGACTAGAACAGTAGCATTATGCAACCTGATACACTACACGACTAGAACAGTCGCACCTGATACAATACACGACTAGAACAGTCGCATTATGCCACAGGATACACTACACGACTAGAACAGTCGCACATGATACACTACACGACTAGAACAGTCGCATTATGCCACCTGATACACTACACGACTAGAACAGTCACACCTGATACACTACACGACTAGAACAGTCGCATTATGCCACCTGATACATTACACGACGAGAACAGTCACACCTGATACACTACACCACTAGAACAGTCGCATTATGCCACCTGATACACTACACGACTAGAACAGTTGCATTATGCCACCTGATACAATACACGACTAGAACAGTCGCATTATACAACCTGATACACTACACGACTAGAACAGTCGCATTATGCAACCTGATACACTACACGACTAGAACAGTCGCATTATGCAACCTGATACACTACACGACTAGAACAGTCGCATTATGCAACCTGATACACTACACGACTAGAACAGTCGCATTATGCCACCTGATACACTACACGACTAGAACAGTCGTATTATGCAACCCGATACACTACACTACTAGAACAGTCGCATTATACAACCTGATACACTACACGACTAGATCAGTCACACCTGATACACTACACGACTAGAACATTCGCATTAAGCAACCTGATACACTACACGACTAGAACAGTCGCATTATGCAACCTGATACACTACACGACTAGAACAGTCGCATTATGCCACCTGATACACTACACGACTAGAACAGTCGCATTATGCCACCTGATACAATACACGACTAGAACAGTCGCATTATGCAACCTGATACACTACACGACTAGAACAGTCACATTATGCAACCTGATACACCACACGACTAGAACAGTCGCACCTGATACACTACACGACTAGAACAGTCGCACCTGATACACTACACGACTAGAACAGTCGCATTATGCCACCTGATACACTACACAACTAGAACAGTCGCACATGATACACTACACGACTAGAACAGTCGCATTATGCCACCTGATACACTACACGACTAGAACAGTCGCATTATGCAACCTGATACACTACACGACTAGAACAGTCGCATTATGCAACCTGATACACTACACGACTAGAACAGTCGCATTATGCAACCTGATACACTACACGACTAGAACAGTCGCATTATGCAACCTGATACACTACACGACTAGAACAGTCGCATTATGCAACCTGATACACTACACGACTAGAACAGTCGCATTATGCAACCTGATACACTACACGACTAGAACAGTCGCACCTGATACACTACACGACTAGAACAGTCGCATTATGCAACCTGATACACTACACGACTAGAACAGTCGCATTATGCAACCTGATACACTACACGACTAGAACAGTCGCATTATGCAACCTGATACACTACACGACTAGAACAGTCGCATTATGCAACCTGATACACTACACGACTAGAACAGTCGCATTATGCAACCTGATACACTACACGACTAGAACAGTCGCATTATGATACCTGATACACTACACGACTAGAACAGTCGCATTATGCCACCTGATACACTACACGACTAGAACAGTCACATTATGCAACCTGATACACTACACGACTAGAACAGTCGCATTATGCAACCTGATACACTACACGACTAGAACAGTCGCACCTGATACACTACACGACTAGAACAGTCGCATTATGCAACCTGATACACTACACGACTAGAACAGTCGCACACCAACACACACAAGAACAGTCGCAACAACCTGATACACTACACGACTAGAACAGTCGCACCTGATACACTACACGACTAGAACAGTCGCATTATGCAACCTGATACACTACACGACTAGAACAGTCGCATTATGCAACCTGATACACTACACGACTAGAACAGTCGCATTATGCAACCTGATACACTACACGACTAGAACAGTCGCACCTGATACACTACACGACTAGAACAGTCGCATTATGCCACCTGATACACTACACGACTAGAACAGTCGCATTATGCCACCTGATACACTACACGACTAGAAAGGTCGCATTATGCAACCTGATACACTACACGACTAGAACAGTCGCATTATGCAACCTGATACACTACACGACTAGAACAGTCGCATTATGCCACCTGATACACTACACGACTAGAACAGTCGCATTATGCAACCTGATACACTACACGACTAGAACAGTCGCAGTATGCAACCTGATACACTACACGACTAGAACAGTCGCATTATGCAACCTGATACACTACACGACTAGAACAGTCGCACCTGATACACTACACGACTAGAACAGTCGCACCTGATACACTACACGACTAGAACAGTCGCATTATGCCACCTGATACACTACACGACTAGAACAGTCGCATTATGCAACCTGATACACTACACGACTAGAACAGTCGCAAACCTGATACACTACACGACTAGAACAGTCGCATTATGCCACCTGATACACTACACGACTAGAACAGTCGCATTATGCAACCTGATACACTACACGACTAGAACAGTCGCATTATGCAACCTGATACACTACACGACTAGAACAGTCGCACCTGATACACTACACGACTAGAACAGTCGCACCTGATACACTACACGACTAGAACAGTCGCACCTGATACACTACACGACTAGAACAGTCGCACCTGATACACTACACGACTAGAACAGTCGCACCTGATACACTACACGACTAGAACAGTCGCATTATGCCACCTGATACACTACACGACTAGAACAGTCGCATTATGCAACCTGATACACCACACGACTAGAACAGTCGCATTATGCAACCTGATACACTACACGACTAGAACAGTCACACCTGATACACTACACGACTAGAACATTCGCATTATGCAACCTGATACACTACACGACTAGAACAGTCGCATTATGCAACCTGATACACTACACGACTAGAACAGTCGCATTATGCCACCTGATACACTACACGACTAGAACAGTCGTATTATGCAACCTGATACACCACACGACTAGAACAGTCGCATTATGCAACCTGATACACCACACGACTAGAACAGTCGCACCTGATACACTACACGACTAGAACAGTCGTAATATTCAACCTGATACACTACACGACTAGAACAGTCGCATTATGCAACCTGATACACCACACGACTAGAACAGTCGCACCTGATACACTACACGACTAGAACAGTCGTATTATGCAACCTGATACACTACACGACTAGAACAGTCGCATTATGCAACCTGATACACCACACGACTAGAACAGTCGCATTATGCAACCTGATACACTACACGACTAGAACAGTCACACCTGATACACTACACGACTAGAACATTCGCATTATGCAACCTGATACACTACACGACTAGAACAGTCGCATTATGCAACCTGATACACTACACGACTAGAACAGTCGCATTATGCCACCTGATACACTACACGACTAGAACAGTCGCATTATGCAACCGGATACACTACACGACTAGAACAGTCGCATTATGCAACCTGATACACTACACGACTAGAACAGTCGCATTATGCCACCTGATACACTACACGACTAGAACAGTCGCATTATGCCACCTGATACACTACACGACTAGAACAGTCGCATTATGCCACCTGATACACTACACGACTAGAACAGTCGCACCTGATACATTACACGACTAAAACAGTCGCACCTGATACACTACACGACTAGAACAGTCGCATTATGCCACCTGATACACTACACGACTAAAACAGTCGCATTATGCAACCTGATACACTACACGACTAGAACAGTCGCATTATGCAACCTGATACACTGCACGACTAGAACAGTCGCACCTGATACAATACACGACTAGAACAGTCGCATTATGCCACAGGATACACTACACGACTAGAACAGTCGCACCTGATACACTACACGACTAGAACAGTCACATTATGCCACCTGATACACTACACGACGAGAACAGTCACACCTGATACATTACACCACTAGAACAGTCGCATTATGCCACCTGATACACTACACGACTAGAACAGTCGCACCTGATACACTACACCACTAGAACAGTCGCATTATGCAACCTGATACACTACACGACTAGAACAGTCGCACCTGATACACTACACGACTAGAACAGTCGCATTATCCAACCTGATACACTACACGACTAGACCAGTCGCACCTGATACACTACACGACTAGAACAGTCGCATTATGCAACCTGATACACTGCACGACTAGAACAGTCGCATTATACCACCTGATACACTACACGACTAGAACAGTCGCACCTGATAAACTACACGACTAGAACAGTCGCATTATGACACCTGGTACACTACACGACTAGAACAGTCGCATTATGCCACCTGATACACTACACGACTAGAACAGTCGCACCTGATACACTACACGACTAGAACAGTCGCATTATGCAACCTGATACACTACACGACTAGAACATTCGCATTATGCAACCTGATACACTACACGACTAGAACATTCGCATTATGCAACCTGATACACTACACGACTAGAACAGTCGCATTATGCTACCTGATACATTACACGACTAGAACAGTCGCACCTGATACACTACACGACTAGAACAGTCACATTATGCCACCTGATACACTACACGACGAGAACAGTCATACCTGATACATTACACCACTAGAACAGTCGCATTATGCCACCTGATACACTACACGACTAGAACAGTCGCATTATGCAACCTGATACACTACACGACTAGAACAGTCGCACCTGATACACTACACGACTAGAACAGTCGCATTATCCAACCTGATACACTACACGACTAGACCAGTCGCACCTGATACACTACACGACTAGAACAGTCGCATTATGCAACCTGATACACTGCACGACTAGAACAGTCGCATTATACCACCTGATACACTACACGACTAGAACAGTCGCACCTGATAAACTACACGACTAGAACAGTCGCATTATGACACCTGGTACACTACACGACTAGAACAGTCGCATTATGCCACCTGATACACTACACGACTAGAACAGTCGCACCTGATACACTACACGACTAGAACAGTCGCATTATGCAACCTGATACACTACACGACTAGAACAGTCACACCTGATACACTACACGACTAGAACATTCGCATTATGCAACCTGATACACTACACGACTAGAACAGTCGCATTATGCTACCTGATACACTACACGACTAGAACAGTCGCACCTGATACACTACACGACTAGAACAGTCGCATTATGCCACCTGATACACTAAACGACTAGAACAGTCGCATTATGCCACCTGATACACTACACGACTAGAACAGTCGCACCTGATACACTACACGACTAGAACAGTCGCATTATGCCACCTGATACACTACACGACTAGAACAGTCGCATTATGCCACCTGATACACTGCATGACTAGAACAGTCGCATTATACCACCTGATACACTACACGACTAGAACAGTCGCACCTGATACACTACACGACTAGAACAGTCGCATTATGACACCTTATACATTACACGACTAGAACAGTCGCATTATGCCACCTGATACACTACACGACTAGAACAGTCGCATTATGCAACCTGATACACTACACGACTAGAACAGTCGCACCTGATACACTACACGACTAGAACAGTCGCGTTATGCAACCTGATACACTACACGACTAGAACAGTCGCATTATGCAACCTGATACACTACACGACTAGAACATTCGCATTATGCAACCTGATACACTACACGACTAGAACAGTCGCATTATGCAACCTGATACACTACACGACTAGAACAGTCGCATATGCAACCTGATACACTACACGACTAGAACAGTCACACCTGATACACTACACGACTAGAACAGTCGCATTATGCAACCTGATACACTACACGACTAGAACAGTCGCATTATGCAACCTGATACACTACACGACTAGAACAGTCGCATTATGCCACATGATACACTACACGACTAGAACAGTCGCATTATGCCACCTGATACACTACACAACTAGAACAGTCGCACCTGATACACTACACGACTAGAACAGTCGCATTATGCAACCTGATACACTACACGACTAGAACAGTCGCATTATGCCACCTGATACACTACACAACTAGAACAGTCGCAACTATACACTGCACGACTAGAACAGTCGCACCTGATACAATACACGACTAGAACAGTCGCATTATGCCACAGGATACACTACACGACTAGAACAGTCGCATTATGCCACCTGATACAATACACGACGAGAACAGTCACACCTGATACACTACACCACTAGAACAGTCGCATTATGCCACCTGATACACTACACGACTAGAACAGTCGCATTACGCAACCTGATACACTACACGACTAGAACAGTCGCATTATGCCACATGATACACTACACGACTAGAACAGTCGCATTATGCCACCTGATACACTACACGACTAGAACAGTCGCATTATCCAACTGATACACTACACGACTAGAACAGTCGCACCTGATAAACTACACTACTAGAACAGTCGCATTATGCCACCTGATAAACTACACGACTAGAACAGTCGCATTATGCAACCTGATACACTACACGACTAGAACAGTCGCATTATGCAACCTGATACACTACACGACTAGAACAGTCGCATTATGCCACCTGATACACTACACGACTAGAACAGTCGCATTATGCCACCTGATACAATACACGACTAGAACAGTCGCATTATGCAACCTGATACACTACACGACTAGAACAGTCGCATTATGCCACCTGATACACTACACGACTAGAACAGTCGCATTATGCCACCTGATACACTACACGACTAGAACAGTCGCATTATGCCACCTGATACACTACACGACTAGAACAGTCGCATTATGCCACCTGATACACTACACGACTAGAACAGTTGCATTATGCCACCTGATACAATACACGACTAGAACAGTCGCATTATGCCAACTGATACACTACACGACTAGAACAGTCGCATTACGCAACCTGATACACTACACGACTAGAACAGTCGCATTATGCCACAGGATACACTACACGACTAGAACAGTCGCATTATGCCACCTGATACACTACACGACTAGAACAGTCGCATTATGCCACCTGATACACTACACGACTAGAACAGTCGCACCTGATAAACTACACTACTAGAACAGTCGCATTATGCCACCTGATCAACTGCACGACTAGAACAGTCGCACCTGATACACTACACGACTAAAACAGTCGCACCTGATACACTACACGACTAGAACAGTCGCATTATGCCACCTGATACACTACAAAACTAGAACAGTCGCACCTGATACACTACACGACTAAAACAGTCGCACCTGATACACTACACGACTAGAACAGTCGCATTATGCAACCTGATACACTACACGACTAGAACAGTCGCATTATGCCACCTGGTACACTACACGACTAGAACAGTCGCATTATGCAACCTGATACACTACACGACTAGAACAGTCGCATTATGCAACCTGATACACTACACGACTAGAACAGTCGCATTATGCAACCTGATACACTACACGACTAGAACAGTAGCATTATGCAACCTGATACACTACACGACTAGAACAGTCGCACCTGATACAATACACGACTAGAACAGTCGCATTATGCCACAGGATACACTACACGACTAGAACAGTCGCACATGATACACTACACGACTAGAACAGTCGCATTATGCCACCTGATACACTACACGATTAGAACAGTCACATTATGCAACCTGATACACTACACGACTAGAACAGTAGCATTATGCAACCTGATACACTACACGACTAGAACAGTCGCACCTGATACAATACACGACTAGAACAGTCGCATTATGCCACAGGATACACTACACGACTAGAACAGTCGCACATGATACACTACACGACTAGAACAGTCGCATTATGCCACCTGATACACTACACGACTAGAACAGTCGCATTATGCCACCTGATACAATACACGACTAGAACAGTCGCATTATGCCACCTGATACACTACACGACTAGAACAGTCGCATTATGCCACCTGATACAATACACGACTAGAACAGTCGCATTATGCCACCTGATACATTACACGACTAGAACAGTCGCATTATGCCACCTGATACACTACACGACTAGAACAGTTGCATTATGCCACCTGATACAATACACGACTAGAACAGTCGCATTATGCCAACTGATACACTACACGACTAGAACAGTCGCATTACGCAACCTGATACACTATACGACTAGAACAGTCGCATTATGCCACAGGATACACTACACGACTAGAACAGTCGCATTATGCCACCTGATACACTACACGACTAGAATAGTCGCATTATGCCAACTGATACACTACACGACTAGAACAGTCGCACCTGATAAACTACACTACTAGAACAGTCGCATTATGCCACCTGATCAACTGCACGACTAGAACAGTCGCATTATGCAACCTGATACACTACACGACTAGAACAGTCGCATTATGCAACCTGATACACTACACGACTAGAACAGTCGCATTATGCCACCTGATACACTACACGACTAGAACAGTCGCATTATGCCACCTGATACAATACACGACTAGAACAGTCGCATTATGCCACCTGATACACTACACGACTAGAACAGTCGCATTATGCCACCTGATACACTACACGACTAGAACAGTCGCATTATGCCACCTGATACAATACACGACTAGAACAGTCGCATTATGCCACCTGATACATTACACGACTAGAACAGTCGCATTATGCCACCTGATACACTACACGACTAGAACAGTTGCATTATGCCACCTGATACAATACACGACTAGAACAGTCGCATTATGCCAACTGATACACTACACGACTAGAACAGTCGCATTACGCAACCTGATACACTATACGACTAGAACAGTCGCATTATGCCACAGGATACACTACACGACTAGAACAGTCGCATTATGCCACCTGATACACTACACGACTAGAATAGTCGCATTATGCCACCTGATACACTACACGACTAGACCAGTCGCACCTGATAAACTACACTACTAGAACAGTCGCATTATGCCACCTGATCAACTGCACGACTAGAACAGTCGCACCTGATACACTACACGACTAAAACAGTCGCACCTGATACACTACACGACTAGAACAGTCGCATTATGCCACCTGATACACTACAAAACTAGAACAGTCGCACCTGATAAACTACACGACTAAAACAGTCGCACCTGATACACTACACGACTAGAACAGTCGCATTATGCAACCTGATACACTACACGACTAGAACAGTCGCATTATGCCACCTGGTACACTACACGACTAGAACAGTCGCATTATGCAACCTGATACACTACACGACTAGAACAGTCGCATTATGCAACCTGATACACTACACGACTAGAACAGTCGCATTATGCAACCTGATACACTACACGACTAGAACAGTAGCATTATGCAACCTGATACACTACACGACTAGAACAGTCGCACCTGATACAATACACGACTAGAACAGTCGCATTATGCCACAGGATACACTACACGACTAGAACAGTCGCACATGATACACTACACGACTAGAACAGTCGCATTATGCCACCTGATACACTACACGACTAGAACAGTCACACCTGATACACTACACGACTAGAACAGTCGCATTATGCCACCTGATACATTACACGACGAGAACAGTCACACCTGATACACTACACCACTAGAACAGTCGCATTATGCCACCTGATACACTACACGACTAGAACAGTTGCATTATGCCACCTGATACAATACACGACTAGAACAGTCGCATTATACAACCTGATACACTACACGACTAGAACAGTCGCATTATGCAACCTGATACACTACACGACTAGAACAGTCGCATTATGCAACCTGATACACTACACGACTAGAACAGTCGCATTATGCAACCTGATACACT
This sequence comes from Archivesica marissinica, assembly GCA_014843695.1. Lineage (NCBI taxonomy): Eukaryota > Metazoa > Mollusca > Bivalvia > Venerida > Vesicomyidae > Archivesica > Archivesica marissinica. The sequence continues at coordinate 7,056,280 of CM026390.1, read as the reverse complement.
ACACGACTAGAACAGTCGCATTATGCCACCTGATACACTACACGACTAGAACAGTCGTATTATGCAACCCGATACACTACACTACTAGAACAGTCGCATTATACAACCTGATACACTACACGACTAGATCAGTCACACCTGATACACTACACGACTAGAACATTCGCATTAAGCAACCTGATACACTACACGACTAGAACAGTCGCATTATGCAACCTGATACACTACACGACTAGAACAGTCGCATTATGCCACCTGATACACTACACGACTAGAACAGTCGCATTATGCCACCTGATACAATACACGACTAGAACAGTCGCATTATGCAACCTGATACACTACACGACTAGAACAGTCACATTATGCAACCTGATACACCACACGACTAGAACAGTCGCACCTGATACACTACACGACTAGAACAGTCGCACCTGATACACTACACGACTAGAACAGTCGCATTATGCCACCTGATACACTACACAACTAGAACAGTCGCACATGATACACTACACGACTAGAACAGTCGCATTATGCCACCTGATACACTACACGACTAGAACAGTCGCATTATGCAACCTGATACACTACACGACTAGAACAGTCGCATTATGCAACCTGATACACTACACGACTAGAACAGTCGCATTATGCAACCTGATACACTACACGACTAGAACAGTCGCATTATGCAACCTGATACACTACACGACTAGAACAGTCGCATTATGCAACCTGATACAATACACGACTAGAACAGTCGCATTATGCAACCTGATACACTACACGACTAGAACAGTCGCACCTGATACACTACACGACTAGAACAGTCGCATTATGCAACCTGATACACTACACGACTAGAACAGTCGCATTATGCAACCTGATACACTACACAACTAGAACAGTCGCATTATGCAACCTGATACACTACACGACTAGAACAGTCGCATTATACAACCTGATACACTACACGACTAGAACAGTCGCATTATGCAACCTGATACACTGCACGACTAGAACAGTCGCATTATGATACCTGATACACTACACGACTAGAACAGTCGCATTATGCCACCTGATACACTACACGACTAGAACAGTCACATTATGCAACCTGATACACTACACGACTAGAACAGTCGCATTATGCAACCTGATACACTACACGACTAGAACAGTCGCACCTGATACACTACACGACTAGAACAGTCGCATTATGCAACCTGATACACTACACGACTAGAACAGTCGCTTTATGCAACCTGATACACTACACGATAAGAACAGTCGCATTATGCAACCTAATACACTACACGACTAGAACAGTCACACCTGATACACTACACGACTAGAACAGTCGCATTATGCAACCTGATACACGACACGACTAGAACAGTCGTATTATGCCACCTGATACACTACACGACTAGAACAGTCGCATTATGCAACCTGATACACTACACGACTAGAACAGTCGCACCTGATACAATACACGACTAGAACAGTCGCATTATGCAACCTGATACACTACACGACTAGAACAGTCGCACCTGATACACTACACGACTAGAACAGTCACATTATGCAACCTGATACACTACACGACTAGAACAGTCGCATTATGCAACCTGATAAACTACACGACTAGAACAGTCGCATTATGCCACCTGATACACTTCACGACTAAAACAGTCGCATTATGCAACCTGATACACTACACGACTAGAACAGTCGCATGATGCCACCTGATACACTACACGACAAGAACAGTCGCACCTGATACACTACACGACTAGAACAGTCGCATTATGCAACCTGATACACTACACGACTAGAACAGTCGCACCTGATAAACTACACGACTAGAACAGTCGCATTATGCAACCTGATACACTACACGACTAGAACAGTCGCACCTGATACACTACACGACTAGAACAGTCGCATTATGCCACCTGATACACTGCACGACTAGAACAGTCGCATTATGCAACCTGATACACTACACGACTAGAACAGTCGTATTATGCAACCTGATACACTACACGACTAGAACAGTAGCATTATGCAACCTGATACACTACACGACTAGAACAGTCGTATTATGCCACCTGATACACTACACGACTAGAACAGTAGCATTATGCAACCTGATACACTACACGACTAGAACAGTCGTATTATGCCACCTGATACACTGCACGACTAGAACAGTCGCATTATGCAACCTGATACACTACACGACTAGAACAGTCGCATTATGCCACCTGATACACTACACGACAAGACCAGTCGCACCTGATACACTACACGACTAGAACAGTCGCATTATCCAACCTGATACACTACATGACTAGAACAGTCGCACCTGATACACTACACGACTAGAAGAGTCGCATTATGCAACTTGATACACTGCACGACTAGAACAGTCGCACCTGATACACTACACGACTAGAACAGTCGCATTATGCAACTTGATACACTGCACGACTAGAACAGTCGCATTATGCAACCTGATACACTACACGACTAGAACAGTCACACCTGATACACTACACGACTAGAACAGTCACACATGATACACTACACGACTAGAACAGTCGCATTATGCAACCTGATACACTACACGACTAGAACAGTCGCATTATGCAACCTGGTACACTACACGACTAGAACAGTCGCATTATGCCACCTGATACACTACACGACTAGAACAGTCGCATTATGCAACCTGATACACTACACGACTAGAACAGTCACATTATGCAACCTGATACACTACACGACTAGAACAGTCGCATTATGCCACCTGATACACTAAACGACTAGAACAGTCGCACCTGATACACTACACGACTAGAACAGTCGCACCTGATACACTACACGACTAGAACAGTCGCATCATACCACCTGATACACTACACGACTAGAACAGTCGCACCTGATACACTACACGACTAGAACAGTCGCATCATACCACCTGATACACTACACGACTAGAACAGTCGCACCTGATACACTACACGACTAGAACAGTCGCATTATACCACCTGATACATTACACGACTAGAACAGTCGCATTATGCCACCTGATACACTACACGACTAGAACAGTCGCATTATGCAACCTGATACACTACACGACTAGAACAGTCGCATTATGCAACCTGATACATTACACGACTAGAACAGTCGCATTATGCCACCTGATACACTACACGACTAGAACAGTCGCATTATGCCACCTGATACACTACACGACTAGAACAGTCGCATTATGCCACCTGATACACTACACGACTAGAACAGTCGCATTATGCCACCTGATACACTGCACGACTAGAACAGTCGCATTATGCAACCTGATACACTACACGACTAGAACAGTCGCACCTGATACACTACACGACTAGAACAGTCGCATTATGCAACCTGATACACTACACGACTAGAACAGTCGCATTATGCAACCTGATACACTACACGACTAGAACAGTCGCATTATGCAACCTGATACACTACACGACTAGAACAGTCGCATTATGCAACCTGATACACTACACGACTAGAACAGTCGCATTATGCAACCTGATACAATACACGACTAGAACAGTCGCATTATGCAACCTGATACACTACACGACTAGAACAGTCGCACCTGATACACTACACGACTAGAACAGTCGCATTATGCAACCTGATACACTACACGACTAGAACAGTCGCATTATGCAACCTGATACACTACACGACTAGAACAGTCGCAGTATGCAACCTGATACACTACACGACTAGAACAGTCGCATTATGCAACCTGATACACTACACGACTAGAACAGTCGCATTATACCACCTGATACACTACACGACTAGAACAGTCGCATTATGCCACCTGATACACTACACGACTAGAACAGTCGCATTATGCAACCTGATACACTACACGACTAGAACAGTCGCATTATGCCACCTGATACACTGCACGACTAGAACAGTCGCATTATACCACCTGATACACTACACGACTAGAACAGTCGCACCTGATACACTACACGACTAGAACAGTCGCATTATGCAACCTGATACACTACACGACTAGAACAGTCGCATTATGCAACCTGATACACTACACGACTAGAACAGTCGCATTATGCCACCTGATACACTACACGACTAGAACAGTCGCATTATGCCACCTGATACACTACACGACTAGAACAGTCGCATTATGCAACCTGATACACTACACGACTAGAACAGTCGCATTATACAACCTGATACACTACACGACTAGAACAGTCGCATTATGTTACCTGATACACTACACGACTAGAACAGTCGCATTATGCAACCTGATACACTACACGACTAGAACAGTCGCATTATGCAACCTGATACACTACACGACTAGAACAGTCGCATTATGCCACCTGATACACTACACGACTAGAACAGTCGCATTATGCAACCTGATACACTACACGACTAGAACAGTCGCATTATGCCACCTGATACACTGCACGACTAGAACAGTCGCATTATGCAACCTGATACACTACACGACTAGAACAGTCGCACCTGATACACTACACGACTAGAACAGTCGCATTATACAACCTGATACACTACACGACTAGAACAGTCGCATTATGCAGCCTGATACACTACACGACTAGAACAGTCGCTTTATGCAACCTGATACACTACACGACTAGAACAGTCGCATTATACAACCTGATACACTACACGACTAGAACAGTCGCATTATGCAACCTGATACACTACACGACTAGAACAGTCGCATTATGCCACCTGATACACCACACGACTAGAACAGTCGCACCTGATACACTACACGACTAGAACAGTCGCATTATGCAACCTGCTCCACTACACGACTAGAACAGTCGCACACCGGATACAATCACCCTGTGCCACCTGATACACTGCACACCGGATACAATCACCCTGTGCCACCTGATACACTGCACGACTGATGCAATCGCCCTGTGTCACCTGATACACTGCACGACTGATACAATCACCCTGTGTCACCTGATACACTGCACGACTGATACAATCACCCTGTGCCACCCGATACATTGCACGACTGATACAATCACCCTGTGCCACCTGATACACTACACAACTGATACAATCACCCTGTGTCACCTGATACACTGCACAACTGATACAATCACCCTGTGCCACCTGATACACTACACAACTGATACAATCACCCTGTGTCACCTGATACACTGCACACCGGATACAATCACCCTGTGCCACCTGATACACTGCACACCGGATACAATCACCCTGTGCCACCTGATACACTGCACGACTGATACAATCGCCCTGTGTCACCTGATACACTGCATGACTGATACAATCACCCTGTGGCACCTGATACACTGCACGACTGATACAATCACCCTGTGCCACCCGATACATTGCACGACTGATACAATCACCCTGTGCCACCTGATACACTACACAACTGATACAATCACCCTGTGTCACCTGATACACTGCACAACGTATACACTCACACTGTGTCACGTGATACACTGCACGACTGATACAATCACCCTGTGTCACCTGATACACTGCACGACTGATACAATCACCCTGTGCCACCTGATACACTGCACGACTGATACAATCACCCTGTGTCACCTGCTACACTACACAACTGTTACAATCACACTGTGTTACGTGATACACTGCACGACTGATACAATCACCCTTTGTCACCTGATACACTGCACGACTGATACAATCACCCTGTGCCACCTGATACACTGCACGACTGATACAATCACCCTGTGCAACCTGATACACTGCACGACTGATACAATCACCATGTGCCACCTGATACACTGCACGACTGATATAATCACCCTGTGCCACCTGATACACTGCACGACTGATACAATCACCCTGTGCCACCTGATACACTGCACGACTGATATAATCACCCTGTGTCACCTGATACACTGCACGACTGATATTATCACCCTGTGCCACCTGATACGCTGCACGACTGATACAATCACCCTGTGCCACTGACGCATGCTCCATATGTGCATGTTTGTTTGACCTATGCGCCATGCTTGGATGTTTCTTTGACCTATGCGCCATGCTTGGATGTTTGTTTGACCTATGCGCCATGCTTGGGCGTTTATGTTACCTATGCGCCATGCTTGGATGTTTGGTTTATAGGTGCGCCATGTTTTCCAGTTCGGCTGATACATCCACAATGTCTGCATGACGCATGCGCCATGTTTTCCAGTTCGGCTGATACATCCACAATGTCTGCATTACGCATGCGCCATGTTTTCCAGTTCGGCTGATACATCCACAATGTCTGCATGATGCATGCGCCATGTTTTCCAGTTCGGCTGATACATCCACAATGTCTGCATGACGCATGCGCCATGTTTTCCAGTTCGGCTGATACATCCACAATGTCTGCATGACGCATGCGCCATGTTTTCCAGTTCGGCTGATACATCCACAATGTCTGCATGACGCATGCGCCATGTTTGTGTATGCTTGTTTGATCAAGTGCGCATGTGTTTGTTTGGTGCATGCACACTATTTGCATTTTTGATGACGAATGCGCCATGTTTGTATGTTGGCTAATACAGGAGCTAATTGTGGAAGTCGTGATAGCGCAGTGGTGTCTCGTTCCATCATGATTGAATGACTGCGCACTTTCCACATGCCACATCTCTCTCTCTCTCATGGATGTGGATTCCATAAGTAATGAGGGCACACGAGAACGATTAATAGAATATTGTAAGAACTTAAATGTGTATACATGGTTGTTATAGAACATAGCAAGGTCAATTTATTTTTAAACATATTTAAACTGTTTTCAATCCTGATTTGTGTCTATTCGACATAATCTCGATTGACACGCCCTCTTAAGATTTCCATTTACTTCTATGAGTTAGGAAATAATGCAACTGTTACTATACGCGGTAATGTTCCCAGTTTGATTGAGTGTGTGCTGCTAATTATCTTCTATTTGATCACTTCATAGAAGAGCTATAATCACCGTGAGTGCACGCCTACGTCGTAATTGAGAGTGATTCACACAGGGAACCATTGACTTACGTGGCATCAATCAAGTCTAGCTAATAAATATTCGTCGTCAGTTTCAATTTACAAGTAATATGTGAGTTTATTTTTGCAAATTGTACGCAGTCTTCGAAATTATATATACTGCTTATTTTTTCTGCATCCTTTTCAAAGTCATGTGTAGATGCAGTTGTACTGCCATTTTATATACAGTTTTAGTACTGTCATGTTTAGATGCAGCGTTAGTACTGACATGTTTAGATATAGCTTTAGTACTGTCATGTTTAGATGCAGCGTTAGTACTGTCATATTTAGATGCAGCGTTAGTACTGACATGTTTAGATGTAGCTTTGGTACTGATATGTTTAGATGTAGCTTTAGTACTGACATGTTTAGAATTACCTTTAGTACTGTCATGTTTAGATGCAGCGTTAGTACTGACATGTTTAGATGTAGCTTTAGTACTGACATGTTTAGATGTAGCTTTATTACTGACATGTTTAGAATTAGCTTTAGTACTGACATGTTTAGATGTAGCTTTAGTACTGACATGTTTAGATGTAGCTTTAGTACTGACATGTTTAGATGTAGCTTTAGTACTGACATGTTTGGATGTAGCTTTAGTACTGACATGTTTAGATGTAGCTTTAGTACTGACATGTTTGGATGTAGATTTAGTACTGACATGTTTGGATGCAGCTTTAGTACTGACATGTTTAGATTTAGCTTTAGTACTGACATGTTTAGATGTAGCTTTAGTACTGACATGCTTAGCTGTAGCTTTAGTACTGACATGTTTGGATGTAGCTTTAGTACTGACATGTTTAGATGTAGCTTTAGTACTGACATGTTTAGATGTAGATTTAGTACTGACATGTTTAGATGTAGCTTTAGTACTGACATTTTTAGATTTAGCTTTAGTACTGACCATGCTCAGATGTAGATTTAGTACTGACATGTTTAGATGTAGCTTTAGTACTGACATGTTTAGATTTAGCTTTAGTACTGACATGTTTCGATGCAGCGTTAGTACTGACATGTTTAGAATTAGCTTTAGTACTGACATGTGTAGATTTAGCTTTAGTACTGACATGTTTAGATGTAGCTTTAGTACTGACATGTTTGGATGTAGCTTTAGTACTGACATGTTTAGAATTAGCTTTAGTACTGACATGTTTAGATGTAGCTTTATTACTGACATGCTTAGATGTAGCTTTAGTACTGACATGTTTCGATGTAGCTTTAGTACTGACATGTTTAGATTTAGCTTTAGTACTGACATGTTTAGAATTAGCTTTAGTACTGACATGTTTAGATGTAGCTTTAGTACTGACATGTTTAGATTTAGCTTTAGTACTGACATGTTTCGATGCAGCGTTAGTACTGACATGTTTAGAATTAGCTTTAGTACTGACATGTGTAGATTTAGCTTTAGTACTGACATGTTTAGATGTAGCTTTAGTACTGACATGTTTGGATGTAGCTTTAGTACTGACATGTTTAGAATTAGCTTTAGTACTGACATGTTTAGATGTAGCTTTATTACTGACATGCTTAGATGTAGCTTTAGTACTGACATGTTTCGATGTAGCTTTAGTACTGACATGTTTAGATTTAGCTTTAGTACTGACATGTTTAGAATTAGCTTTAGTACTGACATGTTTAGATGTAGCTTTAGTACTGACATGTTTAGATTTAGCTTTAGTACTGACATATTTAGATGTAGCTTTATTACTGACATGTTTAGATGTAGCTTAAGTACGGACATGTTTAGAATTAGCTTTAGTACTGACATGTTTGGATGTAGCTTTAGTACTGACATGTTTAGATTTAGCTTTAGTAATGACATGTTTAGATGTAGCTTTAGTACTGACATGTTTAGATGTAGCTTTATTACTGACATGTTTAGAATTAGCTTTAGTACTGACATGTTTAGATGTAGCTTTAGTACTGACATGTTTAGATGTAGCTTTAGTACTGACATGTTTAGATGTAGCTTTAGTACTGACATGTTTGGATGTAGCTTTAGTACTGACATGTTTAGATGTAGCTTTAGTACTGACATGCTTAGATGTAGCTTTAGTACTGACATGTTTGGATGTAGATTTAGTACTGACATGTTTAGATGCAGCTTTAGTACTGACATGTTTAGATTTAGCTTTAGTACTGACATGTTTAGAATTAGCTTTAGTACTGACATGTTTAGATGTAGCTTTAGTACTGACATGTTTAGATGTAGCTTTAGTACTGACATGTTTAGATGTAGATTTAGTACTGATATGTTTAGATGTAGCTTTAGTACTGACATGTTTAGATTTAGCTTTAGTACTGACCATGCTTAGATGTAGATTTAGTACTGACATGTTTAGATGTAGCTTTAGTACTGACATGTTTAGATTTAGCTTTAGTACTGACATGTTTCGATGCAGCGTTAGTACTGACATGTTTAGAATTAGCTTTAGTACTGACATGTTTAGATTTAGCTTTAGTACTGACATGTTTAGATGTAGCTTTATTACTGACATGTATATATGTAGCTTTATTACTGACATGTTTAGATGTAGCTTTAGTACTGACATATTTAGATGTAGCTTTAGTATTGGCATGTTTAGATGTAGCTTTAGTACTGTCATGTTTAGATGTAGCTTTAGTACTGACATGCTTAGATGTAGCTTTAGTACTGACATGTTTGGATGTAGCTTTAGTACTGACCATGTTTAGATGTAGCTCTAGTACTGACATGTTTAGATGTAGCTTTGTCGGGTATTTTTAGATACAGCTGGCATTTCCTACATAATGTATTCAAACAAAACAGAGTGAATTTACGAGGGGCCATCAATACGTTCGTGAAATCATGTCACTATTTCACAACGCTTTACATAACGTAATGGAATTGTGTTCAAAGATTAATCATTCTTCAATTAATGCAGCATGCGCCGACAATTAATGACGTCATATCAATATTCTAACGTCACATCAAGAGCGTTCCTTGTAAAGTTTTATACATTACTCGGAAAATCTTTCTCCGACATTCGGGAGGATTTGCATACAATTTAAGGGCTCTTGGTTATCGAATGGTGCTATTTAAAAGTGGATGAACCGCTTTAAGGACGGTAGAGAAACAACCGAAGATGATAAGCATACTGGCATGCAAGTGACTGTTACAAATAAAAGGAAAGTGGCTGAAATTCAGGAATACATTCTTGAAGATAGAAGAATAACTGTTGAAAATGTTGCCGAACAATTTGGTAGTTCGTATTGTACAGCTCAGGACGTTATGTCTAATAAGCTTGGAATGCTAGATGGGTACCGCTCCTGCTGTTACCGGATCTAATTGGTGTAAGGATCAAGCGGTATCACGAATACTGCCAACAGTACACCGACTTAGTATACCAGGTAAGATGAAGTGGGTGTACCAATAAAAATGGACAAAACGACACCTACCTAGCTTGATTATATATCAAATATGATGACAGAAAATGGTTTGTGGCAATCTGTATCGGGTAGCTAATAGGCCTGTTGGGCCGTTTCCATGGCAACGGTATTCCAAATTCAGATATTGGGATATGGTATCAATTATATGCTAGAACTAGGCAATCTTTCATTGTAGAAAGTTCATATTAGTTTCAAACTAAACAGTATTGATAATGCTTTCATTTGATGATAATTTATGTAAATTTACTCATTTGCATATCCATGAATATTAATTAGATTGTCAGAAATTGAATATAAAATACTGAAAAAAGGCTGTTTTTCATGCCAGAAGACATGAAAAACATAGTTTCTATCAAGCCAAATGTGCTAAACTGTTTGTTAGATAATTATGCAACTGAAATCCTGGCAAGTCACTTCTATGGATTATCTCCCTTTTATAAATAACGCCATTTGTGATGTAAACAAATAGAAACAAGAAATGTTCTAGTCATCAAATGTCAATTCTTTGTGATTGTAAGTGTACATTATTTTGCAAAACTGTTGTCCCTCTACTGATACATTATCTACATGTACTAATTATAAATGGAATGACACAGTACGGAGGAAAGTCATTTTAGTGGATTTTTAAAACTAGAGTAGTACTCGGATATGACAGTTTTCGGATAAAACATTATAATCTCTTAAATGTAGCATCATAAAAACCTTTCATGATACTTATTCATTGAAACACACATAAAATATACTATTTTGGCTTTTAACTAATACATTAACAAATAAAACATTTTGGAAAATAGTGTGCTACAAATTTTTATTTTATTGCATAATTTGACCAGCATATCGGACGATGGCTGCAAACATTGAGGGCAGTGGTGACGAGTCGATGCAAGATTACACAGTAGCAGTATCGTGCATAATACACTGTGTAGATAATCCTGTAGCAACTAAACTCACCTCTCCCAGGGATTTGCCATCATGGCAGACACTTCTGAATGCTGCAAGAATTCGAAACCATCAAGGCATTCTTGATATAGCAAGAACATTATCAGACGACACAGTCCCTGAACAGTCAGTGTACTATCACATAGAGTGTAGAAGAACGTTTACCCATAAACGAGACCTTGAAACACTACAGATATTAAATGAATCATCCAGTAAATCTGAGGAGGAAGCGTGTCCTTCTACATCTGATATACGTCAGACAAGAAGTCAGATTGAGTCAGGAATACAGTCACCACAACCATCGAGAGTGTACGCCCCTGCTTGCATATTCTGTGACAAAACTGGCAAGTATAAAAAGGGCACACGTACGAGAGAAACGTTGACTAGATGTGGAGAACTGAGAGCAGATACCACAGTGAGACAAAGAGCAATAGCTATTAATGACACTAAAATCATAGCTATTCTATCGAGAGAATTAGTTGCTGCAGAAGGACACTATCACCATTCATGCTATAGGGAGTACACAAGACCATATCCAGATGAGAATAAGTGCAAGTCTAGCAGTACAATGGATCAAGATCCAGAACACCAGTTATATGTTGAAGCTGAAATAAATGCATATGTTGAACTTTTTAAACAAATGAGAGACATGTTTTTTGAACCCCAAGTCAAAAAACTTTCAGAATTAAGGGAGAGTTTGAAGTCACATATGGTGAAAGAAAGTGGAATATCAGAAATAAAGGAATCTACCAGAACTCACATGCGCCGTAAGATAAAATTCGAGTTTAAGGAAAGTCTGAACTATACTAAAGATTCTAAAAACAATGTGCTAATGTTCCCGGATAATCTGACGATAGAGCAGCTAGTGAAAGAGAATCAAGATTTAAAATACGAAATTCAGGACATTTTGTCAAAGAATGTTCATTGTAATGATGACTCTGGTAATGTGGCAATTAAACTGAGATCCATCATTCAAGATCATGTTAAAGAAGAACCTTGGCCACCACTCCCATCTGACCTGACAGATGCAACGGAATACATCCCTGCTGATTTGCATAGTTTCCTGAAAGTTCTTCTGACTGGTAAGCGAGGTGAAGTTGTCCCATCTGAAAAGGTTGCACGTGCAGCTAGTTCTATTGGACAAGATATTGTATAGTGTCAACAGTGGAAGAAGAAAACCACCAAAACATATGTTGCTTCCATTCGCGGTTAAGTCTTTAACTGGAAATGTTGAACTTGTGAAAATTGTGAATAGGCTTGGCCATGGTGTCTCATACGATCAGCTACAGGAGATCGATACAGCATTATGCATAGAAAAACTCAACAGGTTTGAAGGCAATGTGCCTATACCGGAATGTATTCAACCTAATATTCCAACGCTAGCCTGGGACAACATTGATAGATTAGAAGAGACATTAAGCGGTAAGGAAACGTCACACCGAGTGAACGGAATCGCCGTTCAGATGAAGTCATATGGTCCTTTCTTGCCCACAGCCCCAGAGAGACGTATTGAGAAAACAAGGAAGCGATCTATTGCACAATCGTTACCGACCATTCCTGAATATAATGCTGGTGAGCGTGTCGGTCCACTCAGTAGACAGTATATACCTATAAATGAAACTGAGGTCATCGAAGATAGTGTCAAGAAAAACCATCTTTGGGCACTGACAAGACTACACTGCTCCTCTAATCAAACAGTCAGCAGTTGGACAGGCTTCAACATACTAACTAGAGACAATGTAGACATACAGCAAGATAACATTGGTTATATGCCAACGATAAATTCTCCTGCAACACATCTGAAAACTGTCAATGAAGTCCTGACACAGTCTGTTCAGGTAATGGAATCCCTAGAACTACCAAACATTGTTGTTGTTTTTTACCAAGCTCTTTATGCGAAAGCCACTGATATAATATGGAAACACCCAGACATATTCAACGGAGTAGTACCAAGAATGGGAGTGTTCCATACGATTTGCACACTGCTCGGTATCATTGGAAAACGTTTTGCAGATGCTGGGTTAAAAGACTTGTGTATAGAATCAGGTGTAATAGCAGACGGGTCTGTTGCTGGTGTGATAGAGGGGCGAAAGTATAATCGGGCTGTTAGGTTTCATAAGTTAATGTATGAGTCATTAATTCGATTAGCTTGGAAAGGATTTTATGCCTCTTGTGTTTCAGAAGATGAAGGTTTGAAAGAGAAAGTATATGAACTTGGATTGAGAATTGATGAAATGAGTGACAATATCTGTGGAGATACCTTCTCTGAGACATTAGGTACTACTGAGTTTGCGGATGTATCAAAGGAATTCAATCAGTATCTGGATACTCTAAGACGAAAAGGGGATCTCTCAGCTTTCTGGATGACCTATATAGACTTGGTTGAACTGATGTTGAATTTGATTAGAGCATCAAGGGAAGGAAGTTGGAAATTACACCTACAAGCAATACATGATCTAATACCATGGTGCTTTGCATACGACAATGTTAACTATGCCCGTTTCTTGAGTGCGTACTTTTCAGACATGTCGCATTTACCAGAAGAACATCCACAAGTGCATGCATACATGGAACAGGGAGGTTTCTCTGTACACATTGGATCATCCAACCCATTTGGGAGGATTCCTGTTGACCAGACTGTGGAGGAAACAGTCAACAAAGACACACAGACACAAGGAGGTACTAAAGGTTTCAGTTTGCAACCCTCTGCTGTGAGTCGATTCTACCTCACATCAGAATATCGAACATCATATTTGCGACAACTGAAAGAAAGCGTAAACATTTCGGATCCAAATAGTCGCCATCCAGACTTGGGAGAATCAAGAATAGGTAGGGATGAAGCAGATGTCAAGAGCCTAATTGACATGCTTGAGAATACTTGGATAGACCCTTTCAGAAGATCAGGAACTTGTCAGTTTATCGACAGGTACACTTGCCACAAGTGATGTATTGAACGATCTGCACAATGCAAAAAGTATCGGTCTACAGGCCTATGAGAAGTTCAGAAAAGACAGGTTGGAACCAGGACATGAGAAAAAATTCCATGATCCAATAACGAAGAATAAACTGAAAAGTTTTACTTCAATGAGCAAAAGAAAGGTTATTAAAAACAGTTCACAAAATGCTATTATTAAGGCAGATAGAAATCTCTTTGCTCAAATGATTCTGATAGCTCAAACGAGAGACCTGAACATGGAAGAAGTATTACGACATCCTCTTGGCCCGATACCATGGTCATTAGCGTCGGCCAATGGAACAATGAGAAAAATCTCGAAGTCAGTGTTATGCAATGAGATTATAAAGAATGTCAAACCAGCAGAATCACTTGGCAAGAACAAAGCCTGTATCATTGACGGAATGGCACTATTGCAAAAGGTCCATGCTAACCAAATGACCTTTGCTGTGTTATCGCAACATGTTATGTCCTTGATAATGGGCGAAAGTAGAGGTTGTGGCAGGGTTGATATGGTGTTTGATGTTTATCAGGATGGCTCAATCAAGGATGCTGAACGTATTAATAGAGGATCAGCGGATAGCACACAGTTCAAGAATATAGTCCTTAAATAAATACATTTGTTGAAATAAAAGTAATAAATATAGTGCATTAATTTACATTAGGTATTGTAGCCTCATTGTGTCAAATTTACAAGTACTCTTTAAAAAATATGCAGACACATAAAACACAAACTGATACAAAAAAATCAATGATCAGTCTTACGGATAAATATTTGTAAAAATCTTTATAAATATTTGAATTACGTCCCTTTACAGTATTGCAGTGTGTAATGACCCCTTGTATATTGGTTATTTCATGTGTTTCAACTGGATAGTTTGTACTAATTAATCAAACTTTAACATCATGTGTAAATCATTTGATTTTTGCAATTGTTTTATTAGACGGAAAATATAAGCAATTTTGTTCCGTTTTGTAGCGAAACAAGTCACTTTAAGCATATAATTTACGTAATTAAATATCTCACACCAAAAAGCATTGTTGAATATGGTAGACAAAGGTGTTCTGAATAATTTGATACCAAATAATGATAGAATATGTTTGTTTTTAGTCATTTGAGCCCAATTGTGCTTCCCATACCCTCAAAAGTAAGCAATATTTTTTCAATCCGAAGGTACTTTTTCAAATGGCAAAATATGTTGTTAAGCTACTCCCAATTGCTAGCCACAACATATTTTTATTATGTCAAGATGTATATCTTCCAAAATATATAAGTGCCGTTTTGTCCATTTTTATGGTACACCCCACCATTGTTTCCTGCACTTGGCTGAAAGGCTAACTAGGGTGATGCCTTTCTAAATCGTGAGGTTACATGTGATAAGACATGGATTCACTTTTTTGAGCCGGCAAGTAAACAAGAGAGCTAAATTTAAAGCATCCTTCTTTGCCTTCATGACAAAATCGTTGATTTCCAAGTCTGCCAGTAAAGATTTTGGACATTATATTATATGGCTCATGATGATTGTATCAGTCGTGCAGTGTAGCAGGTGGTACAGTGTGATTGTATCATTCGTGCAGTGTAGCAGGTGGTAGAGTGTGATTGTATCATTCGTGCAGTGTAGCAGGTGACACAGGGTGTTTGTATCAGTCGTGCAGTGTAGCAGGTGGCACAGTGTGATTGTATCAGTCGTGCAGTGTAGCAGGTGGCACAGGGTGATTGTATCAGTTGGGTAGTGTAGCAGGTGGCACGTGTGGTTGTATCAGTCGTGCAGTGTATCAGGTGGCACAGTGTGGTTGTATCAGTCGTGCAGTGCATCAGATGGCACAGGGTGATTGTATCAGCAGTGCAGTGTATCAGGTGGCACAGGGTGATTATATCAGTAGTGCAGTGTATCAGGTGGCACAGGGTGATTGTATCAGTCGTGCAATGTATCAGCTTGCACAATGTGATTGTATTAGTCGTGCAATATAGCAGGTGGCACAGGGTGATTGTATCACTCGTGCAGTGTATCAGGTGGCACAGGGTGATTGCATCAGTCGTACAGTGTATCAGGTGGCACAGTGTGATTGTATCAGTCGTGCAGTGTATCAGGTGGCACAGTGTGATTGTATCAGTCGTGCAGTGTATCAGGTGGCACAGGGTGATTGTATCAGTAGTGCAGTGTATCAGGTGGCACAGTGTGATTGTATCAGTTGTGCAGTATATCAGGTGGCACAGGGTGATTGTATCAGTCGTGCAGTATATCAGTTAGCATAGTGTGATTGTATCAGTCGTGCAGTGTAGCAGGTGACACAGGGTAATTGCATCAGTCGTGCAGTGTAGCAGGTGACACAGGGTGATTGTATCAGTCGTATAGTGTATCAGGTGGCACAGGGTGATTGTATCCTTTGTGCAGTGTATCAGGTGACACAGGTTGCTTGTATCAGTCGTGCAGTGTATCAGGTGGCACAGTGTGATTGTATCAGTCGTGCAGTGTATCAGGTGGCACAAGGTGATTGTATCATTCGTGCAGTGTATCAGGTGGCACAGTGTGATTGTATCAGTTGTGCAGTGTATCAGGTGGCACAGGGTGATTGTATCAGTCGTGCAGTGTATCAGGTGGCACAGGGTGATTGTATCCTTTGTGCAGTGTATCAGGTGACACAGGTTGCTTGTATCAGTCGTGCAGTGTATCAGGTGGCACAGGGTGATTGTATCAGTCGTGCAGTGTATCAGGTGGCACAGGGTGATTGCATCAGTCGTGCAATGTATCAGGTGGCACAGGGTGATTGTATCGTTGTGCAGTGTATCAGGTGGCACAGGGTGATTGTATCAGTCGTGCAGTGTATCAGGTGGCACAGGGTGATTGCATCAGTCGTGCAGTGTAGCAGGTGGCACAGGGTGATTGCATAAGTCGTGCAATGTATCAGGTGGCACAGTGTGATTGCATCACTCGTGCAGTGTATCAGGTGGCACAGGGTGATTGCATCAGTCGTACAGTGTATCAAGTGGTACAGGGTGATTGTATCAGTCGTGCAGTGTATCAGGTGGCACAGGGTGATTGTATCAGTCGTGCAGTGTATCAGGTGGCACAGTGTGATTGTATCAGTTGTGCGGTGTATCAGGTGGTACAGGGTGATTGTATCAGTCGTGCAGTGTATCAGTTAGCATAGTGTGATTGTATCAGTCGTGCAGTGTAGCAGGTGACACAGGGTAATTGCATCAGTCGTGCAGTGTAGCATATGGCACAGGGTGATTGTATCAGTCGTATAGTGTATCAGGTGGCACAGGGTGATTGTATCCTTTGTGCAGTGTATCAGGTGACACAGGGTGTTTGTATCAGTCGTGCAGTGTAGCAGGTGGCACAGTGTGATTGTATCAGTCGTGCAGTGTAGCAGGTGGCACAGGGTGATTGTATCAGTTGGGTAGTGTAGCAGGTGGCACGTGTGGTTGTATCAGTCGTGCAGTGTATCAGGTGGCACAGTGTGGTTGTATCAGTCGTGCAGTGCATCAGATGGCACAGGGTGATTGTATCAGCAGTGCAGTGTATCAGGTGGCACAGGGTGATTATATCAGTAGTGCAGTGTATCAGGTGGCACAGGGTGATTGTATCAGTCGTGCAATGTATCCGCTTGCACAATGTGATTGTATTAGTCGTGCAATATAGCAGGTGGCACAGGGTGATTGTATCACTCGTGCAGTGTATCAGGTGGCACAGGGTGATTGCATCAGTCGTACAGTGTATCAGGTGGCACAGTGTGATTGTATCTGTCGTGCAGTGTATCAGGTGGCACAGTGTGATTGTATCAGTCGTGCAGTGTATCAGGTGGCACAGGGTGATTGTATCAGTCGTGCAGTGTATCAGGTGGCACAGTGTGATTGTATCAGTTGTGCAGTATATCAGGTGGCACAGGGTGATTGTATCAGTCGTGCAGTATATCAGTTAGCATAGTGTGATTGTATCAGTCGTGCAGTGTAGCAGGTGACACAGGGTAATTGCATCAGTCGTGCAGTGTAGCAGGTGACACAGGGTGATTGTATCAGTCGTATAGTGTATCAGGTGGCACAGGGTGATTGTATCCTTTGTGCAGTGTATCAGGTGACACAGGTTGCTTGTATCAGTCGTGCAGTGTATCAGGTGGCACAGTGTGATTGTATCAGTCGTGCAGTGTATCAGGTGGCACAAGGTGATTGTATCATTCGTGCAGTGTATCAGGTGGCACAGTGTGATTGTATCAGTTGTGCAGTGTATCAGGTGGCACAGGGTGATTGTATCAGTCGTGCAGTGTATCAGGTGGCACAGGGTGATTGTATCCTTTGTGCAGTGTATCAGGTGACACCGGTTGCTTGTATCAGTCGTGCAGTGTATCAGGTGGCACAGGGTGATTGTATCAGTCGTGCAGTGTATCAGGTGGCACAGGGTGATTGCATCAGTCGTGCAATGTATCAGGTGGCACAGGGTGATTGTATCGTTGTGCAGTGTATCAGGTGGCACAGGGTGATTGTATCAGTCGTGCAGTGTATCAGGTGGCACAGGGTGATTGCATCAGTCGTGCAGTGTAGCAGGTGGAACAGGGTGATTGCATAAGTCGTGCAATGTATCAGGTGGCACAGTGTGATTGCATCACTCGTGCAGTGTATCAGGTGGCACAGGGTGATTGCATCAGTCGTACAGTGTATCAAGTGGTACAGGGTGATTGTATCAGTCGTGCAGTGTATCAGGTGGCACAGGGTGATTGTATCAGTCGTGCAGTGTATCAGGTGGCACAGTGTGATTGTATCAGTTGTGCGGTGTATCAGGTGGCACAGGGTGATTGTATCAGTCGTGCAGTGTATCAGTTAGCATAGTGTGATTGTATCAGTCGTGCAGTGTAGCAGGTGACACAGGGTAATTGCATCAGTCGTGCAGTGTAGCATGTGGCACAGGGTGATTGTATCAGTCGTATAGTGTATCAGGTGGCACAGGGTGATTGTATCCTTTGTGCAGTGTATCAGGTGACACAGGTTGCTTGTATCAGCCGTGCAGTGTATCAGGTGGCACAGGGTGATTATATCAGTCGTGCAGTGTATCAGGTGACACAGGGTGATTGTATCAGTCGTGCAGTGTATCGGGTGGCACAGGGTGGTTGTATCAGTCGTGCAGTGTAGCAGGTGACACAGGGTGATTATATCAGTCGTGCAGTGTATCAGGTGGCACAGGGTGATTGCATCAGTCGTGCACTGTATCAGGTTGCACAATGTGATTGTATTAGTCGTGCAATATAGCAGGTGGCACAGGGTGATTGTATCAGTCGTGCAGTGTATCAGGTGGCACAGGGTGATTGTATCGTTGTGCAGTGTATCAGGTGGAACAGGGTGATTGCATCAGTCGTGCAGTGTAGCAGGTGGCACAGGGTGATTGCATAAGTCGTGCAATGTATCAGGTGGCACAGTGTGATTGCATCACTCGTGCAGTGTATCAGGTGGCACAGGGTGATTGCATCAGTCATACAGTGTATCAGGTGGCACAGGGTGATTGTATCAGTCGTGCAGTGTATCAGGTGGCACAGTGTGATTGTATCAGTTGTGCGGTGTATCAGGTGGTACAGGGTGATTGTATCAGTCGTGCAGTGTATCAGTTAGCATAGTGTGATTGTATCAGTCGTGCAGTGTAGCAGGTGACACAGGGTAAATGCATCAGTCGTGCAGTGTAGCATGTGGCACAGGGTGATTGTATCAGTCGTATAGTGTATCAGGTGGCACAGGGTGATTGTATCCTTTGTGCAGTGTATCAGGTGACACAGGGTGTTTGTATCAGTCGTGCAGTGTAGCAGGTGGCACAGTGTGATTGTATCAGTCGTGCAGTGTAGCAGGTGGCACAGGGTGATTGTATCAGTTGGGTAGTGTAGCAGGTGGCACGTGTGGTTGTATCAGTCGTGCAGTGTATCAGGTGGCACAGTGTGGTTGTATCAGTCGTGCAGTGCATCAGATGGCACAGGGTGATTGTATCAGCAGTGCAGTGTATCAGGTGGCACAGGGTGATTATATCAGTAGTGCAGTGTATCAGGTGGCACAGGGTGATTGTATCAGTCGTGCAATGTATCCGCTTGCACAATGTGATTGTATTAGTCGTGCAATATAGCAGGTGGCACAGGGTGATTGTATCACTCGTGCAGTGTATCAGGTGGCACAGGGTGATTGCATCAGTCGTACAGTGTATCAGGTGGCACAGTGTGATTGTATCTGTCGTGCAGTGTATCAGGTGGCACAGTGTGATTGTATCAGTCGAGCAGTGTATCAGGTGGCACAGGGTGATTGTATCAGTCGTGCAGTGTATCAGGTGGCACAGTGTGATTGTATCAGTTGTGCAGTATATCAGGTGGCACAGGGTGATTGTATCAGTCGTGCAGTGTAGCAGGTGACACAGGGTAATTGCATCAGTCGTGCAGTGTAGCAGGTGACACAGGGTGATTGTATCAGTCGTATAGTGTATCAGGTGACACAGGGTGATTGTATCCTTTGTGCAGTGTATCAGGTGACACAGGTTGCTTGTATCAGTCGTGCAGTGTATCAGGTGGCACAGTGTGATTGTATCAGTCGTGCAGTGTATCAGGTGGCACAAGGTGATTGTATCATTCGTGCAGTGTATCAGGTGGCACAGTGTGATTGTATCAGTTGTGCAGTGTATCAGGTGGCACAGGGTGATTGTATCAGTCGTGCAGTGTATCAGGTGGCACATGGTGATTGTATCCTTTGTGCAGTGTACCAGGTGACACCGGTTGCTTGTATCAGTCGTGCAGTGTATCAGGTGGCACAGGGTGATTGTATCAGTCGTGCAGTGTATCAGGTGGCACAGGGTGATTGCATCAGTCGTGCAATGTATCAGGTGGCACAGGGTGATTGTATCGTTGTGCAGTGTATCAGGTGGCACAGGGTGATTGTATCAGTCGTGCAGTGTATCAGGTGGCACAGGGTGATTGCATCAGTCGTGCAGTGTAGCAGGTGGAACAGGGTGATTGCATAAGTCGTGCAATGTATCAGGTGGCACAGTGTGATTGCATCACTCGTGCAGTGTATCAGGTGGCACAGGGTGATTGCATCAGTCGTACAGTGTATCAAGTGGTACAGGGTGATTGTATCAGTCGTGCAGTGTATCAGGTGGCACAGGGTGATTGTATCAGTCGTGCAGTGTATCAGGTGGCACAGTGTGA
This sequence comes from Archivesica marissinica, assembly GCA_014843695.1. Taxonomy (NCBI): domain Eukaryota; kingdom Metazoa; phylum Mollusca; class Bivalvia; order Venerida; family Vesicomyidae; genus Archivesica; species Archivesica marissinica. Next base: position 7,034,685 of record CM026390.1, on the reverse strand, counting down.
TTGTATCAGTTGTGCGGTGTATCAGGTGGCACAGGGTGATTGTATCAGTCGTGCAGTGTATCAGTTAGCATAGTGTGATTGTATCAGTCGTGCAGTGTAGCAGGTGACACAGGGTAATTGCATCAGTCGTGCAGTGTAGCATGTGGCACAGGGTGATTGTATCAGTCGTATAGTGTATCAGGTGGCACAGGGTGATTGTATCCTTTGTGCAGTGTATCAGGTGACACAGGTTGCTTGTATCAGCCGTGCAGTGTATCAGGTGGCACAGGGTGATTATATCAGTCGTGCAGTGTATCAGGTGACACAGGGTGATTGAATCAGTCGTGCAGTGTATCGGGTGGCACAGGGTGGTTGTATCAGTCGTGCAGTGTAGCAGGTGACACAGAGTGATTATATCAGTCGTGTAGTGTATCAGGTGACACAGGGTGATTGTATCAGTCGTGCAGTGTATCAGGTGGCACAGGGTGATTGCATCAGTCGTGCAATGTATCAGGTTGCACAATGTGATTGTATTAGTCGTGCAATATAGCAGGTGGCACAGGGTGATTGTATCAGTCGTGCAGTGTATCAGGTGGCACATGGTGATTGTATCGTTGTGCAGTGTATCAGGTGGCACAGGGTGATTGCATCAGTCGTGCAGTGTAGCAGGTGGCACAGGGTGATTGCATAAGTCGTGCAATGTATCAGGTGGCACAGTGTGATTGCATCACTCGTGCAGTGTATCAGGTGGCACAGGGTGATTGCATCAGTCATACAGTGTATCAGGTGGCACAGTGTGATTGTATCAGTCGTGCAGTGTATCAGGTGGCACAGTGTGATTGTATCAGTCGTGCAGTGTATCAGGTGGCACAGTGTGATTGTATCAGTCGTGCAGTGTATCAGGTGGCACAGTGTGATTGTATCAGTTGTGCAGTGTATCAGGTGACACAGGGTGATTGTATCAGTCGTGCAGTATATCAGTTAGCATAGTGTGATTGTATCAGTCGTGCAGTGTATCAGGTGGCACAGGGTGATTGTATCAGTCGTGCAGTGTATCGGGTGGCACAGGGTGGTTGCATCAGCCGTGCAGTGTATCAGGTGGCACAGGGTGATTGCATCAGTCGTGCAGTGTATCAGTTGGCACAGGGTGATTGTATCAGTCGTATAGTGTATCAGGTGTCACAGGGTGATTGTATCCTTTGTGCAGTGTATCAGGTGGCACAGGTTGCTTGTATCAGTCGTGCAGTGTAGCAGGTGGCACATGGTGATTGTATCAGTCGTGCAGTGTATCAGGTGGCACAGTGTGATTGTATCAGTCGTGCAGTGTATCAGGTGGCACAGTGTGATTGTATCAGTTGTGCAGTGTATCAGGTGACACAGGGTGATTGTATCAGTCGTGCAGTATATCAGTTAGCATAGTGTGATTGTATCTCGTGCAGTGTATCAGGTGGCACAGGGTGATTGTATCAGTCGTGCAGTGTATCGGGTGGCACAGGGTGGTTGCATCAGCCGTGCAGTGTATCAGGTGGCACAGGGTGATTGCATCAGTCGTGCAGTGTATCAGTTGGCACAGGGTGATTGTATCAGTCGTATAGTGTATCAGGTGTCACAGGGTGATTGTATCCTTTGTGCAGTGTATCAGGTGGCACAGGTTGCTTGTATCAGTCGTGCAGTGTAGCAGGTGGCACATGGTGATTGTATCAGTCGTGCAGTGTATCAGATGGCACAGTGTGATTGTATCAGTCGTGCAATGTATCAGGTTGCACAAGGTGATTGTATTTGTCGTGCAATGTAGCAGGTGGCACAGGGTGATTGTATCAGTCGTGCAGTGTATCAGGTGGCACAGGGTGATTGTATCCTTGTGCAGTGTATTAGGTGGCACAGCGTGATTCTATCAGTCGTGCAAGGTATCAGGTTGCACAAGGTGATTGTATTAGTCGTGCAATGTTGCAGGTGGCACAGGGTGATTGTATCCTTGTGCAGTGTATCAGGTGACACAGGGTGATTGCATCAGTCCTGCAGTGTAGCAGGTGGCACAGGGTGATTGTATCAGTTCTGTAGTCTATCAGGTGGCATAGGGTGATTGCATCAGTCGTGCAGTGTATCAGGTGGCACATGGTGATTGTATCGTTGTGCAGTGTATCAGGTGGCACAGGGTGATTGCATCAGTCGTGCAGTGTAGCAGGTGGCACAGGGTGATTGCATAAGTCGTGCAATGTATCAGGTGGCACAGTGTGATTGCATCACTCGTGCAGTGTATCAGGTGGCACAGGGTGATTGCATCAGTCATACAGTGTATCAGGTGGCACAGTGTGATTGTATCAGTCGTGCAGTGTATCAGGTGGCACAGTGTGATTGTATCAGTCGTGCAGTGTATCAGGTGGCACAGTGTGATTGTATCAGTCGTGCAGTGTATCAGGTGGCACAGTGTGATTGTATCAGTTGTGCAGTGTATCAGGTGACACAGGGTGATTGTATCAGTCGTGCAGTATATCAGTTAGCATAGTGTGATTGTATCAGTCGTGCAGTGTATCAGGTGGCACAGGGTGATTGTATCAGTCGTGCAGTGTATCGGGTGGCACAGGGTGGTTGCATCAGCCGTGCAGTGTATCAGGTGGCACAGGGTGATTGCATCAGTCGTGCAGTGTATCAGTTGGCACAGGGTGATTGTATCAGTCGTATAGTGTATCAGGTGTCACAGTGTGATTGTATCCTTTGTGCAGTGTATCAGGTGGCACAGGTTGCTTGTATCAGTCGTGCAGTGTAGCAGGTGGCACATGGTGATTGTATCAGTCGTGCAGTGTATCAGGTGGCACAGTGTGATTGTATCAGTCGTGCAGTGTATCAGGTGGCACAGTGTGATTGTATCAGTTGTGCAGTGTATCAGGTGACACAGGGTGATTGTATCAGTCGTGCAGTATATCAGTTAGCATAGTGTGATTGTATCAATCGTGCAGTGTATCAGGTGGCACAGGGTGATTGTATCAGTCGTGCAGTGTATCGGGTGGCACAGGGTGGTTGCATCAGCCGTGCAGTGTATCAGGTGGCACAGGGTGATTGCATCAGTCGTGCAGTGTATCAGTTGGCACAGGGTGATTGTATCAGTCGTATAGTGTATCAGGTGTCACAGGGTGATTGTATCCTTTGTGCAGTGTATCAGGTGGCACAGGTTGCTTGTATCAGTCGTGCAGTGTAGCAGGTGGCACATGGTGATTGTATCAGTCGTGCAGTGTATCAGATGGCACAGTGTGATTGTATCAGTCGTGCAATGTATCAGGTTGCACAAGGTGATTGTATTTGTCGTGCAATGTAGCAGGTGGCACAGGGTGATTGTATCAGTCGTGCAGTGTATCAGGTGGCACAGGGTGATTGTATCCTTGTGCAGTGTATTAGGTGGCACAGCGTGATTCTATCAGTCGTGCAAGGTATCAGGTTGCACAAGATGATTGTATTAGTCGTGCAATGTAGCAGGTGGCACAGGGTGATTGTATCCTTGTGCAGTGTATCAGGTGACACAGGGTGATTGCATCAGTCCTGCAGTGTAGCAGGTGGCACAGGGTGATTGTATCAGTTCTGTAGTCTATCAGGTGGCATAGGGTGATTGCATCAGTCGTGCAGGGTAGCAGGTGGCACAGAGTGATTGTATCAGTCGTGCAGTGTATTAGGTGACACAGGGTGATTGCACCAGTCGTGCAGTGTAGCAGGTGGCATAGGGTGATTGTATCAGTCGTGCAGTGTATCAGGTGGCACAGGGTGATTGGATCCTTGTGCAGTGTATAAGGTGGAACATAGTGATTGCATCAGTCGTGCAGTGTAGCAGGTGGCACAGGGTGATTGCATCAGTCGTTCAGTGTAGCAGGTGGCACAGGGTGATTGCATCAGTTGGGTAGTGTATAATGTGGCAGAGGGTGATTGCATCAGTTGTGTAGTGCAAAATGTGGCACAGGGTGATTGTATCAGTCGTGCAGTGTAGCAGGTGGCACAGGGTGATTGCATCAGTTGGGTAGTGTATAATGTGGCACAGGGTGATTGCATCAGTCGTGCAGTGTAGCAGGTGGCACATGGTGATTGCATCAGTCGTGCAGTGTATCAGTTAGCATAGTGTGATTGTATCAGTATTGCAGTGTATCAGGTGGCACAGGGTGATTGTATCAGTCGTGCAGTGTATCAGTTAGCATAGTGTGATTGTATCAGTCGTGCAGTGTATCAAGTGGCACAGGATGATTGCATCAGTCGTGCAGTGTATCAGGTGGCACAGGGTGATTGCATCAGTCGTGCAGTGTAGCAGGTGGCACAGTGTGATTGTATCAGTCGTGCAGTGTAGCAGGTGCCACATGGTGATTGTATCAGTCGTGCAGTGTATCAGGTGGCACAGTGTTATTGTATCAGTCGTGCAGTGTATCAGGTGGCACAGTGTGATTGTATCAGTCGTGCAGTGTATCAGGTGGCACAGGGTGATTGTATCAGTCGTGCAGTGTATCAGGTGGCACAGTGTGATTGTATCAGTTGTGCAGTGTATCAGGTGGCACAGGGTGATTGTATCAGTCGTGCAGTATATCAGTTAGCATAGTGTGATTGTATCAGTCGTGTAGTGTAGCAGGTGATACTGGGTAATTGCATCAGTCGTGCAGTGTAGCAGGTGACACAGGGTGATTGTATCAGTCGTATAGTGTATCAGGTGGCACAGTGTGATTGTATCCTTTGTGCAGTGTATCAGGTGACACAGGTTGCTTGTATCAGTCGTGCAGTGTATCAGGTGGCACAGTGTGATTGTATCAGTCGTGCAGTGTATCAGGTGGCACAAGGTGATTGTATCATTCGTGCAGTGTATCAGGTGGCACAGTGTGATTGTATCAGTTGTGCAATGTATCAGGTGGCACAGGGTGATTGTATCAGTCGTGCAGTGTATCAAGTGGCACAGGGTGATTGTATCCTTTGTGCAGTGTATCAGGTGACACAGGTTGCTTGTATCAGTCGTGCAGTGTATCAGGTGGCACAGGGTGATTGTATCAGTCGTGCAGTGTATCAGGTGGCACAGGGTGATTGCATCAGTCGTGCAATGTATCAGGTGGCACAGGGTGATTGTATCGTTGTGCAGTGTATCAGGTGGCACAGGGTGATTGTATCAGTCGTGCAGTGTATCAGGTGGCACAGGGTGATTGCATCAGTCGTGCAGTGTAGCAGGTGGCACAGGGTGATTGCATAAGTCGTGCAATGTATCAGGTGGCACAGTGTGATTGCATCACTCGTGCAGTGTATCAGGTGGCACAGGGTGATTGCATCAGTCGTACAGTGTATCAAGTGGTACAGGGTGATTGTATCAGTCGTGCAGTGTATCAGGTGGCACAGGGTGATTGTATCAGTCGTGCAGTGTATCAGGTGGCACAGTGTGATTGTATCAGTTGTGCGGTGTATCAGGTGGCACAGGGTGATTGTATCAGTCGTGCAGTGTATCAGTTAGCATAGTGTGATTGTATCAGTCGTGCAGTGTAGCAGGTGACACAGGGTAATTGCATCAGTCGTGCAGTGTAGCATGTGGCACAGGGTGATTGTATCAGTCGTATAGTGTATCAGGTGGCACAGGGTGATTGTATCCTTTGTGCAGTGTATCAGGTGACACAGGTTGCTTGTATCAGCCGTGCAGTGTATCAGGTGGCACAGGGTGATTATATCAGTCGTGCAGTGTATCAGGTGACACAGGGTGATTGTATCAGTCGTGCAGTGTATCGGGTGGCACAGGGTGGTTGTATCAGTCGTGCTGTGTAGCAGGTGACACAGGGTGATTATATCAGTCGTGTAGTGTATCAGGTGACACAGGGTGATTGTATCAGTCGTGCAGTGTATCAGGTGGGACAGGGTGATTGCATCAGTCGTGCAATGTATCAGGTTGCACAATGTGATTGTATTAGTCGTGCAATATAGCAGGTGGCACAGGGTGATTGTATCAGTCGTGCAGTGTATCAGGTGGCACAGGGTGATTGTATCGTTGTGCAGTGTATCAGGTGGAACAGGGTGATTGCATCAGTCGTGCAGTGTAGCAGGTGGCACAGGGTGATTGCATAAGTCGTGCAATGTATCAGGTGGCACAGTGTGATTGCATCACTCGTGCAGTGTATCAGGTGGCACAGGGTGATTGCATCAGTCATACAGTGTATCAGGTGGCACAGTGTGATTGTATCAGTCGTGCAGTGTATCAGGTGGCACAGTGTGATTGTATCAGTCGTGCAGTGTATCAGGTGGCACAGGGTGATTGTATCAGTCGTGCAGTGTATCAGGTGGCACAGTGTGATTGTATCAGTTGTGCAGTGTATCAGGTGACACAGGGTGATTGTATCAGTCGTGCAGTATATCAGTTAGCATAGTGTGATTGTATCAGTCGTGCAGTGTATCAGGTGGCACAGGGTGATTGTATCAGTCGTGCAGTGTATCGGGTGGCACAGGGTGGTTGCATCAGCCGTGCAGTGTATCAGGTGGCACAGGGTGATTGCATCAGTCGTGCAGTGTATCAGTTGGCACAGGGTGATTGTATCAGTCGTATAGTGTATCAGGTGGCACAGGGTGATTGTATCCTTTGTGCAGTGTATCAGGTGGCACAGGTTGCTTGTATCAGTCCTGCAGTGTAGCAGGTGGCACATGGTGATTGTATCAGTCGTGCAGTGTATCAGATGGCACCGTGTGATTGTATCAATCGTGCAATGTATCAGGTTGCACAAGGTGATTGTATTAGTCGTGCAATGTAGCAGGTGGCACAGGGTGATTGCACCAGTCGTGCAGTGTAGCAGGTGGCATAGGGTGATTGTATCAGTCGTGCAGTGTATCAGGTGGCACAGGGTGATTGGATCCTTGTGCAGTGTATAAGGTGGCACAGAGTGATTGCATCAGTCGTGCAGTGTAGCAGGTGGCACAGGGTGATTGCATCAGTCGTGCAGTGTAGCTGGTGACACAGGGTGATTGCATCAGTTGGGTAGTGTATAATGTGGCAGAGGGTGATTGCATCAGTTGTGTAGTGCAAAATGTGGCACAGGGTGATTGTATCAGTCGTGTAGTGTAGCAGGTGGCACAGGGTGATTGCATCAGTTGGGTAGTGTATAATGTGGCACAGGGTGATTGCATCAGTCGTGCAGTGTAGCAGGTGGCACATGGTGATTGCATCAGTCGTGCAGTGTATTAGTTAGCATAGTGTGATTGTATCAGTATTGCAGTGTATCAGGTGGCAGAAGGTGATTGTATCAGTCGTGCAGTGTATCAGTTAGCATAGTGTGATTGTATCAGTCGTGCAGTGTATCAAGTGGCACAGGATGATTGCATCAGTCGTGCAGTGTATCAGGTGGCACAGGGTGATTGCATCAGTCGTGCAGTGTAGCAGGTGGCACAGTGTGATTGTATCAGTCGTGCAGTGTAGCAGGTGCCACATGGTGATTGTATCAGTCGTGCAGTGTATCAGGTGGCACAGTGTGATTGTATCAGTCGTGCAGTGTATCAGGTGGCACAGTGTGATTGTATCAGTCGTGCAGTGTATCAGGTGGCAAAGGGTGATTGTATCAGTCGTGCAGTGTATCAGGTGGCAAAGTGTGATTGTATCAGTTGTGCAGTGTATCAGGTGGCACAGGGTGATTGTATCAGTCGTGCAGTATATCAGTTAGCATAGTGTGATTGTATCAGTCGTGCAGTGTAGCAGGTGATACAGGGTAATTGCATCAGTCGTGCAGTGTAGCAGGTGACACAGGGTGATTGTATCAGTCGTATAGTGTATCAGGTGGCACAGTGTGATTGTATCCTGTGTGCAGTGTATCAGGTGACACAGGTTGCTTGTATCAGTCGTGCAGTGTATCAGGTGGCACAGTGTGATTGTATCAGTCGTGCAGTGTATCAGGTGGCACAAGGTGATTGTATCATTCGTGCAGTGTATCAGGTGGCACAGTGTGATTGTATCAGTTGTGCAGTGTATCAGGTGGCACAGGGTGATTGTATCAGTCGTGCAGTGTATCTAGTGACACAGGGTGATTGTATCCTTTGTGCAGTGTATCAGGTGACACAGGTTGTTTGTATCAGTCGTGCAGTGTATCAGGTGGCACAGGGTGATTGTATCAGTCGTGCAGTGTATCAGGTGGCACAGGGTGATTGCATCAGTCGTGCAATGTATCTGGTGGCACAGGGTGATTGTATCGTTGTGCAGTGTATCAGGTGGCACAGGGTGATTGCATAAGTCGTGCAATGTATCAGGTGGCACAGTGTGATTGCATCACTCGTGCAGTGTATCAGGTGGCACAGGGTGATTGCATCAGTCGTACAGTGTATCAAGTGGTACAGGGTGATTGTATCAGTCGTGCAGTGTATCAGGTGGCACAGGGTGATTGTATCAGTCGTGCAGTGTATCAGGTGGCACAGTGTGATTGTATCAGTTGTGCGGTGTATCAGGTGGCACAGGGTGATTGTATCAGTCGTGCAGTGTATCAGTTAGCATAGTGTGATTGTATCAGTCGTGCAGTGTAGCAGGTGACACAGGGTAATTGCATCAGTCGTGCAGTGTAGCATGTGGCACAGGGTGATTGTATCAGTCGTATAGTGTATCAGGTGACACAGGGTGATTGTATCCTTTGTGCAGTGTATCAGGTGACACAGGTTGCTTGTATCAGCCGTGCAGTGTATCAGGTGGCACAGGGTGATTATATCAGTCGTGCAGTGTATCAGGTGACACAGGGTGATTGTATCAGTCGTGCAGTGTATCGGGTGGCACAGGGTGGTTGTATCAGTCGTGCAGTGTAGCAGGTGACACAGGGTGATTATATCAGTCATGTAGTGTATCAGGTGACACAGGGTGATTGTATCAGTCGTGCAGTGTATCAGGTGGCACAGGGTGATTGCATCAGTCGTGCAATGTATCAGGTTGCACAATGTGATTGTATTAGTCGTGCAATATAGCAGGTGGCACAGGGTGATTGTATCAGTCGTGCAGTGTATCAGGTGGCACAGGGTGATTGTATCGTTGTGCAGTGTATCAGGTGGAACAGGGTGATTGCATCAGTCGTGCAGTGTAGCAGGTGGCACAGGGTGATTGCATAAGTCGTGCAATGTATCAGGTGGCACAGTGTGATTGCATCACTCGTGCAGTGTATCAGGTGGCACAGGGTGATTGCATCAGTCATACAGTGTATCAGGTGGCACAGTGTGATTGTATCAGTCGTGCAGTGTATCAGGTGGCACAGTGTGATTGTATCAGTCGTGCAGTGTATCAGGTGGCACAGGGTGATTGTATCAGTCGTGCAGTGTATCAGGTGACACAGTGTGATTGTATCAGTTGTGCAGTGTATCAGGTGACACAGGGTGATTGTATCAGTCGTGCAGTATATCAGTTAGCATAGTGTGATTGTATCAGTCGCGCATTGTATCAGGTGGCACAGGGTGATTGTATCAGTCGTGCAGTGTATCGGATGGCACAGGGTGGTTGCATCAGCCGTGCAGTGTATCAGGTGGCACAGGGTGATTGCATCAGTCGTGCAGTGTATCAGTTGGCACAGGGTGATTGTATCAGTCGTATAGTGTATCAGGTGGCACAGGGTGATTGTATCCTTTGTGCAGTGTATCAGGTGGCACAGGTTGCTTGTATCAGTCGTGCAGTGTAGCAGGTGGCACATGGTGATTGTATCAGTCGTGCAGTGTATCAGATGGCACAGTGTGATTGTATCAGTCGTGCAATGTATCAGGTTGCACAAGGTGATTGTATTAGTCGTGCAATGTAGCAGGTGGCACAGGGTGATTGTATCAGTCGTGCAGTGTATCAGGTGGCACAGGGTGATTGTATCCTTGTGCAGTGTATTAGGTGGCACAGCGTGATTCTATCAGTCGTGCAATGTATCAGGTTGCACAAGGTGATTGTATTAGTCGTGCAATGTAGCAGGTGGCACAGGGTGATTGTATCCTTGTGCAGTGTATCAGGTTGCACAGGGTGATTGCATCAGTCCTGCAGTGTAGCAGGTGGCACAGGGTGATTGTATCAGTTCTGTAGTCTATCAGGTGGCATAGGGTGATTGTATCAGTCGTGCAGTGTATTAGGTGACACAGGGTGATTGCACCAGTCGTGCAGTGTAGCAGGTGGCATAGGGTGATTGTATCAGTCGTGCAGTGTATCAGGTGGCACAGGGTGATTGGATCCTTGTGCAGTGTATAAGGTGGCACAGAGTGATTGCATCAGTCGTGCAGTTTAGCAGGTGGCACAGGGTGATTGCATCAGTCGTTCAGTGTAGCAGGTGGCACAGGGTGAATGCATCAGTTGGGTAGTGTAAAATGTGGCAGAGGGTGATTGCATCAGTTGTGTAGTGCAAAATGTGGCACAGGGTGATTGTATCAGTCGTGCAGTGTAGCAGGTGGCACAGGGTGATTGCATCAGTTGGGTAGTGTATAATGTGGCACAGGGTGATTGCATCAGTCGTGCAGTGTAGCAGGTGGCACATGGTGATTGCATCAGTCGTGCAGTGTATCAGTTAGCATAGTGTGATTGTATCAGTATTGCAGTGTATCAGGTGGCACAGGGTGATTGTATCAGTCGTGCAGTGTATCAGTTAGCATAGTGTGATTGTATCAGTCGTGCAGTGTATCAAGTGGCAAAGGATGATTGTACCAGTCGTGCAGTGTATCAGGTGGCACAGGTTGATTGCATCAGTCGTGCAGTGTAGCAGGTGGCACAGTGTGATTGTATCAGTCGTGCAGTGTAGCAGGTGCCACATGGTGATTGTATCAGTCGTGCAGTGTATCAGGTGGCACAGGGTGATTGCATCAGTCGTGCAGTGTAGCAGGTTGCACTGGGTGATTGCATCAGTTGGGTAGTGTATAATGTGGCACAGGGTGATTGCATCAGTTGTGTACTGCATAATGTGGCACATGGTGAGTGTATCAGTCGTGCAGTGTATCAGGTGGCACAGGGAGATTGCATCAGTTGTGCAGTGTAGCAGGTGGCACAGTGAGATTGCATCAGTCGTGCAGTGAAGCAGATGGCACAGTGTGATTGCATCAGTTGTGTAGTGTATAATGTGGCACAGGGTGGTTGTATCAGTCGTGCAGTGTATCAGGTGGCACAGTGTGATTGCATCAGTCGTGCAGTGAAGCAGATGGCACAGTGTGATTGCATCAGTTGTGTAGTGTATAATGTGGCACAGGGTGGTTGTATCAGTCGTGCAGTATATCAGGTGGCACAGGGAGATTGTATTAGTCGTGCAGTGTATCAGGTGGCACAGGGAGATTGCATCAGTTGTGCAGTGTAGCAGGTGGCACAGTGTGATTGCATCAGTCGTGCAGTGAAGCAGATGGCACAGTGTGATTGCATCAGTTGTGTAGTGTATAATGTGGCACAGGGTGGTTGTATCAGTCGTGCAGTATATCATGTGGCACAGGGTGATTGTATTAGTCGTGCAGTGTATCAGGTGGCACAGGGTGATTTTATCAGTCGTGCAGTGTATCTGGTGGCACAGAGAGATTGCATCAGTCGTGCAGTGTAGCAGGTGGCACAGTGTGATTGCATCAGTCGTGCAGTGTAGCAGGTGGCACAGTGTGATTGTATCAGTCGTGCAGTGTAGCAGGTGCCACATGGTGATTGTATCAGTCGTGCAGTGTATCAGGTGGCACAGGGTGATTGCATCAGTCGTGCAGTGTAGCAGGTTGCACTGGGTGATTGCATCAGTTGGGTAGTGTATAATGTGGCACAGGGTGATTGCATCAGTTGTGTACTGCATAATGTGGCACATGGTGATTGTATCAGTCGTGCAGTGTATCAGGTGGCACAGGGAGATTGCATCAGTTGTGCAGTGTAGCAGGTGGCACAGTGAGATTGCATCAGTCGTGCAGTGAAGCAGATGGCACAGTGTGATTGCATCAGTTGTGTAGTGTATAATGTGGCACAGGGTGGTTGTATCAGTCGTGCAGTGTATCAGGTGGCACAGTGTGATTGCATCAGTCGTGCAGTGAAGCAGATGGCACAGTGTGATTGCATCAGTTGTGTAGTGTATAATGTGGCACAGGGTGGTTGTATCAGTCGTGCAGTATATCAGGTGGCACAGGGAGATTGTATTAGTCGTGCAGTGTATCAGGTGGCACAGGGAGATTGCATCAGTTGTGCAGTGTAGCAGGTGGCACAGTGTGGTTGCATCAGTCGTGCAGTGAAGCAGATGGCACAGTGTGATTGCATCAGTTGTGTAGTGTATAATGTGGCACAGGGTGGTTGTATCAGTCGTGCAGTATATCATGTGGCACAGGGTGATTGTATTAGTCGTGCAGTGTATCAGGTGGCACAGGGTGATTTTATCAGTCGTGCAGTGTATCTGGTGGCACAGAGAGATTGCATCAGTCGTGCAGTGTAGCAGGTGGCACAGTGTGATTGCATCAGTCGTGCAGTGTAGCAGGTGGCACAGGGTGATTGTATCAGTCGTGCAGTGTATCAGGTGGCACAGGGTGATTGTATCCTTGTGCAGTGTATCAGGTGGCACTGGGTGATTGTATCAGTCGTGCAATGTATCAGGTGGCACAGGGTGATTGCATCAGTCGTGCAGTGTAGCAGGTGGCACTGGGTGATTGCATCAGTTGGGTAGTGTATAATGTGGCACAGGGTGATTGCATCAGTTGTGTACTGCATAATGTGACACAGGGTGATTGTATCAGTCGGGCAGTGTAGAAGGTGGCACAGGGTGATTGCATCAGTCGTGCAGTGTAGCAGGCGGCACAGGGTGATTGGATCAGTCGTGAAGTGTAGTATGTGGCACAGGGTGATTGCATCAGTCGTGCAGTGTAGCAGGCGGCACAGGGTGATTGCATCAGTCGTGAAGTGTAGCATGTGGCACGGGGTGATTGCATCAGTTGGGTAGTGTATAATGTGGCACAGGGTGATTGCATCAGTTGTGTAGTGCATAATGTGGCACAGGGTGATTTTATCATTCGTGCAGTGTAGCAGGTGGCACAGGGTGATTGCATCAGTCGTGCAGTGTAGCAGATGGCACAGGGTGATTGCATCAGTTGGGTAGTGTATAATGTGTCACAGGGTGATTGTATCATTCGTGCAGTGTAGCCTGTGACACAGGGTGATTGCATCAGTTGGGTAGTGTATAATATGGCACATGGTGATTGAATCAGTCGTGCAGTGTAGCATGTGACACAGGGTGATTGTATCAGTTCTGTAGTCTATCAGGTGGCATAGGGCATTTACATCAGTCGTGCAGTGTAGCAGGTGGCACATGGTGATTGCATAAGTCGTGCAGTGTATCAGGTGGCACAGTGTGATTGCATCAGTCGTGCAGTGTATAATGTGGCACAGGGTGATTGCATCAGTCGTGCAGTGTAGTAGGTGGCACATGGTGATTGTATCAGTCGTGCAGTGTATCAGGTGGCACAGTGTGATTGCATCAGTCGTGCAGTGAAGCAGATGGCACAGTGTGATTGCATCAGTTATGTAGTGTATAATGTGGCACAGGGTGATTGTATCAGTCGTGCAGTATATCAGGTGGCACAGGGTGATTGTATTAGTCGTGCAGTGTATCAGGTGGCACAGGGTGATTGTATCAGTCGTGCAGTGTATCTGGTGGCACAGAGAGATTGCATCAGTCGTGCAGTGTAGCAGGTGGCACAGTGTGGTTCCATCAGTCGTGCAGTGTAGCAGGTGGCACAGGGTGATTGTATCAGTCGTGCAATGTTTCAGGTGGCACAGGGTGATTGTATTCTTGTGCAGTGTATCAAGTGGCACAGGGTGATTGTATCAGTCGTGCAGTGTATCAGGTGGCACAGGGTGATTGCATCAGTCGTGCAGTGTAGCAGGTGGCACTGGGTGATTGCATCAGTTGGGTAGTGTATAATGTGGCACAGGGTGATTGCATCAGTTGTGTACTGCATAATGTGGCACAGGGTGATTGTATCAGTCGGGCAGTGTAGCAGGTGGCACAGGGTGATTGCATCAGTCGTGCAGTGTATCTGGCGGCACAGGGTGATTGCATCAGACGTGAAGTGTAGCATGTGGCACGGGGTGATTGCATCAGTTGGGTAGTGTATAATGTGGCACAGGGTGATTGCATCAGTTGTGTAGTGCATAATGTGGCACAGGGTGATTGTATCATTCGTGCAGTGTAGCAGGTGGCACAGGGTGATTGCATCAGTCGTGCAGTGTAGCAGATGGCACAGGGTGATTGCATCAGTTGGGTAGTGTATAATGTGTCACAGGGTGATTGTATCATTCGTGCAATGTAGCATGTGACACAGGGTGATTGTATCAGTTCTGTAGTCTATCAGGTGGCATAGGGTATTTACATCAGTCGTGCAGTGTAGCAGGTGGCACATGGTGATTGCATAAGTCGTGCAGTGTATCAGGTGGCACAGTGTGATTGCATCAGTCGTGCAGTGTATAATGTGGCACAGGGTGATTGCATCAGTCGTGCAGTGTAGCAGGTGGCACATGGTGATTGTATCAGTCGTGCAGTGTATCAGGTGGCACAGTGTGATTGCATCAGTCGTGCAGTGAAGCAAATGGCACAGTGTGATTGAATCAGTTGTGTAGTGTATAATGTGGCACAGGGTGGTTGTATCAGTCGTGCAGTATATCAGGTGGCACAGGGTGATTGTATTAGTCGTGCAGTGTAGCATGTGACACAGGGTGATTGCATCAGTTGGGTAGTGTATAATATGGCACATGGTGATTGAATCAGTCGTGCAGTGTAGCATGTGACACAGGGTGATTATATCAGTTCTGTAGTCTATCAGGTGGCATAGGGTATTTACATCAGTCGTGCAGTGTAGCAGGTGGCACATGGTGATTGCATAAGTCGTGCAGTGTATCAGGTGGCACAGTGTGATTGCATCAGTCGTGCAGTGTATAATGTGGCACAGGGTGATTGCATCAGTCGTGCAGTGTAGCAGGTGGCACATGGTGATTGTATCAGTCGTGCAGTGTATTAGGTGGCACAGGGAGATTGCATCAGTTGTGCAGTGTAGCAGGTGGCACAGTGTGATTGCATCAGTCGTGCAGTGAAGCAGATGGCACAGTGTGATTGAATCAGTTGTGTAGTGTATAATGTGGCACAGGGTGGTTGTATCAGTCGTGCAGTATATCAGGTGGCACAGGGTGATTGTATTAGTCGTGCAGTGTATCAGGTGGCACAGGGTGATTGTATCAGTCGTGCAGTGTATCTGGTGGCACAGAGAAATTGCATCAGTCGTGCAGTGTAGCAGGTGGCACTGTGTGATTGCATCAGTCGTGCAGTGTAGCAGGTGGCACAGGGTGATTGTATCAGTCGTGCAGTGTATCAGGTGGCACAGGGTGATTGTATCCTTGTGCAGTGTATCAGGTGGGACAGGGTGATTGTATCAGTCGTGCAGTGTATCAGTTAGCATAGTGTGATTGTATCAGTCGTGCAGTGTATCAGGTGGCACATGGTGATTGCATCAGTCGTGCAGTGTAGCAAGTGGCACAGGGTGATTGCATCAGTCGTGCAGTGTAGCAGGTGGCACAGGGTGATTGCATCAGTTGGGTAGTGTATAATGTGGCACAGGGTGATTGCATCAGTTGTGTAGTGCATAATGTGGCACAGGGTGATTGTATCATTCGTGCAGTGTAGCAGGAGGCACAGGGTGATTGCATCAGTCGTGCAGTGTAGCAGGTGGCACATGGTGATTGCATCAGTCGTGCAGTGTATAGGGTGGCACAGTGTGATTGCATCAGTCGTGCAGTGTATCAGGTGGCACAGTGTGATTGTATCAGTTGTGCATCGTCTCAGGTGGCACAGGGTGATTGTATCAGTCGTGCAGTGTATCAGGTGGCACAGAGTGATTGCATCAGTCGTGCAGTGTAGCAGGTGGCACAGTGTGATTGCATCAGTCGTGCAGTGTATCAGGTGGCACAGTGTGATTGTATCAGTCGTGCAGTGTAGCAGGTGCCACATGGTGATTGTATCAGTGGTGCAGTGTAGCAGGTGACACAGGGTGATTGCATCAGTCGTGCAGTGTAGCAGGTGGCACATAGTGATTGTATCAGTCGTGCAGTGTAGCAGGTGGCACATGGAAATTGCATCAGTTGTGCAGTGTAGCAGGTGGCACAGTGTGATTGCATCAGTCGTGCAGTGTAGCAGATGGCACAGTGTGATTGCATCAGTTATGTAGTTTATAATGTGGCACAGGGTGGTTGTATCAGTCGTGCAGTATATCAGGTGGCACAGGGTGATTGTATTAGTCGTGCAGTGTATCAGGTGGCACAGGGTGATTGTATCAGTCGTGCAGTGTATCTGGTGGCACAGGGAGATTGCATCAGTCGTGCAGTGTAGCAGGTGGCACAATGTGATTGCATCAGTCGTGCAGTGTAGCAGGTGGCACAGGGTGATTGTATCAGTCGTGCAGTGTATCAGGTGGCACAGGGTGATTGTATCCTTGTGCAGTGTATCAGGTGGCACAGGGTGATTGTATCAGTTGTGCAGTGTATCAGGTGGCACAGGGTGATTGCATCAGTCGTGCAGTGTAGCATGTGGCACAGGGTGATTGCATCAGTCGTGCAGTGTAGCAGGTGGCACTGGGTGATTGCATCAGTTGGGTAGTGTATAATGTGGCACAAGGTGATTGCATCAGTTGTGTACTGCATAATGTGGCACTGGGTGATTGTATCAGTCGGGCAGTGTAGCAGGTGGCACAGGGTGATTGCATCAGTCGTGCAGTGTAGCAGGCGGCACAGGGTGATTGCATCAGTCTTGAAGTGTAGCATGTGGCACAGGGTGATTGCATCAGTTGGGTAGTGTATAAAGTGGCACAGGGTGAGTGCATCAGTTGTGTAGTGCATAATGTGGCACAGGGTTATTGTATCAGTCGTGCAGTGTATCAGGTGGCACAGTGTGATAGTATCAGTCGTGCAGTGTATCAGGTGACACAGGGTGATTGCATCAGTCGTGCAGTGTATCAGGTGCCACATGGTGATTGCATCAGTCGTGCAGTGTAGCAGATGGCACAGGGTGATTGCATCAGTTGGGTAGTGTATAATGTGTCACAGGGTTATTGTATCAGTCGTGCAGTGTATCAGGTGGCACAGTGTGATTGTATCAGTCGTGCAGTGTATCAGGTGACACAGGGTGATTGCATCAGTCGTGCAGTGTAGCAGGTGCCACATGGTGATTGTATCAGTCGTGCAGTGTATCAGGTGGCACATTGTGATTGTATCAGTCGTGCAGTGTATCAGGTGGCACAGGGAGATTGCATCAGTCTTGCAGTGTAGCAGGTGGCACAGTGTGATTGCATCAGTCGTGCAGTGTAACAGGTGGCACAGTGTGATTGCATCAGTTGTGTAGTGTATAATGTGGCACAGGGTGGTTGTATCAGTCGTGCAGTATATCAGGTGGCACAGGGTGATTGTATTAGTCGTGCAGTGTATCAGGTGGCACAGGGTGATTGTATCAGTCGTGCAGTGTATCAGGTGGCACAGTGTGATTGTAGTAGTCCTGCAGTGTATCTGGTGGCACAGTGAGATTGCATCAGTCGTGCAGTGTAGCAGGTGGCACAGTGTGATTGAATCAGTCATGCAGTGTAGCAGGTGGCACAGGGTGATTGTATCAGTCGTGCAGTGTATCAGGTGGCACAGGGTGATTGTATCCTTGTGCAGTGTATCAGGTGACACAGGGTGATTGTATCAGTCGTGCAGTGTATCAGGTGGCACAGTGTGATTGTATCAGTCGTGCAGTGTAGCATGTGGCACAGGGTGATTGCATCAGTCGTGCAGTGTATCAGGTGGCACATGGTGATTGCATCAGTCGTGCAGTGTAACATGTGGCACAGGGTGATTGCATCAGTCGTGCAGTGTAACAGGTGGCACTGGGTGATTACATCAGTTGGGTAGTGTATAGTGTGGCACAGGGTGATTGCATCAGTTGTGTAGTGCATAACGTGGCACAGGGTGATTGTATCAGTCGGGCAGTGTAGCAGGTGGCACAGGATGATTGCATCAGTCGTGCAGTGTAGCAGGTGGCACAGGGTGATTGCATCAGTTGGGTAGTGTATAATGTGGCACAGGGTGATTATATCATTAGTGCATTGTAGCATATGACACAGGGTGATTGCATCAGTTGGATAGTGTATAATATGGCACATGGTGATTGTATCAGTCGTGCAGTGTAGCAGATGGCACAGGGTGATTGCATCAGTTGGGTAGTGTATAATGTGTCACAGGGTTATTGTATCATTCGTGCAGTGTAGCATGTGACACAGGGTGATTGCATCAGTTGGGTAGTGTATAATATGGCACATGGTGATTGTATCAGTCGTGCAGTGTATCATGTGACACAGGGTGATTGTATCAGTTATGTAGTCTATCAGGTGGCATAGGGTGATTGCATCAGTCGTGTAGTGTAGCAGGTGGCACATGGTGATTGCATAAGTCGTGCAGTGTATCAGGTGGCACAGTGTGATTGCATCAGTTGTGTAGTGTATAATGTGGCACAGGGTGGTTGTATCAGTCGTGCAGTGTAGCAGGTGCCACATGGTGATTGTATCAGTGGTGCAGTGTAGCAGGTGACACAGGGTGATTGCATCAGTCGTGCAGTGTAGCAGGTGGCACATAGTGATTGTATCAGTCGTGCAGTGTAGCAGGTGGCACATGGAAATTGCATCAGTTGTGCAGTGTAGCAGGTGGCACAGTGTGATTGCATCAGTCGTGCAGTGTAGCAGATGGCACAGTGTGATTGCATCAGTTATGTAGTTTATAATGTGGCACAGGGTGGTTGTATCAGTCGTGCAGTATATCAGGTGGCACAGGGTGATTGTATTAGTCGTGCAGTGTATCAGGTGGCACAGGGTGATTGTATCAGTCGTGCAGTGTATCTGGTGGCACAGGGAGATTGCATCAGTCGTGCAGTGTAGCAGGTGGCACAATGTGATTGCATCAGTCGTGCAGTGTAGCAGGTGGCACAGGGTGATTGTATCAGTCGTGCAGTGTATCAGGTGGCACAGGGTGATTGTATCCTTGTGCAGTGTATCAGGTGGCACAGGGTGATTGTATCAGTTGTGCAGTGTATCAGGTGGCACAGGGTGATTGCATCAGTCGTGCAGTGTAGCATGTGGCACAGGGTGATTGCATCAGTCGTGCAGTGTAGCAGGTGGCACTGGGTGATTGCATCAGTTGGGTAGTGTATAATGTGGCACAAGGTGATTGCATCAGTTGTGTACTGCATAATGTGGCACTGGGTGATTGTATCAGTCGGGCAGTGTAGCAGGTGGCACAGGGTGATTGCATCAGTCGTGCAGTGTAGCAGGCGGCACAGGGTGATTGCATCAGTCTTGAAGTGTAGCATGTGGCACAGGGTGATTGCATCAGTTGGGTAGTGTATAAAGTGGCACAGGGTGAGTGCATCAGTTGTGTAGTGCATAATGTGGCACAGGGTTATTGTATCAGTCGTGCAGTGTATCAGGTGGCACAGTGTGATAGTATCAGTCGTGCAGTGTATCAGGTGACACAGGGTGATTGCATCAGTCGTGCAGTGTATCAGGTGCCACATGGTGATTGCATCAGTCGTGCAGTGTAGCAGATGGCACAGGGTGATTGCATCAGTTGGGTAGTGTATAATGTGTCACAGGGTTATTGTATCAGTCGTGCAGTGTATCAGGTGGCACAGTGTGATTGTATCAGTCGTGCAGTGTATCAGGTGACACAGGGTGATTGCATCAGTCGTGCAGTGTAGCAGGTGCCACATGGTGATTGTATCAGTCGTGCAGTGTATCAGGTGGCACATTGTGATTGTATCAGTCGTGCAGTGTATCAGGTGGCACAGGGAGATTGCATCAGTCTTGCAGTGTAGCAGGTGGCACAGTGTGATTGCATCAGTCGTGCAGTGTAACAGGTGGCACAGTGTGATTGCATCAGTTGTGTAGTGTATAATGTGGCACAGGGTGGTTGTATCAGTCGTGCAGTATATCAGGTGGCACAGGGTGATTGTATTAGTCGTGCAGTGTATCAGGTGGCACAGGGTGATTGTATCAGTCGTGCAGTGTATCAGGTGGCACAGTGTGATTGTAGTAGTCCTGCAGTGTATCTGGTGGCACAGTGAGATTGCATCAGTCGTGCAGTGTAGCAGGTGGCACAGTGTGATTGAATCAGTCATGCAGTGTAGCAGGTGGCACAGGGTGATTGTATCAGTCGTGCAGTGTATCAGGTGGCACAGGGTGATTGTATCCTTGTGCAGTGTATCAGGTGACACAGGGTGATTGTATCAGTCGTGCAGTGTATCAGGTGGCACAGTGTGATTGTATCAGTCGTGCAGTGTAGCATGTGGCACAGGGTGATTGCATCAGTCGTGCAGTGTATCAGGTGGCACATGGTGATTGCATCAGTCGTGCAGTGTAACATGTGGCACAGGGTGATTGCATCAGTCGTGCAGTGTAACAGGTGGCACTGGGTGATTACATCAGTTGGGTAGTGTATAGTGTGGCACAGGGTGATTGCATCAGTTGTGTAGTGCATAACGTGGCACAGGGTGATTGTATCAGTCGGGCAGTGTAGCAGGTGGCACAGGATGATTGCATCAGTCGTGCAGTGTAGCAGGTGGCACAGGGTGATTGCATCAGTTGGGTAGTGTATAATGTGGCACAGGGTGATTATATCATTAGTGCATTGTAGCATATGACACAGGGTGATTGCATCAGTTGGATAGTGTATAATATGGCACATGGTGATTGTATCAGTCGTGCAGTGTAGCAGATGGCACAGGGTGATTGCATCAGTTGGGTAGTGTATAATGTGTCACAGGGTTATTGTATCATTCGTGCAGTGTAGCATGTGACACAGGGTGATTGCATCAGTTGGGTAGTGTATAATATGGCACATGGTGATTGTATCAGTCGTGCAGTGTATCATGTGACACAGGGTGATTGTATCAGTTATGTAGTCTATCAGGTGGCATAGGGTGATTGCATCAGTCGTGTAGTGTAGCAGGTGGCACATGGTGATTGCATAAGTCGTGCAGTGTATCAGGTGGCACAGTGTGATTGCATCAGTTGTGTAGTGTATAATGTGGCACAGGGTGGTTGTATCAGTCCTGCTGTATATCAGGTGGCACTGGGTGATTGTATCAGTCGTGCAGTGTTTCAGGTGGCACAGGGTGATTGCATCAGTTGTGTAGTGTACCAGGTTGCACAGGGTGATTGCATCAGCCGTGCAGTGTATCAGATGGCACAGGGTGATTGTATCAGTCGTGCAGTGTATCAGGTGACACAGGGTGGTTGTATCCGGTGTGCAGTGTAGCAGCTGACACAGGGTGATTGTATCAGTCGTGCAGTGTATCAGGTGACACAGGGTGATTGTATCAGTCGAGCAGTGTAGCAGGTGGCACAGGGTGATTGTATCCGGTGTGTAGAGTATCAGGTAGCACAGGGTGATTGCATCAGTCGTGCAGTGTAGCAGGTGACACAGGGTGATTGCATCAGTCGTGCAGTGTAGCAGGTGACACAGGGTGATTGCATCAGTCGTGCAGTGTAGCAGGTGGCACAGGGTGGTCGTATCAGTCGTGCAGTGTAGCAGGTGGCAAAGGGTGATTGCATCAGTCGTGCAGTGTATCAGGTGGCACAGGATGATTGTATCAGTCGTGCAGTGTATCAGGTGCCACATGGTGATTACATCAGTCGTGTAGTGTATCAGGTGACACAGGGTGATTGTATCAATCGTGCAATGTATCAGGTGGCACAGGGTGATTGTATAAGTTGTGCAGTGTAGCAGGTGGCACAGGGTGATTGTATAAGTCGTGCAGTGTAGCAGGTGGCACAGGGTGATTGTATAAGTCGTGCAGTGTAGCAGGTGGCACAGGGTGATTGCATCAATCGTGCAGTGTATCAGGTGGCACGGTGTCATTGTATCAGTCGTGCAGTGTATCAGGTGGCACAGTGTGATTGTATCAGTCGTGCAGTGTATCAGGTGACACAGTGTGATTGTATCCGTCGTACAGTGTATCAGGTGGCACAGTGTGATTGTATCAGTCGTGCAGTGTATCAGGTGGCACAGTGTGATTGTATCCGTCGTACAGTGTATCAGGTGGCACAGTGTGATTGTATCAGTCGTGCAGTGTACCAGGTGGCACATTATGGTTGTATCAGTCGACTAGTGTATCAGGTGACACAGGGTGATTAGGTCAGTCGTGCAGTGTATCTGGTGGCACAGGGTGATTGCATCAGTCGTGTAGTGTATCAGGTGGCTCAGGGTTACATAATGTACCCTGCTATATCAACCAACCCCGTCTCTATCGTAGCAGTTCTCGTAATCCGCCGTTACACAATGTACACTGCTATATCAACCAACCCCGTCTCTATCGTAGCAGTTCTCGTAATCCGCCGTTACACAATGTACACTGCTATATCAACCAACCCCGTCTCTATCGTAGCAGTTCTCGTAATCCGCCGTTACACAATGTACACTGCTATATCAACCAACCCCGTCTCTATCGTAGCAGTTCTCGTAATCCGCCGTTACACAATGTACACTGCTATATCAACCAACCCCGTCTCTATCGTAGCAGTTCTAGTAATCCGTCGTTACACAATGAACAATGCTATATCAACCAACCCCGTCTCTATCGTAGCAGTTCTCGTAATCCGCCGTTACACAATGAACAATGCTATATCAACCAACCCCGTCTCTATCGTAGCAGTTCTAGTAATCCGTCGTTACACAATGTACAATGCTATTTCAACCAACCCCGTCTCTATCGTAGCAGTTCTAGTAATCCGCCGTTACACAATGTACACTGCTATATCAACCAACCCCGTCTCTATCGTAGCAGTTCTCGTAATCCGCTGTTACACAATGAACAATGCTATATCAACCAACCCCGTCTCTATCGTAGCAGTTCTAGTAATCCGTCGTTACACAATGAACAATGCTATATCAACCAACCCCGTCTCTATTGTAGCAGTTCTAGTAATCCGCCGTTACACAATGAACGCACCATTTCAACCGAGGCCGATTCATTTCGCATATGTATGACACGTGACATAATCTCTCATTGAATAATACATAAGCTAGTGTGTGTTTTACGTTTATTTATCGTCGCTACCGGTTGCCCACATGAGCGACGCCTCCTGAAGAGATTAGTTATTTTAGATTTTGGAGGATAGTGCATGATACAGACAGTGACCAATTCCAGAATCTCCTCTGGTTCTTTTACGTGCACGGTTTAAAGCACCGACACAAGACCTCGGTTTAACGTCCCATCTGAAAGACTGTTAATTTTATTAGGGTCAGACGGGGGATCGAACCTGCGATCCCTGGATTACCAGTCCAGCGTGTTACCACTGGACTACAGATCCGTCTGCAATACATAAGCTAATGAAGTCCCTGTGTTTTCATACTGAATAGAATAGCCCGTAGTTTCTCTTGTAGTCACAAACCGCTATGGTACCCGGTATTACTAACCGCTATGGTACCCGGTATTACAAACCGCTATGGTACCCGGTATTACAAACCGCTATGGTACCCGGTATTACAAACCGCTATGGTACCCGGTATTACTAACCGCTATGGTACCCGGTATTACTAACCGCTATGGTACCCGGTATTACAAACCGCTATGGTACCCGGTATTACTAACCGCTATGGTACCCGGTATTACAAACCGCTATGGTACCCGGTATTACTAACCGCTATGGTACCCGGTATTACAAACCGCTATGGTACCCGGTATTACAAACCGCTATGGTACCCGGTATTACTAACCGCTATGGTACCCGGTATTACAAACCGCTATGGTACCCGGTATTACAAACCGCTATGGTACCCGGTATTACAAACCGCTATGGTACCCGGTATTACTAACCGCTATGGTACCCGGTATTACAAACCGCTATGGTACCCGGTATTACTAACCGCTATGGTACCCGGTATTACTAACCGCTATGGTACCCGGTATTACTAACCGCTATGGTACCCGGTATTACAAACCGCTATGTACCCGGTATTACTAACCGCTATGGTACCCGGTATTACAAACCGCTATGGTACCCGGTATTACTAACCGCTATGGTACCCGGTATTACAAACCGCTATGGTACCCGGTATTACAAACCGCTATGGTACCCGGTATTACAAACCGCTATGTACCCGGTATTACTAACCGCTATGGTACCCGGTATTACTAACCGCTATGGTACCCGGTATTACTAACCGCTATGGTACCCGGTATTACTAACCGCTATGGTACCCGGTATTACTAACCGCTATGGTACCCGGTATTACAAACCGCTATGGTACCCGGTATTACTAACCGCTATGGTACCCGGTATTACTAACCGCTATGTACCCGGTATTACTAACCGCTATGGTACCCGGTATTACAAACCGCTATGGTACCCGGTATTACTAACCGCTATGGTACCCGGTATTACTAAATTCCAACCATCAGCCCCATGCCCATTAGGTCAAACAATGTATCACTCCAATTCAACAAACACTCATTTATGTCACGGTAAGCCCCAACCTACTTAAATAATATCCAGTATTTGTTTGACTCCAGTGTATACATGCAACTCCACTGCAAACCTGAGCCTCAACATCCCCAAACAACACAGCAAACCCCTATTAAACAGTGGATCGCCCTTATGTAATATGTTTCCGCATAGCATAGTATTCTCCGCAGAAACACTGTGTCCGCATAGAGAATGTCATTTCACTCCAGTATTATATTACCTACTGCATAGAGTACCATATTGAAAAAGAAACCCGGCGAACAATAGAATGGACACGTCCCGGACCGGAATATATTTCGTAAATATCACGGTCATGTATAGACCGCTAGCTAATTTTGCTACAGTGGGAAAGGATTAATAGTTGCATAGATAATTTTCTTGAATTATTTAACAACATCATTTTGGTAGAGGATGTAAATGAAGATCCATTGAATCCATTTAATCATAAATTTAAAGACAATATGTTGCTAGACAATATTATTAATGTGATAAACGAACCCACAAGAGTAAGTCGTATTCACAAACGTTAATGGTAAATTGGTACATCCTCTATTCTACACTGTCTACATGCAGGGATATTTAATACTGAAAAGAACATAAGCGACCCCACTTCCGAACATTTGCATATATCAATATTCAGTTCAACTTTTAAACGACGCGTGTGGAATTACAAACGTGCATATTTTGAATTACTCATTGGAAATGTCTGACCGGTCATTTTTAAATTCCACTGATGTTAATGGCAACATCATGTATTACAATAATGTTGCAACAATTAGTCCAAATGACAAACCTTGGTACATCTCAGAAATTAGAACAGTATATAAACGTGACAAGCAAAAACGATTAGCTGTATCTTCTGGGAAACTTTCAGATTGGGACAAATTCTTAGAAATAAAACAAATATCATGAAAAATATGCTAAAGAAATTTTCTTTAATAACATTGAATTTACTCTCAGTAACTGCGAATCCTCGAATCCTCGTCAGTATTGGAACATTGTAAACTTACTAGTTAAAGAAATCTCTTCAAATTGTGAAACTATATCACTTTTAATTAAAGATGAAGATAAGGCCAATACTTAATGATTTCTTTGTATCAATTTCAAATATCGATGACACACAATCTACATTATCGACCTTATTTAAAAAACTAATGAATCTTTAACAAATGTTGCTATAAATGTTGCTATAACTGAACAAGATGTACTTTCAATTATTGTTGTCAATAAAACGAGTTGACTTGAAGAAATAAGTCACAGAATGCTGAACGAATCCTTAAAACTTAGTAGATACCTGGAATGATGGAAACATGCAAATGTAATACCATTGTTTAAGAATAGTGTAAACTCGAGCACATCCAACTACAGGTCGGTATCAGTTATCAGTTGTCTAGGTAAAGTAATGGAGTGTGTTTCTGCATGAAAATGAACTTACATACAAATATCAGTCAGGATTTGTTCCTGGACAGGATTTGTTCCTGGACACTATACCAACTAACATTTGAAGAAAGACAATCCACGTGTTTGTCTTCTGCGACATATTGAGGATGCAGAAGATTATTTGTTCTTGTGCACTATATTTTCTGTACACAGCTGGCATCTCTTTATTGTCATACATCATTCTCTAAATACTGATAAACTACGCTAAAGCGACACTACATCGCTGAAAACGCAAATGTTTGCAGAATGTAATTTCCTATTATATGGTATCATTTATTTCCAAATAATTACCTCAAAAACTGAGTATTTCAACAAATAAACAAACGTCGTATACACGGTTTATTGACATAACAAAATAACGTAAATAGGGTCGACATTCATGCGTAATACAAAGCGTTTATCCCGAATAACAGGAGTTATGCTCCATATTTACCGTGATATCTCACATGTGTGCCTATGCATATTTATTTGCAGACTGATCTTAATTTAAATATCTCTAAGCGAAAGTATCGCGTGTTTAGTATTAACTTCAATGACAACACAAGTCAATTCAGGAGCGTGGATGACCGTTATCTGAAATCCTACTTTCACGTATATCACAAAAACACTGTTAAATTGATTCAATGTATCGAATGTGTTCGAATGTATTCAGAAGAATGTGTAGTAGCAATGCATTTATACGTGAAAAAGCATTGTATTTACTTTTTGAGATGTAATGTCGCTTTAAGGTATCATATTCTTACCAGATAACACATTTACAACATTACATCAAACAAACTAAACGTATTGCAGTTAACTAAAGTTTAATGATTCAGACATACTTTCAAAACCGTTGGATTGCAGGCTTCAGAATGTTATATACGGCATAACATGTACACGGTGTGAACAAATAGTATACTTATGTAGGTGAAACAGAGAGAGGTTCGAGAGGGAGAAT
This sequence comes from Archivesica marissinica, assembly GCA_014843695.1. Lineage (NCBI taxonomy): Eukaryota > Metazoa > Mollusca > Bivalvia > Venerida > Vesicomyidae > Archivesica > Archivesica marissinica. The sequence continues at coordinate 7,007,885 of CM026390.1, read as the reverse complement.
GAAAGAGCTTATGAGTGGTGTACGACTGAGGAGGGACAAACCGATAGGCGAACATTTTGATGGCCTGCATAATGAGAACGACATGAACTTTTTCATACCTCAGAAGATGTTCCATTCTGAGAGGACTGAACGTCAATTACATGATGCCTAGTGGATACGAGCACTCGATACCACGCGACCGAAGGATACAGTATGTAGGAAAGTCGGCTCCCAGCACATATCCAATGTAATCCAGTGAAATGACGTCATGACGTCATTATCCAGTTTATTCAAAACAGGCTGAAATTAAATGAACTAGCCTGAATTATGCTTAAAACTTTCATTGAAAAGGGCTTTAAACAGAAACTTTGAATAAGGAGAGTACAACATATTTCTATATATATTATCAAATAACTGACTTTTCCAAAAGCAATGTGCCGTATTAGTATATATCTTAATTAGGGTGAGGGCGTGGAAATGCGAACAACACATCCTGTATACTACAGCAGTTTTGTTAAAAAATACTTTGTTAAAACATTTTATTTCTATTGTGTTTAGATGCAGCTTTACTCTTGTATTCTGAACTCTGCTCAGTTTACGGATCTTGTCTTTGGAAAGAAAGTGACCAGCTTAATATGTTATACCTGTTTTATCTGTTGCATCGAATATTGACCACATGCTGACACATTAAACAACCCAGTTTAGATAGTTGGGGAAGTTATTCGTTTAAACCGCTTGCGTACTAATTAGAACAAAGTGTCCAGTTATAAATTATATGATTCAATATTGATCGATCAGCGCCCATGTTTTTAAAATATGTTCAGAGTTTTGTACGATGACTTATCTGAACCTGCTAGCGGTTCATAATAATAATATTATTAATCATATTAATATATCGTAATAAACACAGTATACTGTCTTCTTATCTAAACGATATAATCCCGACAACTGTTGATGAAACTAATCCATATCCTTTACGTAATAGAAATAATTATATAACTCTGCCAAGGCGTCTTCAAATATATGCACATTCAACTATTCCCTCCTCTCTAGACATATGGAATCAGCTAGATAAGTCTATCCCACTAACTCTTTATGTGAGTATAAAAGCAGGCTGAAACAAATCTACAAAGGTGCTATCGTACCCGTACCCGTACCACCGGGGAAAGATTTCCATCTGTCCAACAAGCGCGAATACGTAACGCATGCAGTAACTTGAATGCTCATCTACATGTCAATTTCCTTCGTGATAATCCTAACTGCGAATGTGGCCATGGTATCGAAGATCCCGAGCACTACTTTTTTAGGTGCAACAAATACAGTTTAGAGCGTATAACGCTTTTCAGAAATACTCGTAGATTTCATCCAATAAGTACAGAAAAGCTTTTAGTTGGAATTGAACATTTGTCTATTTCAGAAAATAATAAATTATTTTGGTTCAAAGATTCATTAAAGCGACTCGACGATTCGCATAATATCAATTATTTGTCCTTCTTTTTGTCTGGTAAGCATTGAGTGGGGAGAGCTAATCTTTGTGTTTGGGGTGCATTAGTTTTAATTCTTCAGCTCATATTCAAGTCATAAACTAACTACGTTTTCCATTTCTTTTCGCCATTATTTCGCGTATGAGGGTTAGGGTTATAGTTAACAAATATTCACCACGAAACTTAATTGTATGTGTTCTTTTTCTACATCAGATCATACATTACAGAAATTGTTCATCCAACATTGTTTATTTAGTTCGAAGTGACGGGGAGGGCTGTAAATAATGTTGTTATAACTTGTGACGGGGAGGGCTGTAAATAATGTTGTTATAACTTGTGACGGGGAGGGCTGTAAATAATGTTGTTATAACTTGTGACGGGGAGGGCTGTAAATAGTGTTGTTATAACTTGTGACGGGGAGGGCTGTAAATAATGTTGTTATAACTTGTGACGGGGAGGGCTGTAAATAATGTTGTTATAACTTGTGACGGGGAGGGCTGTAAATAATGTTGTTATAACTTGTGACGGGGAGGGCTGTAAATAATGTTGTTATAACTTGTGACGGGGAGGGCTGTAAATAGTGTTGTTATAACTTGTGACGGGGAGGGCTGTAAATAATGTTGTTATAACGTGTGACGGGGAGGGCTGTAAATAATGTTGTTATAACTTGTGACGGGGAGGGCTGTAAATAATGTTGTTATAACTTGTGACGGGGAGGGCTGTAAATATTGTTGTCATAACTTGTAGCTTAACCCATTTGTTTTTTTCCCTTGACAAAACAAATGTATCGTATACTGCAATCATATAATTACATATTAATCTCTGATTTGTTCTTAGTTTTGTATGTATAAATGTAATGTATTGTATGAAAAAATGCAATAAAATATTATTTAAAAAATAAATTAATATTATAAATATATGATATTAAATTAGTGGTCATCATTGAATTTATTGAACGACTCGTTTTTGTGGTTTTTAGAAGACGAGTAAAATAAATTCAATAACAAATGGACACGAATATCCTATTTAAAATATAATATATAAAATCGTCCATAGTGCTGTAAATTCACTGAATTGCAAAAGTCCCATGTACGCGAGCTACCGTTGCAATCAATGAATCGCATTATGCGGTCGGTTGTAAATGAATAGTATGATATGAATAAGACAAAGACTCAAAGCGAGCTCAATTATAGATCCATAGCACAGCTAAATCAGAGTCCACGGCCCGGCCGACAAATGTGTATACGTTACCGTTTGTTGATTTTATTTCACTATCAAATAGTGTCGGTGAATGTTAGTCTGGCTCATAAGCACGAGTGTCGGATCGCATTGCGGCTCCATATGCTATTTGCTTCCTGCCTCAATGTGGCCTCATTTAACTATTCCCCCATTCTTCATTTTCCTGTACGAGGATTTAAATTTAGATAACATATTGACACTCTCATCTCAACTCGCGTTACCGTAACGCTCGCTATAGTTTATAGCTCGCTATTAATATGTCAATCGTGTGAATGGAACACGGGAGAACATGAAGTCACAATAGGTAGAGTACTATGACGTCACGTCCGTCCAGTACGCCTGTACAATGTCGGTACAATGCGTAACGTTCAAATACCGGGCATTGTATTTGCACAACTCTTAGGAAGTCTTACATTGGAATTGTAGTAGGCCATGAATGTTTATGAATTCATTGATATAGCAGGCTGTGTAGTGTTGTAAGCGTTAGACAATAACATTGTCTAATGGAAAACATTTCTTGTGGTAAGTGCTAGAAAATAATATTGTCTAATGGAAAACATTTCTTGTAGTAAACGTTAGAAAATAACACTGTACACACTCTCTATCTCTCTCTCTCTCTCTCTCTCTCTCTCTCTCTCTCTCTCTCTCTCTCTCTCTCTCTCACTCCTCTCCCCTCTCCTCTCCTATCTCTTCTCTCTCATCTCTCTTCCCTCTCTCTCTCTCTCTCCTATCCCTCCTCTCTCTCACCTCTCTCTCCTCTCCCTTTCCCCTATATCCCTTTCCTCTCTCGCTATCCTCTCCTCTCTACTCTCTCTCTCCTCTACCCTCTCTCTCCACTTTCCTCTCTATCCTCTCTCATCTCTCTCTCACCCTCTATCTCGTCTCTCCCATCATATCCTCTCTCTCCACTCTCTCTTCTCCTCTCCTCTCTCCTTCTCTCTTCTATCACTTCTCCTCACTATATCTCCTCACTCTCTCCTCTGTCTCCTCTTCTCTCTCTCTCCTCTCTACTCTTTCTCCTCTCTCCTCTCTCTCATCTCCTCCCTCTCTCTCCTCTCCCTTCCTCTCTCTCCATCATCTTCTCTCTCATCTCTCGCTCCACTCCTCTATCTCGTCTTCATATCATACTCTATCTCCCTCTCTCTCTTCCCTCTCTCCTGTCATCTCTCTCCTCTCTATATTTCCTCACTCTCTCCTCTGTCTCCTCTTCTCTCTCTCCTCTCTCCTCTTTCTCCTCTCTACTCTCTCCTCTCTCCTCTCTCTCATCTCCTCCCTCTCTCCCTCTCCCTCTCTCTCTCTCCCATCTTTTCTCTCTCCTCTCCTCATCTCCTCTACTCCTTCTCCCCTCTCTCAATCCTCCCCTCTCTATTCCCTCTCCTCTCTCTCTCTCATCTCTATATCTCCTCACTCTCTCCCTGTCTCCTCTCTTCTATCACTCTCCTCTCTATCGCCTCTGTTTCCTATCCTCTCTATACTAGCTCTCTCCTCTCACTCGCTTCTCTCTTCTAGTCTACTCTCTCCTCTTCTCTCTCTCTCTCTCTCTCTCTCTCTCGCTCTCCCCTCTCCGCTAACTCCTCTCTCTCCTCTATCTCCTATCCCCTCTCTTCTCTCTCTCCTCTCCTCTCTCTCCTCTCCTCTCTCTCTCCTCTCCCTCCTCTCCTTTATATCCTATTACTTCTTTCTATCTCTTCTCTCTCTTCTCTCTTATCTCTCTTCTCGCCCTACTCTCCCCTCTCTCTCTCTCTGTGATTTGCTCACTCGTAACACACTCTTGGGACGACTGCTAGCACAAACGTACTCAGAACGAACCCGAGTGCTGTCATGGTGCTTGCAATAGCATGCGTCATTATGCTTACAATACCATGCGTGAGTATGCTTACCATGCGTCATTATGCTTACAATACCATGCGTCATGATGCGTCATGATGCGTCATTATGCTTATAATACCATGCGTCATTATGCTTACAATACCATACGTCATTATGCTTACAATACCATGCGTCATTATGCTTACAATACCATGCATCATGATGCTTACAATACCATGCGTCATGATGCTTACAATACCATGCCTCATGATGCTTACAATATCATGCGTCATGATGCGTCATTATGCTTACAATACCATGCCTCATTATGCTTACAATACCATGCGGCATGATGCGTCATTATGCTTACAATACCATGCATCATGATGCTTACAATACCATGCGTCATGATGCGTCATTATCCTTACAATACCATGCGTCATTATGCTTACAATACCATGCCTCATGATGCTTACAATACAATGCGTCATGATGCTTACAATACCATGCGTCATGATGCGTCATTATGCTTACAATACCATGCGTCATTATGCTTACAATACCATGCCTCATGATGCTTACAATACCATGCGTCATTATGCTTACAATACCATGCCTCATTATGCTTATTATACCATGCGTCATTATGCTTACAATACCATGCCTCATTATGCTTACAATACCATGCGTCATGATGCGTCATTATCCTTACAATACCATGCGTCATTATGCTTACAATACCATGCCTCATGATGCTTACAATACAATGCGTCATGATGGTTACAATACCATGCGTCATGATGCGTCATTATGCTTACAATACCATGCGTCAATATGCTTGCAATACCATGCCTCATGATGCTTACAATACCATGCGTCATTATGCTTACAATACCATGCCTCATTATGCTTATAATACCATGCCTCATGATGCTTACAATACCATGCGTCATTATGCTTACAATACCATGCCTCATTATGCTTACAATACCATGCTTGTTCTCTGTACAGAGAGAAGATTACCACCGAGTGTGGTGTACCGGTACTAGACATACTTCCACAATGTATGGTACTATAGACACATGAGGATGTATGGTACAATAGACACATGATAGGCTGTATGGTACTATAGACACATGAGGATGTATGGTACAATAGACACATGATATGCTGTATGGTACTATAGACACATGGGGTTGTATGGTACTATAGACACATGCGGATGTATGGTACTATAGACACATGGGGCTGTATGGTACTATAGACACATGAGGCTGTATGGTACTATATACACATGATAGGCTGTATGGTACTATAGACACATGATAGGCTGTATGGTACTATATACACATGATAGGCTGTATGGTACTATAGACACATGATAGGCTGTATGGTACTATAGACACATGATAGGCTGTATGGTACTATATACACATGATAGGCTGTATAGTACTATAGACACATGGGGCTGTATGGTACTATATACACATGAGGCTGTATGGTACTATAGACACATTATAGGATGTATGGTACTATAGACACATTATAGGATGTATGGTACTATAGACACATTATAGGATGTATGGTACTATATACACATGGGGCTGTATGGTACTATATACACATGATAGGTTGTATGGTACTATAGACACATGGGGCTGTATGGTACTATAGAAACATGATAGGTTGTATGGTACTATATACACATGATAGGCTGTATGGTACTATATACACATGAGGTTGTATGGTACTATAGACACATGATAGGTTGTATGGTACTATATACACATGATAGGTTGTATGGTACTATAGACACATGGGGCTGTATGGTACTATAGACACATCATAGGCTGTATGGTACTATATACACATGGGGCTGTATGGTACTATAGACACATGATAGGTTGTTTGTTACTATATACACATGATAGGCTGTATGGTACTATATACACATGGGGCTGTATGGTACTATAGACACATGGGGCTGTATGGTACTATATATACATGATAGGTTGTATGGTACTATAGACACATGAGGATGTATGGTACTATAGACACATGGGGCTGTATGGTACTATATACACATGATAGGCTGTATGGTACTATAGACACATGGGGCTGTATGGTACTATAAACACATGAGGCTGTATGGTACTATATACACATGAGGCTGTATGATACTACAGACACATGAGGCTGTATGGTACTATAGACACATGAGGCTGTATGGTACTACATACACATTATAGGCTGTATGGTACTATATACACATGAGGCTGTATGGTACTACAGACACATTATAGGCTGTATGGTACTATAGACACATGATAGGTTGTATGGTACTATATACACATGGGGCTGTATGGTACTATATACACATGAGGCTGTATGGTACTATATACACATGGGGATGTATGGTACTATAGACACATGGGGCTGTATGGTACTATAGAAACATGATAGGTTGTATGGTACTATATACACATGATAGGCTGTATGGTACTATATACACATGAGGTTGTATGGTACTATAGACACATGATAGGTTGTATGGTACTATATACACATGATAGGTTGTATGGTACTATAGACACATGGGGCTGTATGGTACTATAGACACATCATAGGCTGTATGGTACTATATACACATGGGGCTGTATGGTACTATAGACACATGATAGGTTGTTTGTTACTATATACACATGATAGGCTGTATGGTACTATATACACATGGGGCTGTATGGTACTATATACACATGAGGCTGTATGGTACTATATACACATGGGGATGTATGGTACTATAGACACATGGGGCTGTATGGTACTATAGACACATGGGGCTGTATGGTACTATATACACATGGGGCTGTATGGTACTATAGACACATGGGGCTGTATGGTACTATATACACATGAGGCTGTATGGTACTATAGACACATGAGGCTGTATGGTACTATATACACATGAGGCTGTATGGTACTATAGACACATGGGGATGTATGGTACTATAGACACATGCGGATGTATGGTACTATAGACACATGGGGATGTATGGTACTATATACACATGGGGCTGTATGGTACTATAGACGCATGGGGCTGTATGGTACTATATACACATGGAGCTGTATGGTACTATAGACACATGGGCTGTATGGTACTATATACACATGAGGCTGTATGGTACTATAGACACATGAGGATGTATGGTACTATAGACACATGGGGTTGTATGGTATTATAGACACATGGGGCTGTATGGTACTATATACACATGGGGCTGTATAGTACTATATACACATGAGGCTGTATGGTACTATAGACACATTAGGCTGTATGGTACTATAGACACATGGGGCTGTATGGTACTATAGAAACATGATAGGTTGTATGGTACTATATACACATGGGGCTGTATGGTACTATAGACACATCATAGGCTGTATGGTACTATAGACACATGGGGCTGTATGGTACTATAGACACATGATAGGTTGTATGGTACTATATACACATGATAGGCTGTATGGTACTATATACACATGGGGCTGTATGGTACTATAGACACATGGGGCTGTATGGTACTATATACACATGATAGGCTGTATGGTACTATATACACATGAGGTTGTATGGTACTATAGACACATGATAGGCTGTATGGTACTATAGACACATGATAGGCTGTATGGTACTATATACACATGATAGGCTGTATGGTACTATAGACACATGATAGGCTGTATGGTACTATAGACACATGATAGGCTGTATGGTACTATATACACATGATAGGCTGTATGGTACTATAGACACATGGGGCTGTATGGTACTATATACACATGAGGCTGTATGGTACTATAGACACATCATAGGATGTATGGTACTATAGACACATTATAGGATGTATGGTACTATAGACACATTATAGGATGTATGGTACTATAGACACATGGGGCTGTATGGTACTATAGACACATGAGGCTGTATGGTACTATAGACACATGAGGCTGTATGGTACTATAGACACATGATAGGTTGTATGGTACTATATACACATGATAGGCTGTATGGTACTATATACACATGATAGGTTGTATGGTACTATAGACACATGGGGCTGTATGGTACTATAGAAACATGATAGGTTGTATGGTACTATATACACATGATAGGCTGTATGGTACTATATACACATGAGGTTGTATGGTACTATAGACACATGATAGGTTGTATGGTACTATATACACATGATAGGTTGTATGGTACTATAGACACATGGGGCTGTATGGTACTATAGACACATCATAGGCTGTATGGTACTATATACACATGGGGCTGTATGGTACTATAGACACATGATAGGTTGTTTGTTACTATATACACATGATAGGCTGTATGGTACTATATACACATGGGGCTGTATGGTACTATAGACACATGGGGCTGTATGGTACTATATATACATGATAGGTTGTATGGTACTATAGACACATGAGGATGTATGGTACTATAGACACATGGGGCTGTATGGTACTATATACACATGATAGGCTGTATGGTACTATAGACACATGGGGCTGTATGGTACTATAAACACATGAGGCTGTATGGTACTATATACACATGAGGCTGTATGATACTACAGACACATGAGGCTGTATGGTACTATAGACACATGAGGCTGTATGGTACTACATACACATTATAGGCTGTATGGTACTATATACACATGAGGCTGTATGGTACTACAGACACATTATAGGCTGTATGGTACTATAGACACATGATAGGTTGTATGGTACTATATACACATGGGGCTGTATGGTACTATATACACATGAGGCTGTATGGTACTATATACACATGGGGATGTATGGTACTATAGACAAATGGGGCTGTATGGTACTATAGACACATGGGGCTGTATGGTACTATATACACATGGGGCTGTATGGTACTATAGACACATGGGGCTGTATGGTACTATATACACATGAGGCTGTATGGTACTATAGACACATGAGGCTGTATGGTACTATATACACATGAGGCTGTATGGTACTATAGACACATGGGGATGTATGGTACTATAGACACATGGGGATGTATGGTACTATATACACATGGGGCTGTATGGTACTATAGACGCATGGGGCTGTATGGTACTATATACACATGGAGCTGTATGGTACTATAGACACATGGGCTGTATGGTACTATATACACATGAGGCTGTATGGTACTATAGACACATGAGGATGTATGGTACTATAGACACATGGGGTTGTATGGTATTATAGACACATGGGGCTGTATGGTACTATATACACATGGGGCTGTATAGTACTATATACACATGAGGCTGTATGGTACTATAGACACATTAGGCTGTATGGTACTATAGACACATGGGGCTGTATGGTACTATAGAAACATGGGGCTGTATGGTACTATAGACACATCATAGGCTGTATGGTACTATAGACACATGGGGCTGTATGGTACTATAGACACATGATAGGTTGTATGGTACTATATACACATGATAGGCTGTATGGTACTATATACACATGGGGCTGTATGGTACTATAGACACATGGGGCTGTATGGTACTATATACACATGATAGGCTGTATGGTACTATAAACACATGAGGTTGTATGGTACTATAGACACATGATAGGTTGTATGGTACTATATACACATGATAGGCTGTATGGTACTATATACACATGGGGCTGTATGGTACTATAGACACATGGGGCTGTATGGTACTATAGACACATGAGGATGTATGGTACTATAGACACATGGGGCTGTATGGTACTATATACACATGATAGGCTGTATGGTACTATATACACATTTTAGGCTGTATGGTACTATAGACACATGATATGCTGTATGGTACTATATACACATGAGGCTGTATGGTACTACAGACACATTATAGGCTGTATGGTACTATAGACACATGATAGGTTGTATGGTACTATATACACATGAGGCTGTATGGTACTATATACATATGAGGCTGTATGGTACTATATACACATGAGGCTGTATGGTACTATATACACATGGGGATGTATGGTACTATATACACATGAGGCTGTATGGTACTATATACACATGGGGATGTATGGTACTATATACACATGGGGCTGTATGGTATTATATACACATGAGGATGTATGGTACTATAGACACATGGGGCTGTATGGTACTATAGACACATGGGGCTTTATGGTACTATAGACACATGGGGCTGTATGGTACTATATACACATGAGGCTGTATGGTACTATAGACACATAGGGCTGTATGGTACTATAGACACATGGGGCTGTATGGTACTATATACACATGCGGATGTATGGTACTATATACACATGGGGCTGTATGGTACTATATACACATGAGGCTGTATGGTACTATATACACATGATAGGTTGTATGGTACTATTGACACATTATTGGCTGTATGGTACTATATACACATGCGGATGTATGGTACTATAGACACATGAGGCTGTATGGTACTATAGACACATGAGGCTGTATGATACTATAGACACATGAGGCTGCATGATACTACAGACACATGCGGATGTATGGTACTATATACACATGATAGGCTGTATGGTACTATTGACACATTATTGGCTGTATGGTACTATATACACATGCGGATGTATGGTACTATAGACACATGATAGGTTGTGTTGTATGGTACTCTATACACATGATAGGTTGTATTGTACTATATACACATGCTAGGATGTATGGTACTATAGACACATGATAGGTTGTATGGTACTCTATACACATGCTAGGATGTATGGTACTATGTACACATGATAGGATGTATGGTACTATAGACACATGGGGCTGTATGGTACTATAGACACATGAGGCTGTATGGTACTATATACACATGATAGGTTGTATGGTACTATAGACACATGATAGGTTGTATGGTACTATATACACATGCTAGGTTGTATGGTACTATAGACACATGAGGCTGTATGGTACTATATACACATGGGGCTGTATGGTACTATAGACACATGGGGCTGTATGGTACTATATACACATGATAGGTTGTATGGTACTATAGACACATGGGGCTGTATGGTACTATAGACACATGAGGCTGTATGGTACTATAGACACATGATAGGTTGTATGGTACTATATGCACATGGGACTGTATGGTACTATAGACACATGAGGCTGTATGGTACTATAGACACATGATAGGTTGTATGGTACTATATACACATGATAGGCTGTATGGTACTATATACACATGAGGCTGTATGGTACTATAGACACATGAGGCTGTATGGTACTATAGACACATGATAGGTTGTATGGTACTCTATACACATGATAGGCTGTATGGGACTATATACACATGAGGCTGTATGGTACTATAGACACATGAGGCTGTATGGTACTATAGACACATGATAGGTTGTATGGTACTATATACACATGAGGATGTATGGTACTATAGACACATGAGGCTGTATGGTACTATATACACATGAGGATGTATGGTACTATAGACACATGAGGCTGTATGGTACTATAGACACATGAGGCTGTATGGTACTATAGACACATGAGGATGTATGGTACTATAGACACATGAGGCTGCATGGTACTATAGACACATTATAGGTTGTATGGTACTATAGACACATTATAGGTTGTATGGTACTATAGACACATTATAGGCTGTATGGCACTATAGACACATTATAGGCTGTATGGCACTATAGACACATCATAGGCTGTATGGTACTATAGACACATTATAGGCTGTATGGCACTATAGACACATTAGGCTGTATGGTACTATAGACACATGAGGCTGTATGGTACTATAGACACATCATAGGTTGTATGGTACTATATACACATATAGGCTGTATGGTACTATAGACACATTATAGGCTGTATGGTACTATAGACACATTATAGGATGTATGGTACTATAGACACAGTATAGGCTGTATGGTACTATAGACACATTATAGGCTGTATGGTACTATTGACACATTATAGGCTGTATGGTACTATAGACACATATAGGCTGTATGGTACTATAGACACATTATAGGATGTATGGTACTATAGACACATTATAGGCTGTATGGTACTATAGACACATTATAGGCTGTATGGTACTATAGACACATAGGCTGTATGGTACTATAGACACATTATAGGCTGTATGGTACTATATACACATTATAGGCTGTATGGTACTATATACACATATAGGATGTATGGTACTATAGACACATTATAGGATGTATGGTACTATAGACACATTATAGGATGTATGGTAACTATACAAACATGATAGTGTATGGTACTATATACACATGAGGCTGTATGGTACTATAGACACGTTATAGGCTGTATGGTACTATATACACATATAGGCTGTATGGTACTATATACACATGAGGATGTATGGTACTATAGACACATCATAGGATGTATGGTACTATAGACACATAAGGATGTATGGTACTATAGACACATGAGGCTGTATGGTACTATAGACACATTATAGGATGTATGGTACTATAGACACATTATAGGCTGTATGGTACTATAGACACATTATAGGCTGTATGGTACTATATACATAGGCGTCTTATTCCTGCATGTTATAATCGCTACTGAATGTTCGGCCGTATCAAGTTAGCATTGAAGCATGACGACTGAATAACAGCAGACTTATATGCGGTAAGACTATATGTATAACATAGATCTATACGTTCATGTCGTACTACATCACCAATAGGTAATACATGTACTTCATAAGCACACCTTACTCCAGATAAGTTATGAATCCCTCCCCTGGCAGGTGATGATGATTGAGCTTATTTACACTCGCCACCGGTGGAACTCGTGGGCGAGCGAATGTATGGACATACGATATATGTATAGCAAATTACATGGTCTACCACATAAGAATGTAAACAACCCGCCGCGTAAACAGGTAGGAGCAGGTGATATATTTATAGCAGACGACGTTATGCTATATGTGACGTGTTGCGAAACTAGCAGGCTACAAAAGAATATATAGGGAAAGATATGTCCCAAAATCCTTTGTTTTACAACTATTCTTACGTATTGAATAATTCGTGTTGTAAAATACTGGTGTTAGCAATATGGTGAGAATGGATTTGTTCTGCTGTCTTTCATTATTACTGTCAAACCTAAATTGAATTATGGTGGATCTTGGATGAGATATTCCCTGAGATATTGACAGTTATTGGCAGAAATGTAGAATTACTTCAAGTAATTTCTCTTATTGGTAAAAGCATATTGCATGAATAGACTACTACAGTTCATAGTAGTTTCCGAAATCGGGAACAATTATAGAGGCCCTGTGTATTTACAGTGTATACCACTTCATAGACAGTCTAAACTTCGGAGTTAAATACATCCAGGCCCGGTGTATTTACAGTGTATACCACTTCATAGACAGTCTAAACTTCGGAGTTAAACACATCCAGGCCCGGTGTATTTACAGTGTATACCACTTCATAGACAGTCTAAACTTCGGAGTTAAACACATCCAGTTTGAACGTACAAATTTCCAGTTTTGAGTTACCAATATGAGTTTCTAGCTAGCACAGTTTGAAAATACAATGATGAGTTTCCAGTAGATAATGTACTTATTATGATATTACATGTTTGAGAACGTAAGCCCATTCGGCTGGTTGCTGTATTGTTTTGTATTGAGTGCATGATGCACTTTATAAAAAATAATGTATCTATCTATATGCGATATTTGTAAACAAACTAGACAGTCTTTCTGTCAGTAGAAACTAAACCTTTGTAATGCGACATTTGAACGTAGAAAGAAAATGACATTCCAAACGACATTTGCTTGAGTATAAATTATATATTAGTATACTGTGTATATATAGTATGGCTGTGTATATATAGTATGGCTGTGTATATATAGTATGGCTGTGTATATATAGTATACTGTGTATATATAGTATGGCTGTGTATATATAGTATGGTTGTGTATATATAGTTTGGCTGTGTATATATAGTATGGCTGTGTATATATAGTATGGCTGTGTATATATAGTATACTGTGTATATATAGTATGGCTGTGTATATATAGTATACTGTGTATTTATAGTATGGCTGTGTATATATAGCATGGCTGTATATATATAGTATGGCTGTGTATATATAGTATGGCTGTGTATATATAGTATACTGTGTATATATAGTATGGCTGTGTATATATAGAATGGTTGTGTATATATAGTATACTGTGGATATATAGTATGGCTGTGTATATATAGTATGGCTGTGTATATATAGTATGGCTGTGTATATATAGTATGGCTGTGTATATATAGTATGGCTGTGTATATATAGTATGGCTGTGTATATATAGTATGGCTGTGTATATAGTAATTGCTGTGTATATAAGTATGGCGGTGTATATTAGTATTCCTGTGGTATCTAGAAGATGTCGTGCTATATATTATGGCTTTGTTATATCGTATGGCTGTGTAATATATAGTATAGCGTGTATTATGTATGGCCGTGTATATAGAGTATGGGCTTGTCTATATATTATGGCGTGTATATATATTTATACTGTGTATATATAGTCTGGGCTGTGGTATTTAGTATGGCTGTGTAAATAAGTATGACGTGTATATATAGTATGGATTTGTCTATATGTATGGCTGTGTATATATAGTATACCGACCTGTTTATATATATAGGGCTGTGTCTATATGTATGCTGTGTATATTAGTAGGCTGTGGATATAAGTACCTGGCTGTGTCTATAGAGTATACTGTGTATATATAGTATTGCTGTGTAATATATATAGGGGCTGTGTATATATAGTATGGCTGTGTATATATAGTATGCTGTGTATATATAGTATGGTTGTGTATATATAGTATGGCTGTGTATATATAGTATACTGTGTATATATAATATGGTTGAGTATATATAGTATGGTTGTGTATATATAGTATACTGTGTATATATAGTATGGCTGTGTATATATAGTATACTGTGTATATATAGTATGGTTGAGTATATATAGTATGGTTGTGTATATATAGTATACTGTGTATATATAATATGGTTGTGTATATATAGTATGGTTGTGTATATATAGTATGGCTGTGTATATATAGTATGGCTGTGTATATATAGTATACTGTGTATATATAGTATACTGTGTATATATAGTATGGTTGTGTATATATAGTATGGTTGTGTATTTATAGTATGGCTGTGTATATATAGTATGGTTGTGTATATATAGTATGGCTGTGTATATATAGTATGGCTGTGTATATATAGTATGGTTGTGTATATATAGTATGGCTGTGTATATATAGTATACTGTGTATATATAGTATGGCTGTGTATATATAGTATACTGTGTATATATAGTATGGTTGTGTATATATAGTATGGTTGTGTATATATAGTATGGTTGTGTATATAGAGTATGGCTGTGTATATATAGTATGGATGTGTATATATAGTATGGCTGTGTGTATATATACTATGGCTGTGTATATATAGTATGATTGTGTATATATAGTATACTGTGTATATATAGTATGGCTGTGTATATATAGTATGGCTGTGTATATATAGTATGGTTGTGTATATATTGTATGGCTGTGTATATATAGTATGGCTGTGTATATATAGTATGGTTGTGTATATATAGTATGGTTGTGTATATATAGTATGGCTGTGTATATATAGTATACTGTGTATATATAGTATGGTTGTGTATATATAGTATACTGTGTATATATAGTATGGCTGTGTATATATAGTATACTGTGTATATATAGTATGGCTGTGTATATATAGTATGGCTGTGTATATATAGTATGGTTGTGTATATATAGTATGGCTGTGTATATATAGTATGGATGTGTATATATAGTATGGCTGTGTATATATAGTATGGTTGTGTATATATAGTATGGCTGTGTATATATAGTATGGTTGTGTATATATAGTATGGCTGTGTATATATAGTATGACTGTGTATATATAGTATG
>CM026390.1:6944972-6990262 GCA_014843695.1 Archivesica marissinica | reverse complement strand
TATCCTGATACTATACTCTGTACCACAATCACTATGCTGATACTGTACTCTGTAACACAATCACTATCCTGTTACTATATTCTGTACCACAATCACTATCCTGATACTGTACTCTGTACCACAATCACTATCCTGATACTGTACTCTGTACCACAATCACTATCCTGATACTGTACTCTGTACCACAATCACTATCCTGATTCTGTACTCTGTACCACAATCACTATCCTGATACTGTACTCTGTACCACAATCACTATCCTGATACTGTACTCTGTACCACAATCACTATCCTGATACTGTACTCTGTACCACAATCTCTATCCTGATTCTGTACTCTGTACCACAATCACTATCCTGATACTGTACTCTGTACCACAATCACTATCCTGATACTGTACCACAATCACTATGCTGATACTGTTCTACAATCACTATACTGATACTGTTCTACAATCACTATACTGATACTGTTCTACAATCACTATACTGATACTGTTCTACAATCACTATACTGATACTGTTCTACAACCACTATACTGATACTGTACCACAATCACTATACTGATACTGTACCATAATCACTATCTGATACTGTACTACAATCACTATACTGATACTGTTCTACACTCTGTACCACAATCACTATCCTGATACTGTTCTACAATCACTATCTAATACTGTTCTGCAATCACTATCTGATACTGTTCTATCACTATCTGATACTGTTCTACAATCACTATCTGATACTGTTCTACAATCACTATCTGATACTCATCACTATACTGATACTGTACCACAATCACTATACTGATACTGTTCTACAATCACTATACTGATACTGTTCTGCAATCACTATACTGATACTGTTCTACACTCACTATACTGATACTGTACCACAATCACTATCCTGATACTGTTCTACAATCACTATACTAATACTGTTCTGCAATCACTATACTGATACTGTTCTACACTCACTATACTGATACTGTACCACAATCACTATCCTGATACTGTTCTACAATCACTATACTAATACTGTTCTGCAATCACTATACTGATACTGTTCTACAATCACTATACTGATACTGTACCACAATCACTATCCTGATACTGTTCTACAATCACTATACTAATACTGTTCTGCAATCACTATACTGATACTGTTCTACAATCACTATACTGATACTGTACCACAATCACTATACTGATACTGTTCTACAATCACTATACTAATACTGTTCTGCAATCACTATACTGATACTGTTCTACAACCACTATACTGATACTGTTCTACAACCACTATACTGATACTGTTCTACAACCACTATACTGATACTGTTCTACAACCACTATACTGATACTGTTCTACAACCACTATACTGATACTGTACCACAACCACTATACTGATACTGTTCTACAACCACTATACTGATACTGTACCACAATCACTATACTGATACTGTACCACAATCACTATACTGATACTGTTCTATAATCACTATACTGATACTGTTCTACACTCACTATACTGATACTGTACAACAATCACTATCCTGATACTGTGCTACAATCACTATACTAATACTGTTCTGCAATCACTATACTGATACTGTTCTAAAACCACTATACTGGTACTGTTCTACAATCACTATACTGATACTGTACCACAACCACTATGCTGCTACTGTTCTACAATCACTATACTGATACTGTTCTACAACCACTATAATGATACTGTTCTACAACCACTATACTGATACTGTTCTACAATCACTATACTGATACTGTACCACAACCACTATGCTGCTACTCTTCTACAACCACTATACTGATACTGTTCTACAATCACTATACTGATACTGTTCTACAACCACTATACTGATACTGTTCTACAACCACTATACTGATACTGTACCACATCAATATACTGATACTGTACCACAACCACTATACTGATACTGTTCTACAACCACTATACTGATACTGTTCTACAACCACTATACTGATACTGTTCTACAATCACTATACTGATACTGTACCACAACCACTATACTGATACTGTACCACAACCACTATACTGATACTGTTCTACAATCACTATACTGATACTGTACCACAATCACTATACTGATACTGTTCTACAACCACTATACTGATACTGTTCTACAATCACTATCCTGATACTGTTCTACAACCACTATACTGATACTGTTCTACAACCACTATACTGATACTGTTCTACAACCACTATACTGATACTGTTCTACAACCACTATACTAATACTGTTCTACAACCACTATACTGATACTGTTCTACAACCACTATACTGATACTGTTCTACAATCACTATACTGATACTGTTCTACAACCACTATATTGATACTGTTCTACAATCACTATACTGATACTGTTCTACAACCACTATACTGATACTGTTCTACAACCAATATACTGATACTGTACCACGATCAATATACTGATACTGTACCACAACCACTATACTGATACTGTTCTACAACCACTATACTGATACTGTTCTACAACCACTATACTGATACTGTTCTACAATCACTATACTGATACTGTACCACAACCACTATACTGATACTGTACCACAACCACTATACTGATACTGTTCTACAATCACTATACTGATACTGTACCACAATCACTATACTGATACTGTTCTACAACCACTATACTGATACTGTTCTACAACCACTATACTGATACTGTTCTACAATCACTATACTGATACTGTACCACAATCACTATACTGATACTGTTCTATAATCACTATACTGATACTGTTCTACACTCACTATACTGATACTGTACCACAATCACTATCCTGATACTGTTCTACAATCACTATACTAATACTGTTCTGCAATCACTATACTGATACTGTTCTACACTCACTATACTGATACTGTACCACAATCACTATCCTGATACTGTTCTACAATCACTACACTAATACTGTTCTGCAATCACTATACTGATACTGTTCTACAACCACTATACTGATACTGTTCTACAACCACTATACTGATACTGTTCTACAACCACTATACTGATACTGTTCTACAACCACTATACTGATACTGTTCTACAACCACTATACTGATACTGTACCACAACCACTATACTGATACTGTTCTACAACCACTATACTGATACTGTACCACAATCACTATACTGATACTGTACCACAATCACTATACTGATACTGTTCTATAATCACTATACTGATACTGTTCTACACTCACTATACTGATAACTGTACAACAATCACTATCCTGATACTGTGCTACAATCACTATACTAATACTGTTCTGCAATCACTATACTGATACTGTTCTAAAACCACTATACTGGTACTGTTCTACAATCACTATACTGATACTGTACCACAACCACTATGCTGCTACTGTTCTACAATCACTATACTGATACTGTTCTACAACCACTATAATGATACTGTTCTACAACCACTATACTGATACTGTTCTACAATCACTATACTGATACTGTACCACAACCACTATGCTGCTACTCTTCTACAACCACTATACTGATACTGTTCTACAATCACTATACTGATACTGTTCTACAACCACTATACTGATACTGTTCTACAACCACTATACTGATACTGTACCACGATCAATATACTGATACTGTACCACAACCACTATACTGATACTGTTCTACAACCACTATACTGATACTGTTCTACAACCACTATACTGATACTGTTCTACAATCACTATACTGATACTGTACCACAACCACTATACTGATACTGTACCACAACCACTATACTGATACTGTTCTACAATCACTATACTGATACTGTACCACAATCACTATACTGATACTGTTCTACAACCACTATACTGATACTGTTCTACAATCACTATCCTGATACTGTTCTACAACCACTATACTGATACTGTTCTACAATCACTATACTGATACTGTTCTACAACCACTATACTGATACTGTTATACAACCACTATACTAATACTGTTCTACAACCACTATACTGATACTGTTCTACAACCACTATACTGATACTGTTCTACAACCACTATACTGATACTGTACCACAACCACTATACTGATACTGTTCTACAACCACTATACTGATACTGTTCTACAACCACTATACTGATACTGTTCTACAACCACTATACTGATACTGTTCTACAATCACTATACTGATACTGTTCTACAACCACTATACTGAACTCTACAATCACTATACTGATACTGTACTACAACCACTATACTGATACTGTACCACAACCACTATACTGATACTGTTCTACAACACTATACTGATACTGTCACAACACTATACTGATACTGTCTACAACACTATCTGATTGTCTCAATCTATCTGATCTGTTCTACAACACTATCTGATACTGTTCTACATCACTATACTGATACTGTTCTACAACCACTATACTGATACTGTACCACAACCACTATACTGATACTGTTCTACAACCACTATACTGATACTGTACCACAATCACTATACTGATACTGTTCTACAACCACTATACTGATACTGTACTACAATCACTATACTGATACTGTTCTACAACCACTATACTGATACTGTACCACAATCACTATACTGATACTGTACCACAATCACTATACTGATACTGTACTACAATCACTATACTGATACTGTTCTACAACCACTATACTGATACTGTACCACAATCACTATACTGATACTGTTCTACAATCACTATACTGATACTGTTCTACAATCACTATACTGATACTGTACCACAATCACTATGCTGATACTGTTCTACAATCACTATCCTGTTACTATATCCTGTACCACAATCACTATCCTGATACTGTTCTACAATACTATACTGTACTGTCCACAATCACTATCCTGATACTGTACTCTGTACCACAATCACTATCCTGATACTGTACTCTGTACCACAATCACTATCCTGTTACTATATCCTGTACCACAATCACTATTCTGATACTGTACTCTGTACCACAATCACTATCCTGTTACTATACCTGTACCACAATCACTATCCTGTTACTATATCCTGTACCACAATCACTATCCTGATACTGTATCTGTACCACAATCACTATCCTGATACTGTACTCTGTACCACAATCACTATCCTGTTACTATATCCTGTACCACAATCACTATCCTGATACTGTACTCTGTACCACAATCACTATCCTGATACTATACCCTGTACCACAATCACTATCCTGTTACTATATCCTGTACCACAATCACTATCCTGTTACTATATCCTGTACCACAATCACTATCCTGATACTGTACTCTGTACCACAATCACTATCCTGTTACTATATCCTGTACTACAATCACTATCCTGTTACTATATCCTGTACCACAATCACTATCCTGTTACTATATCCTGTACCACAATCACTATCCTGATACTGTACTCTGTACCACAATCACTATCCTGATACTGTTCTAAAACCACTATACTGATACTGTTCTACAATCACTATACTGATACTGTACCACAACCACTATACTGATACTGTTCTACAATCACTATACTGATACTGTTCTACAACCACTATACTGATACTGTTCTACAACCACTATACTGATACTGTTCTACAACCACTATACTGGTACTGTTCTACAATCTATACTGATACTGTTCTAATCACTATACTGATAGTTCTACAATCATACTGTACACAATCACTACTGTTCTACAACCACTATCTGATACTGTTCTGCAATCACTATACTGATACTGTTCTACAACCACTATACTGATACTGTTCACAATCACTATACTGATACTGTACCACAACCACTATACTGATACTGTTCTACAACCACTATACTGATACTGTTCTACAATCACTATACTGATACTGTTCTACCACAACCACTATACTGATACTGTACTCTACAATCACTATACTGATACTGTTCTACAACCACTATACTGATACTGTTCTACAACCACTATACTGATACTGTTCTACCACGATCAATATACTGATACTGTACCACTATACTGATACACAATCACTATACTGATACTGTTCTACAATCACTATACTGATACTGTTCTACAACCACTATACTGATATCACTAACCTCACTATACTGATACTTCTACAACCACTATACTGATACTGTTCTACATCACTACTGATACTGTTCTACAACCACTATACTGATACTGTACCACAACCACTATACTGATACTGTTTCTACACCCACTATACTGATACTGTTCTACAACCACTATACATACTGTATGTACTACAACCACTATACTGATACTGTTCTACAACCACTATACTGATACTGTTCTACAACCACTATACTGATACTGTTCTACAACCACTATACTGATACTGTTCTACAATCACTATACTGATACTGTACCACAACCACTATACTGATACTGTTCTACAACCACTATACTGATACTGTTTACAATCACTATACTGATACTGTT
Source organism: Archivesica marissinica (assembly GCA_014843695.1). NCBI lineage: Eukaryota > Metazoa > Mollusca > Bivalvia > Venerida > Vesicomyidae > Archivesica > Archivesica marissinica. The sequence continues at coordinate 6,983,721 of CM026390.1, read as the reverse complement.
CTACAACCACTATACTGATACTGTTCTACAATCACTATACTGATACTGTTCTACAACCACTATACTGATACTGTTCTACAACCACTATACTGATACTGTACCACATCACTATACTGATACTGTACCACAACCACTATACTGATACTGTTCACTATCCTGTACTATATACTGTACCACACCACTATACTGATACTGTCCCACAATCCACTACAACCACTATACTGATACTGTACTACTGTATCACTATACTGATACTGTTCTATAACCACTATACTGATACAACCACTATATGATACTGTTCTACAATCACATACTGATACTGTTCTACAAAAAACACTATACTGATATACTGTAACACAATACACTATATATGATACTGTACCACAATCACATATACTGATACTGTTCTACAATCCACTATCTGATACTGTTCTACAACCACTATACTGATACTGTACCACAACCACTATACTGATACTGTACTCGGTAAACAACACTATCCGGTCTACAATATCTGTACCCACAATCACTATCCTGATACTGTACTCTGTAACCACAACACTATCCTGTTACTATATCCTGTACCACAACACTATACTGATACTGTACATATCACGTAACCTGTACTCTTCACATCCACTATCCTGATACTGTACTCTGTACCACAATCACTATCACTATCTGTTACTATATCCTGTACACAATACTATCCTATACTGTACTACTGTACCACAATCACTATCTGTTACTATATCTGATACTCCTGATACTGTACTGTACCACAATCACTATCCTGTTACTATACCTGTACAATTTTTTTGTTTTTGTTGTTTTGTTTGTCAATCACTATCCTGTTACTATATCCTGTACCACAATCACTATCCTGATACTGTACTCTGTACCACAATCACTATCCTGTTACTATATCCTGTACCACAATCACTATCTGTACTATATCTGTACCACAATCTATATCCTGATACTATATCCTGTACTGTCACAATCACTATACTGATACTGTACCACAATCACTATACTGATACTATACCACAACCACTATACTGATAGTGTTCTACAACCACTATACTGATGTGTACACAACCACTATACTGATACTGTACCATAATCACTATACTGATACTGTACCACAATCACTATACTGATACTGTTCTACAATCACTATACTGATACTGTACCACAACCACTATACTGATACTGTTCTACAACCACTATACTGATACTGGTCTACAATCACTATAATGATACTGTACCACAATCACTATACTGATACTGTTCTATAATCACTATACTGATACTGTTCTACACTCACTATACTGATACTGTACCACAATCACTATCCTGATACTGTTCTACAATCACTATACTAATACTGTTCTGCAATCACTATACTGATACTGTTCTACAACCACTATACTGATACTGTTCTACAATCACTATACTGATACTGTACCACAACCACTATACTGATACTGTTCTACAACCACTATACTGATACTGTTCTACAATCACTATACTGATACTGTTCTGCAACCACTATACTGATACTGTACCACAATTTGTTGTTTTCACTATACTGATACTGTTCTACAATTTTGTTGTTTCCACTATACTGATACTGTTCTACAACTTTGTTGTTTTTTGTTGTTTTGTTTTTTGTTGTTTTTGTTGTTTTTTTGTTGTTTTTTGTTGTTTTTTTGTTGTTTTTTGTTGTTTTTTTGTTGTTTTTTGTGTTTTGTGTTGTTTTTTTGTTGTTGTTTTGTGTTGTTTGTTTTTTGTTTTGTTGTTTTTTTGTTTGTTTTTTTGTTTTTGTTGTTTTTTTGTTGTTTGTTTTTGTTGTTTGTTTTGTTGTTTGTTTTTGTTGTTTGTTTTGTTGTTTGTTTTGTTGTTTGTTTTTGTTGTTTGTTTTTGTTTTTTGTTTTTTTTGTTTGTTTTTGTTTTTTGTTTTTGTTTTTTGTTTTTGTTTTTTGTTTTTGTTGTTTGTTTTTGTTTTTTGTTTTTGTTTTTTTGTTTTTTGTTTTTGTTTTTGTTGTTTTTGTTTTTTGTGTGTTTTTTGTGTGTTTACTGATACTGTTCTGTAATCACTATACTGATACTGTTCTAAATCACTATACTGGTACTGTTCTACAATCACTATACTGATACTGTACCACAACCACTATACTGATACTGTTCTACAACCACTATACTGATACTGTTCTACAATCACTATAATGATACTGTACCACAATCACTATACTGATACTGTTCTATAATCACTATACTGATACTGTTCTACACTCACTATACTGATACTGTACTACAATCACTATCCTGATACTGTTCTACAATCACTATACTAATACTGTTCTGCAATCACTATACTGATACTGTTCTACAACCACTATACTGATACTGTTCTACAATCACTATACTGATACTGTACCACAACCACTATACTGATACTGTTCTACAACCACTATACTGATACTGTTCTACAATCACTATACTGATACTGTTCTGCAATCACTATACTGATACTGTACCACAACCACTATACTGATACTGTTCTACAATCACTATACTGATACTGTTCTACAACCACTATACTGATACTGTTCTACAACCACTATACTGATACTGTTCTACAACCACTATACTGATACTGTTCTACTTTTTGTTTTTGTTGTTTAATCACTATACTGATACTGTTCTACAACCACTATACTGATACTGTTCTACAATCACTATACTGATACTGTTCTACAACCACTATACTGATACTGTTCTACAACCACTATACTGATACTGTTTTTTGTTGTCTACAATCACTATACTGATACTGTACCACAACCACTATACTGATACTGTTCTACAACCACTATACTGATAACCACAATCACTATACTGTTACTGTACCACAATCACTATACTGATACTGTACCACAACCACTATACTGATACTGTTCTACAATCACTATACTGATACTGTACCACAACCACTATACTGATACCTGTACCACAATCTCTATACTGATACTGTACCACAATCACTATACTGATACTGTTCTACAATCACTATACTGATACTGTTCTACAACCACTATACTGATACTGTCCACAATCACTATCCTCATTCTGTACTCTGTACCACAATCACTATCCTGATACTGTACTCTGTACCACAATCACTATCCTGTTACTATATCCTGTACCACAATCACTATGCTGATACTATACTCTGTACCACAATCACTATCCTGTTACTATACCTGTACCACAATCCTATCCTGTTACTATATCCTGTACCACAATCACTATCCTGATACTGTACTGTACTCTGTACCACAATCACTATCCTGATACTGTACTCTGTACACAATCACTATCCTGTTACTATATCCTGTACCACAATCACTATTCTGATACTGTACTCTGTACCACAATCACTATACTGTTACTATATCCTGTACCACAATCACTATCCTGTTACTATATCCTGTACCACAATCACTATCCTGTTACTATATCCTGTACTACAATCACTATCCTGATACTGTACTCTTACCACAATCACTATCCTGTTACTATATCCTGTACTACAATCACTATCCTGTTACTATATCCTGTACCACAATCACTATCCTGTTACTATATCCTGTACCACAATCACTATCCTGATACTGTCTCTGTACCACAATCACTATCCTGATACTGTTCTAAAACCACTATACTGATACTGTTCTACAATCACTATACTGATACTGTACCCAACCACTATGCTGATACTGTTCTACAATCACTATACTGATACTGTTCTACAACCACTATAATGATACTGTTCTACAACCACTATACTGATACTGTTCTACAACCACTATACTGGTACTGTTCTACAATCTATACTGATACTGTTCTAATCACTATACTGATAGTTTTTTGTTCTACTGTTCTACAACCACTATCTGATACTGTTCTGCAATCACTATACTGATACTGTTCTACAACCACTATACTGATACTGTTCACAATCACTATACTGATACTGTACCACAACCACTATACTGATACTGTTCTACAACCTATACTGATACTGTTCTACAACCACTATACTGATACTGTTTACCAACAACCACTATACTGATACTGATTGTTACAATCACTATACTGATACTGTTCTACAACCACTATACTGATACTGTTCTACAATCACTACTGATACTGTTCTACCACGATACAATATACTGATACTGTACCACTATACTGATACACAATCACTATACTGATACTGTTCTACAATCACTATACTGATACTGTTCTACAACCACTATACTGATATCACTAACCTCACTATACTGATACTTCTACAACCACTATACTGATACTGTTCTACATCACTACTGATACTGTTCTACAACCACTATACTGATACTGTACCACAACCACTATACTGATACTGTTTCTACACCCACTATACTGATACTGTTCTACAACCACTATACATACTGTATGTACTACAACCACTATACTGATACTGTTCTACAACCACTATACTGATACTGTTCTACAACCACTATACTGATACTGTTCTACAACCACTATACTGATACTGTTCTACAATCACTATACTGATACTGTACCACAACCACTATACTGATACTGTTCTACAACCACTATACTGATACTGTTTACAATCACTATACTGATACTGTTCTACAACCACTATACTGATACTGTTCTACAATCACTATACTGATACTGTTCTACAACCACTATACTGATACTGTTCTACAACCACTATACTGATACTGTACCACATCACTATACTGATACTGTACCACAACCACTATACTGATACTGTTCACTATCCTGTACTGTATACTGTACCACAACACTATACTGATACTGTTCTACAACCACTATACTGATACTGTTCTACTGTATCACTATACTGATACTGTTCTATAACCACTATACTGATACAACCACTATATGATACTGTTCTACAATCACATACTGATACTGTTCTACAAACACTATACTGATATCTGTTATACAATCACTATATATGATACTGTACCACAATCACTATACTGATACTGTTCTACAATCCACTATCTGATACTGTTCTACAACCACTATACTGATACTGTACCACAACCACTATACTGATACTGTACTCGGTAAACAACACTATCCTGTTACAATATCTGTACCACAATCACTATCCTGATACTGTACTCTGTAACCACAACACTATCCTGTTACTGTATCCTGTACCACAACACTATACTGATACTGTACTTGTCTGTACTTTCACATCCACTATCCTGATACTGTACTCTGTACCACAATCACTATCCTGTTACTATATTCTGTACACAATACTATCCTATACTGTACTCTGTACCACAATCACTATCCTGATACTGATACTCTGTACCACAATCACTATCCTGTTACTATACTGTACTCTGTACCACAATCACTATCCTGTACTGTATCTGTACCACAATTACAATCACTATCCTGTTACTATATCCTGTACCACAATCACTATCCTGATACTGTACTCTGTACCACAATCACTATCCTGTTACTATATCCTGTACCACAATCACTATCTGTACTATATCTGTACCACAATCTATATCCTGATACTATATCCTGTACTGTACACAATCACTATACTGATACTGTACCACAATCACTATACTGATACTATACCACAACCACTATACTGATAGTGTTCTACAACCACTATACTGATGTGTACACAACCACTATACTGATACTGTACCATAATCACTATACTGATACTGTACCACAATCACTATACTGATACTGTTCTACAATCACTATACTGATACTGTACCACAACCACTATACTGATACTGTTCTACAACCACTATACTGATACTGTTCTACAATCACTATACTGATACTGTACCACAATCACTATACTGATACTGTTCTATAATCACTATACTGATACTGTTCTACACTCACTATACTGATACTGTACCACAATCACTATCCTGATACTGTTCTACAATCACTATACTAATACTGTTCTGCAATCACTATACTGATACTGTTCTACAACCACTATACTGATACTGTTCTACAATCACTATACTGATACTGTACCACAACCACTATACTGATACTGTTCTACAACCACTATACTGATACTGTTCTACAATCACTATACTGATACTGTTCTACAACCACTATACTGATACTGTACCACAACCACTATACTGATACTGTTCACTATACTGATACTGTACCACAATCACTATCCTGATACTGTTCTACAATCACTATACTAATACTGTTCTGCAATCACTATACTGATACTGTTCTACAATCACTATACTGATACTGTACCACAATCACTATCCTGATACTGTTCTACAATCACTATACTAATACTGTTCTGCAATCACTATACTGATACTGTTCTACACTCACTATACTGATACTGTACCACAATCACTATCCTGATACTGTTCTACAATCACTATACTAATACTGTTCTGCAATCACTATACTGATACTGTTCTACACTCACTATACTGATACTGTACCACAATCACTATCCTGATACTGTTCTACAATCACTATACTAATACTGTTCTGCAATCACTATACTGATACTGTTTACTCACTATACTGTCTGTACCACAATCACTATCCTGATACTGTTCTACAATCACTATACTAATACTGTTCTGCAATCACTATACTGATACTGTTCTACAACCACTATACTGATACTGTTCTACAACCACTATACTGATACTGTTCTACAACCACTATACTGATACTGTTCTACAACCACTATACTGATACTGTTCTACAACCACTATACTGATACTGTACCACAACCACTATACTGATACTGTTCTACAACCACTATACTGATACTGTACCACAATCACTATACTGATACTGTACCACAATCACTATACTGATACTGTTCTATAATCACTATACTGATACTGTTCTACACTCACTATACTGATAACTGTACAACAATCACTATCCTGATACTGTGCTACAATCACTATACTAATACTGTTCTGCAATCACTATACTGATACTGTTCTAAAACCACTATACTGGTACTGTTCTACAATCACTATACTGATACTGTACCACAACCACTATGCTGCTACTGTTCTACAATCACTATACTGATACTGTTCTACAACCACTATAATGATACTGTTCTACAACCACTATACTGATACTGTTCTACAATCACTATACTGATACTGTACCACAACCACTATGCTGCTACTCTTCTACAACCACTATACTGATACTGTTCTACAATCACTATACTGATACTGTTCTACAACCACTATACTGATACTGTTCTACAACCACTATACTGATACTGTACCACGATCAATATACTGATACTGTACCACAACCACTATACTGATACTGTTCTACAACCACTATACTGATACTGTTCTACAACCACTATACTGATACTGTTCTACAATCACTATACTGATACTGTACCACAACCACTATACTGATACTGTACCACAACCACTATACTGATACTGTTCTACAATCACTATACTGATACTGTACCACAATCACTATACTGATACTGTTCTACAACCACTATACTGATACTGTTCTACAATCACTATCCTGATACTGTTCTACAACCACTATACTGATACTGTTCTACAATCACTATACTGATACTGTTCTACAACCACTATACTGATACTGTTATACAACCACTATACTAATACTGTTCTACAACCACTATACTGATACTCTTCTACAACCACTATACTGATACTGTTCTACAATCACTATACTGATACTGTTCTACAACCACTATACTGATACTGTTCTACAATCACTATACTGATACTGTTCTACAACCACTATACTGATACTGTTCTACAACCAATATACTGATACTGTACCACGATCAATATACTGATACTGTACCACAACCACTATACTGATACTGTTCTACAACCACTATACTGATACTGTTCTACAACCACTATACTGATACTGTTCTACAATCACTATACTGATACTGTACCACAACCACTATACTGATACTGTACCACAACCACTATACTGATACTGTTCTACAATCACTATACTGATACTGTACCACAATCACTATACTGATACTGTTCTACAACCACTATACTGATACTGTTCTACAACCACTATACTGATACTGTTCTACAATCACTATACTGATACTGTACCACAATCACTATACTGATACTGTTCTATAATCACTATACTGATACTGTTCTACACTCACTATACTGATACTGTACCACAATCACTATCCTGATACTGTTCTACAATCACTATACTAATACTGTTCTGCAATCACTATACTGATACTGTTCTACACTCACTATACTGATACTGTACCACAATCACTATCCTGATACTGTTCTACAATCACTACACTAATACTGTTCTGCAATCACTATACTGATACTGTTCTACAACCACTATACTGATACTGTTCTACAACCACTATACTGATACTGTTCTACAACCACTATACTGATACTGTTCTACAACCACTATACTGATACTGTTACTACCTATATACTGTACCACAACCACTATACTGATACTGTTCTACAATCACTATACTGATACTGTACTACAATCACTATACTGATACTGTTCTACAATCACTATACTGATACTGTTCTACAATCACTATACTGATACTGTTCTACAATCAATATACTGATACTGTACCACAATCACTATCCTGATACTGTACCACAATCACTATCCTGATACTGTACTCTGTACCACAATCACTATCCTGATACTGTTCTAAAACCACTATACTGATACTGTTCTACAATCACTATACTGATACTGTACCACAACCACTATGCTGCTACTGTTCTACAATCACTATACTGATACTGTTCTACAACCACTATAATGATACTGTTCTACAACCACTATACTGATACTGTTCTACAATCACTATACTGATACTGTACCACAACCACTATGCTGCTACTCTTCTACAACCACTATACTGATACTGTTCTACAATCACTATACTGATACTGTTCTACAACCACTATACTGATACTGTTCTACAACCACTATACTGATACTGTACCACGATCAATATACTGATACTGTACCACAACCACTATACTGATACTGTTCTACAACCACTATACTGATACTGTTCTACAACCACTATACTGATACTGTTCTACAATCACTATACTGATACTGTACCACAACCACTATACTGATACTGTACCACAACCACTATACTGATACTGTTCTACAATCACTATACTGATACTGTACCACAATCACTATACTGATACTGTTCTACAACCACTATACTGATACTGTTCTACAATCACTATCCTGATACTGTTCTACAACCACTATACTGATACTGTTCTACAATCACTATACTGATACTGTTCTACAACCACTATACTGATACTGTTATACAACCACTATACTAATACTGTTCTACAACCACTATACTGATACTGTTCTACAACCACTATACTGATACTGTTCTACAACCACTATACTGATACTGTTCTACAACCACTATACTGATACTGTTCTACAACCACTATACTGATACTGTTCTACAACCACTATACTGATACTGTTCTACAACCACTATACTGATACTGTTCTACAACCACTATACTGATACTGTACCACAACCACTATACTGATACTGTTCTACAACCACTATACTGATACTGTACCACAATCACTATACTGATACTGTACCACAATCACTATACTGATACTGTTCTACAATCACTATACTGATACTGTACTACAATCACTATACTGATACTGTGCTACAATCACTATACTGATACTGTTCTACAATCACTATACTGATACTGTTCTACAACCACTATACTGATACTGTTCTACAACCACTATACTGATACTGTACCACATCACTATACTGATACTGTACTACAACCACTATACTGATACTGTTTTTTGTTTTACAACCACTATACTGATACTGTTCATCACTATACTGATACTGTTCTACAACCACTATACTGATACTGTTCTACAATCACTATACTGATACTGTTCTACAACCACTATACTGATACTGTACCACAATCCTATATGTACTGTACCACAATCACTATACTGATACTGTTCTACAATCACTATCTGATACTGTTCTACAACCACTATACTGATACTGTACCACAATCACTATACTGATACTGTACTCGTAACACACTATCTGTACTTTCTCCACAATCACTATCCTGATACTGTATCTGTACACAATCACTATCCTGTTCTATATCCTGTACCACAATCACTATCTGATACTGTACCACAATCACTATCCTGATACTGTACTCTGTACCACAATCACTATCCTGATACTGTTCTAAAACCACTATACTGATACTGTTCTACAATCACTATACTGATACTGTACCACAACCACTATGCTGCTACTGTTCTACAATCACTATACTGATACTGTTCTACAACCACTATAATGATACTGTTCTACAACCACTATACTGATACTGTTCTACAACCACTATACTGGTACTGTTCTACAATCACTATACTGATACTGTACCACAACCACTATGCTGCTACTGTTCTACAACCACTATACTGATACTGTTCTACAATCACTATACTGATACTGTTCTACAACCACTATACTGATACTGTACCACAACCACTATACTGATACTGTACCACAACCACTATACTGATACTGTTCTACAATCACTATACTGATACTGTACCACAATCACTATACTGATACTGTTCTACAACCACTATACTGATACTGTTCTACAATCACTATCCTGATGCTGTTCTACAACCACTATACTGATACTGTTCTACAATCACTATACTGATACTGTTCTACAACCACTATACTAATACTGTTATACAACCACTATACTAATACTGTTCTACAACCACTATACTGATACTGTTCTACAACCACTATACTGATACTGTTCTACAACCACTATACTGATACTGTTCTACAACCACTAAACTGATACTGTTCTACAACCACTATACTGATACTGTTCTACAACCACTATACTGATACTGTTCTACAACCACTATACTGATACTGTTCTACAATCACTATACTGATACTGTTCTACAACCACTATACTGAACCACAATCACTATACTGTTACTGTACTACAACCACTATACTGATACTGTACCACAACCATTATACTTATACTGTTCTACAACCACTATACTGATACTGTACCACAACCACTATACTGATACCGTTCTACAACCACTATACTGATAATGTACCACAATCACTATACTGATACTTTTCTACAACCACTATACTGATACTGTTCTACAATCACTATACTGATACTGTTCTACAACCACTATACTGATACTGTACCACAATCTCTATACTGATACTGTACCACAATCACTATACTGATACTGTTCTACAATCACTATACTGATACTGTTCTACAACCACTATACTGATACTGTACCACAATCACTATGCTGATACTGTACTCTGTAACACAATCACTATCCTGTTACTATATCCTGTACCACAATCACTATCCTGATACTATACTCTGTACCACAATCACTATCCTGATACTGTACCCTGTACCACAATCACTATCCTGTTACTATATCCTGTACCACAATCACTATCCTGTTACTATATCCTGTACCACAATCACTATCCTGTTACTATATCCTGTACCACAATCACTATCCTGATACTGTACTCTGTACCACAATCACTATCCTGTTACTATATCCTGTACCACAATCACTATCCTGTTACTATATCCTGTACCACAATCACTATCCTGATACTGTACTCTGTACCACAATCACTATCCTGATACTGTACCACAATCTATATCCTGATACTATATCCTGTACCACAATCACTATACTGATACTGTACCACAATCACTATACTGATACTATACCACAACCACTATACTGATAGTGTTCTACAACCACTATACTGATAGTGTACACAACCACTATACTGATACTGTACCATAATCACTATACTGATACTGTACCACAATCACTATACTGATACTGTTCTACAATCACTATACTGATACTGTACCACAACCACTATACTGATACTGTTCTACAACCACTATACTGATACTGGTCTACAATCACTATAATGATACTGTACCACAATCACTATACTGATACTGTTCTATAATCACTATACTGATACTGTTCTACACTCACTATACTGATACTGTACCACAATCACTATCCTGATACTGTTCTACAATCACTATACTAATACTGTTCTGCAATCACTATACTGATACTGTTCTACAACCACTATACTGATACTGTTCTACAATCACTATACTGATACTGTACCACAACCACTATACTGATACTGTTCTACAACCACTATACTGATACTGTTCTACAATCACTATACTGATACTGTTCTGCAACCACTATACTGATACTGTACCACAACCACTATACTGATACTGTTCTACAATCACTATACTGATACTGTTCTACAACCACTATACTGATACTGTTCTACAACCACTATACTGATACTGTTCTACAACCACTATACTGATACTGTTCTACTGTTCTACAACCACTATACTGATACTGTACCACAATCACTATACTGATACTGTTCTACAATCACTATACTGATACTGTTCTACAACCACTATACTGATACTGTTCTACAATCACTATACTGATACTGTTCTACAACCACTATACTGATACTGTTCTACAATCACTATACTGATACTGTTCTACAACCACTATACTGATACTGGTTCTACAACCACTATACTGATACTGTTCTACAGCGACATTCCGCAAGCCCCCTGGTGGATAGAACCAGCGACATTCCACAAGCCCCCTGGTGGATAGATCCAGCGACATTCCACAAGCCCCCTGGTGGATAGAACCAGCGACATTCCGCAAGCCCCCTGGTGGATAGATCCAGCGACATTCCACAAGCCCCCTGGTGGATAGAACCAGCGACATTCCGCAAGCCCCCTGGTGGATTATGGATAGAACCAACGACATTCCACAAGCCCCCTGGTGGATAGATCCAGCGACATTCCACAAGCCCCCTGATGGATAGAACCAGCGACATTCCACAAGCCCCCTGGTGGATAGATCCAGCGACATTCCACAAGCCCCCTGATGGATAGAACCAGCGACATTCCACAAGCCCCCTGATGGATAGAACCAGCGACATTCCGCAAGCCAGCTGGTGGATAGAACCAGCGACATTCCGCAAGCCCCCTGGTGGATAGAACCAGCGACATTCCGCAAGCCCCCTGATGGATAGAACCAGCGACATTCCGCAAGCCCCCTGGTGGATAGAACCAGCGACATTCCGCAAGCCCCCTGGTGGATAGAACCAGCGACATTCCGCAAGCCAGCTGGTGGATAGAACCAGCGACATTCCGCAAGCCCCCTGATGGATAGAACCAGCGACATTCCGCAAGCCCCTGGTGGATAGAACCAGCGACATTCTGCAAGCCCCCTGATGGATAGAACCAGCGACATTCCGCAAGCCCCTGATGGATAGAACCAGCGACATTCCGCAAGACCCCTGGTGGATAGAACCAGCGACATTCCGCAAGCCCCCTGATGGATAGAACCAGCGACATTCCGCAAGCCCCCTGGTGGATAGAACCAGCGACATTCCACAAGCCCCCTGGTGTATAGAACCAGCGACATTCCGCAAGCCCCCTGGTGGATAGAACCAACGACATTCCGCAAGCCCCCTGGTGGATAGAACCAGCGACATTCCACAAGCCCCCTGGTGTATAGAACCAGCGACATTCCGCAAGCCCCCTGATGGATAGAACCAACGACATTCCGCAAGCCCCCTGATGGATAGAACCAACGACATTCCGCAAGCCCCCTGGTGGATAGAACCAACGACATTCTGCAAGCCCCCTGGTGGATAGAACCAACGACATTCCACATGCCCCCTGGTGGATAGAACCAGCGACATTCCACATGCCCCCTGGTGGATAGAACCAACGACATTCTGCAAGCCCCCTGGTAGATAGAACCAATGACATTCCGCGAGTACGGCGTGAGGACTCATTGATTATTGAGAGTACGGCGTGAGGACTCATTGATTGTTGAATGTACGGCGTGATGACTCACTGCTCATTGATTGTTGAATGTACGGCGTGATGACTCATTGATTGTTGAGAGTACGACGTGAGGACTCATTGATTGTTGAATGTACGGCGTGATGACTCATTGATTGTTGAGTGTACGGCGTGATGACTCCTTGATTGTTGAGAGTACGACGTGATGACTCATTGATTGTTGAATGTACGGCGTGATGACTCACTGCTCATTGATTGTTGATTGTACGGCGTGATGACTCATTGATTGTTGAGTGTACGGCGTGATGACTCATTGATTGTTGAGAGTACGACGTGAGGACTCATTGATTGTTGAATGTACGGCGTGATGACTCACTGCTCATTGATTGTTGAATGTACGGCGTGATGACTCATTGATTGTTGAGTGTACGGCGTGATGACTCATTGATTGTTGAGAGTACGACGTGAGGACTCATTGATTGTTGAATGTACGGCGTGATGACTCATTGATTGTTGAGTGTACGGCGTGATGACTCATTGATTGTTGAGAGTACGACGTGATGACTCATTGATTGTTGAATGTACGGCGTGATGACTCACTGCTCATTGATTGTTGAGTGTACGGCGTGATGACTCATTGATTGTTGAGTGTACGGCGTGATGACTCATTGATTGTTGAGAGTACGACGTGAGGACTCATTGATTGTTGAATGTACGGCGTGATGACTCACTGCTCATTGATTGTTGAGTGTACGGCGTGATGACTCATTGATTGTTGAATGTACGGCATGATGACTCACTGCTCATTGATTGTTGAGTGTACGACGTGATGACTCATTGATTATTGAGTGTACGGCGTGATGACTCACTGCTCATTGATTGTTGAGTGTACGGCGTGAGGACTCGTTGATTGTTGAGAGTACGACGTGATGACTCATTGATTGCTGAGAGTACGGCGTGATGACTCATTGATTGCTGAGAGTACGGCGTGATGACTCATTGATTGTTGAGAGTACGACGTGAGGACTCATTGATTGCTGAGAGTACGGCGTGAGGACGCATGGATTGTTGAGAGTACTGCGTGAGGACCCATTGATTGTTGAGAGTACGGCGTGAAGACGCATGGATTGTTGAGAGTACTGCGTGAGGACCCATTGATTGTTGAGAGTACGGCGTGAAGACGCATGGATTGTTGAGAGTACTGCGTGAGGACCCATTGATTGTTGTGAGGACGCATGGATTGTTGAGAGTACTGCGTGAGGACTCGTTGATTGTTGAGAGTACTGCGTGAGGACGCATGGATTGTTGAGAGTACTGCGTGAGGACGCATGGATTGTTGAGAGTACGGCGTTAGGTCTCCTGGATTGTTGAGAGTACGACGTGAGGACTCATTGATTGTTGAATGTACGGCGTGATGACTCACTGCTCATTGATTGTTGAGTGTACGACGTGATGACTCATTGATTGTTGAATGTACGGCGTGATGACTCACTGCTCATTGATTGTTGAATGTACGGCGTGATGACTCATTGATTGTTGAGTGTACGGCGTAATGACTCATTGATTGTTGAGAGTACGACGTGAGGACTCATTGATTGTTGAATGTACGGCGTGATGACTCATTGATTGTTGAGTGTACGGCGTGATGACTCATTGATTGTTGAGAGTACGACGTGATGACTCATTGATTGTTGAATGTACGGCGTGATGACTCACTGCTCATTGATTGTTGAGTGTACGGCGTGATGACTCATTGATTGTTGAGTGTACGGCGTGATGACTCATTGATTGCTGAGAGTACGGCGTGATGACTCATTGATTGCTGAGAGTACGGCGTGATGACTCATTGATTGTTGAGAGTACGACGTGAGGACTCATTGATTGCTGAGAGTACGGCGTGATGACTCATTGATTGTTGAGTGTACGGCGTGATGACGCATTGATTGTTGAGAGTACGGCGTGAGGACTCACTGATTGTTGAGAGTACTGCGTGAGGACGCATGGATTGTTGAGAGTACTGCGTGAGGACGCATGGATTGTTGAGAGTACGGCGTTAGGTCTCCTGGATTGTTGAGAGTATGACCTGAGGACTCATGGATTGTTGAGTGTACTGCTTGAGGACTCATTGATTTGTAATGGGTTCGTAGCATTCCTTTTGATGCTGGGGGAATAAGCTCTTTGGGGCAGACTACGAACAACGGTACACGTGGTGGGTCAGCTCTACGTGTTGCTCAGGTAATGTAGGCAAGATAAAACACTGTCCAAGTTTCACTATTTTAATACTGCTTAACAGCTCCATCCAATATGGCAAACCGTCTAGATTATTCTATTAAAGTATGTGGTAAGAATATTATATCACCATGATAACCCATTTTAACTACAGCAAAGTTTGTATTGTCAAATATAATAAAGGCAATTCCCTTTACAGAGAAGTTGTCATTATCGAATGTATGGTAAAGTTTCCATAGTCAAAAATAACATGAGATTTGTAACAGTTATAGACTAACACCAAATAGTTCCAATTGCTGCGAAAATAAGTTAATTTGAACTTATTCCCCGTAAACACAAACGAAAACTCTAAATAAATTCTTGCACGTTTCCAATTCTTGAATTTAGGTGGAGCTTAAAAATGTAACATGAAAAGCTAACCAGTCAGAAATTACCAATTACAGATAAACAAATTATTTATTTGAGTGGCAGGTCTAAATATACAATCCTAGATCTGATCAGTGTGTGTTTGTGTATACAATCCTAGATCTGATCAGTGTGTGTTTGTGCATACAATCCTAGATCTGATCAGTGTGTGTTTGTGCATATAATCCTAGATCTGATCAGTGTGTATTTGTATATACAATCCTAGATCTGATCAGTGCGTGTTTGTGTATACAATCCTAGGTCTGATCAGTGTGTGTTTGTGTATACAATCCTAGATCTGATTAGTTTGTGTATACAATCCTAGGTCTGATCAGTGTGTGTTTGTGCATACAATCCTAGGTCTGATCAGTGTGTGTTTGTGCATACAATCCTAGATCTGATCAGTGCGTGTTTGTGCATACAATCATAGGTCTGATCAATGTGTGTTTGTGCATACAATCCTAGATATGATCAGTGCGTGTTTGTATATAAAATCCTAGATCTGATCAGTGCGTGTTTGTGTACAATCCTAGATCTGATCAGTGCGTGTTTGTGTATACAATCCTAGATCTGATCAGTGTGTGTTTGTGCATACAATCCTAGATCTGATCAGTGCGTGTTTGTATATACAATCCTAGATCTGATCAGTGCGTATACAATCCTAGATCTGATCAGTGTGTGTTTGTGTATACAATCCTAGATCTGATCAGTGTGTGTTTGTGTATACAATCCTAGATCTGATCAGTGCGTGTTTGTGTATACAATCCTAGATCTGATCAGTATGTGTTTGTGCATACAATCCTAGATCTGATCAGTGTGTGTTTGTGTATACAATCCTAGATCTGATCAGTGTGTGTTTGTGTATACAATCCTAGATCTGATCAGTGTGTATTTGTATATACAATCCTAGATCTGATCAGTGCGTGTGTGTGTGTGTGTGCGTGCGTGCGTGCGTGCGTGCGTGCGTGCGTGTGTGTGGATCTGATCAGTGCGTGTTTGTGTATACAATCCTAGATCTGATCTGTGCGTGTGTGCATACAGTCCATGTTTGTGTATACAATCCGTGTTTATGTATACAGTGCGTGTTTGTGTATACAGTGCGTGTTTGTGTATACAGTGCGTGTTTGTGTATACAGTGCGTGTTTGTTTGTGTATACAGTGCGTGTTTGTGTATACAATGCGTGTTTGTGTATACAATCCGTGTTTGTGTATACAGTGCGTGTTTGTGTATACAGTGCGTGTTTGTGTATACAGTGCGTGTTTGTGTATACAGTGCGTGTTTGTTTGTGTATACAGTGCGTGTTTGTGTATACAATGCGTGTTTGTGTATACAATCCGTGTTTGTGTATACAGTGCGTGTTTGTGTATACAATCCGTGTTTGTGTATACAGTGCGTGTTTGTGTATACAGTGCGTGTTTGTGTATACAATCCGTGTTTGTGTATACAATCCGTGTTTGTGTATACAATCCTTGATCTGTGCGTGTGTGTATACAGTCCGTGTTTGTGTATACAGTGCGTGTTTGTGTATACAATCCGTGTTTGTGTATACAGTGCGTGTTTGTGTATACAGTGCGTGTTTGTGTATACAATCCGTGTTTGTGTATACAGTCCGTGTTTGTGTATACAATCCGTGTTTGTGTATACAATCCGTGTTTGTGTATACAATCCGTGTTTGTGTATACAATCCTAGATCTGATATGTGCGTGTGTGTATACAGTCCGTGTTTGTGTATACAATCCGTGTGTGTATACAGTCCGTGTTTGTGTATACAATCCGTGTTTGTGTATACATTCCGTGTTTGTGTATACAATCCGTGTTTGTATATGCAATCAGGCTAAGCCTATTTTACAAACTTGTTTTTATTTTTGGTCACCCTGTTTAATTTTGTTTCTCTACATACATACATACAAAGCAATGCAGTTAATTAAACAATGACATTTTATATTATTAATATTAAATAACTTATATAAATATTGCATTCCATGTATATACAAAACTGGTGTGTGGAGTGTGTTCCCCCAGTTTGAGAAATAGAAGGGGGGAAACAATAAAGAATTTATTTGATCGTTTCCATTTATTACTATATGAGCAACATCAAACATGGAAGTTAGTATAATTATGTACATTACAAACACGTTAACCATTTGGAATTGTATGTTTCTATTGCGTCATTTCTTAATGCAATCTCTCGTTCTATATTAATTATGATATTACGGTAATTTCTGAAGTAGTCGAAGTGAGGCGGTACGTTTCTATATTTCATTCTATAAATGAAAAACTTACATAGGATAATTATGAAGTTAACTGTTTCGCTTGCTACGGATTTATCCAACTTACCAAAGCTTATTATTTCAAAGTTTAAATCTACATTAATATTATTGCTTTTCAGATATATGCTTAAGTGGTTCCATATATATTGAACATGGGGGCACTCCCAAACATGTTGTTCCATGCATTATGCAGTCATGTTGCAGATATCACATAAACTTGTGACTAATTAAAGTATTTTACTTAGGCCTTCGTGATATATTTCTACGCATAAGAACTTCAAACTCGGGTTATTCTGCGATATACCACGGTTGATACTTATTATTTCGATTCTAACACGACTTACTTCTAATAATTTTAGACGAGAATCAACGAGTATTTTCTTCAAACGCCGTGCATTTGGCTTTCGAAATTTCATCCCGCGTAAGGGGTGAAGACGTTATTATTTATGGAAAATATCAATCTAGTGCATAAATGAACAAAAGTTGTAACTGATCAATAATTTTATTTATTTTGTCAAATAAAACTGTACAGAACTGAAACGTTACTTAACAGAACAACAAGACGGACACGAGATTATCTGATTCTGAAAATAGCTCACTTCCGCGAATTCCCACGGTATTATTTACAAACATCACGTGACTTTCATTCATAAAACTTTACAAGCATTGTATAAATGGAATAGCCAAAACACGGTGCGCGCGCAGCATAGTTCAAGGTAGGTATATAGCAGAATATCCCGAGGTAGATTTTACTCTACAAGTATCTATGTTATTAGCTGGGTCGTGTTAGAATTTACATTTTATGAATGTTGATTTGTCGGTACAATGGGATTTAGGTATTTGTTCTGAAAGCTTCTTAATTAAATGTTGTGTCTATTGTCGCGCTATATAGGACGGAGTAAATATGTTTCCACTTAAAATCTTGTTTACCTAAAATCTGTTTCGATTTATTATCTGTCTTTGGTTCTTCCATGACTGCATTTTCCATTTGTGTTTTATAGAGTAGTTGATTGGGACTTCTAGATGTTTTCACTTAATCAAATAAAGATTATTTTCAAATTTCTGTAAGCATTCTCTGATTCATTATGACTGTATGATTGTGCTATACTGTTTTTCAGTTTATGATACTTTAAGAAAGATTCTCTAAATTGAATATCTCTTTCATGTCTTCGAATGTTAGATACTTTCCATTCCTAAAATCAAATAATTGGTCAACATATTTTCTTCCTTTATTGAACCAATCTTTGTAAATAACAGTATTTCCCTCCATCTTAATTTCAGTATTATTCCAGATAATATGTTGATTAAGCAACCCATTATTATTATTATTATTATTAATGTATGCATATACTTTAAACAATGACTTTAAAATATCGTATAAAAATGTATTTCCGCCATTAATATGTTGGATATCATTTATCGATATATTGAAATCAAACAACATTCCACTCCCATATTTCTCTATTTGTTTTGTATAAAAGCATTTCCAAGGTCCATTATTTGTTTTATCCATAATTCTCTTATTTAACCAAACATGCTTTGATGGAGTACAAAAATGCTTTTATATCTGTTAGTTTTAAATCACCATTTGCATAGCTTTTATAGAGAATAGTTCTTTAATAAAATCAGGTTTATTGTTCCATACAAATCTAAATATTGTTGTCGTAATGTCTCTAAGTATATGTGCCGGCGGATCTGGTAGTGTAGTAAATAGATACACTAACTTTGGTAGTGCGAATGTTTTAACAACTGTCACTTAAACTAAGTTTACGGTGTTGCCATTGCTTTAAACAGTTCTTAAATTCTTGTAATTTTGGTTGTATATTTGTTTGGTTTAAACATATTTATTTTCTATCATGTACATGGTTATTTACCACAATTGAAATAAGGAATTGGACAGAAAGCTATACAGCTTATGGTTATCCTCTCCGTATATTTGTTTTAATGTTTGATTCTACATCATTATTAAAATACATTCCAAGCGTGTATGCATTCTTTGAGGTCCATGTAAAATATTTGTGTTCTAAATTGAATATTTGAATATTTCAAAGTGCCTATTCTGAGTATTGCAGTTTTAGACGTATTTAATTTCAATAGTGAAATATTGCCAAATTCTGTTATAACATGAATCAAGCGCTCAAACGAAGCTTTATTACCGTTATGTAATGTTCCATCGTCAGCAAAAAGAGTTTGTTTTATTTCTTCACCGTTTATATGTGTTCCTTGTATATTTGAATCCTTTATATTTGATAAAAGTGCCAAACATAATTATGATAAAAAGTGAAGATGATAGAGGACAGCATTGTCTTGCCCCTCTATTAATCTGAAATGTTTCTGACACATGTCCGTTGTTTATAACGACGCTGTTAATGTTGGAGTAAAATAATCGTATTCACTTAGTGAAAGCTTCACTAAAATTAAAATGTTTTAAACATGCAAAATTAATATAAATTCATGATTAAGACTGTAACACGTTTTCTGGTAGTCGGAGAACAATAATACTCCCGGTTGCTCAGTATCGTTACAATGGTCGATAACTTCAAAAGTTAATCGAATATTTCCCCTAAATATCTACCTTTCATGACCTCTGTTTGTTCAGGATTTATGGTCAGAGGTATGACAACCTTAATTCTGATTGCAATCGATGTTGTTGTTATTTTTATGTCAACATTTAGCAGACTTATCGGGCGCCATTTTGTGAGTATAGTTTGGTCCTTATCTGACTTGGGTAATAATGTTATAAATCTTTGCTAAGGCAATCCGGTTAGTTCACCTTCACAGTAAGAGTAATTAATGGATTTGATGTATTGTTTTAGATCCAGAACAGTTTGTAGAATTCGACACTTAGTCCGTCAGACCCATGACTTTTATTAGTTTTCATTTGAAAGAGAGCTTGTGAACATTCATGTTCATTTAATATACGGTCACATTTATTAGATTCTTCTTGTTTTAGTTTATCAATTGTATTATCAAAAAACAAATCAATAGAAGATATTTTCATTTCAGTTTTCTTGTATAAAGTTTTACAATATGTCATTTCAGCATGCAGTAGGTTGCTGCTTTATGTAATCTCTTCATCATTTACTATCAATTTCGCGATATTCTTTTTTCAGCATGACGTTTCTGTAGATTTGAGAAGTAGTTTGTATTGTTCTCAATCTCTAGTGCTTTTGATCTTATCATAATTCCGTTTCCGTTTCCCCTTTTCCGGTTCCCCTTTTCCGTTTCCCATTTTCTGTTTCCCCTTTTCTCAAACAGACAATTAAGGGTTTCCTTTTTATGTACTAATTCTTGTTTAGCAAATTCAATCTTGATATTATTTGCATCTTTTATCTTGTTTTCAATTGTTTATAATTGCTTTATTAGGATTTTCTCTTCTTTCTGTTCTACTGGTTTTGTATGTTGAGTATTTTATGTTTCATTTCTGATGGTAGCTTTAATAACTTCCCATACTTTGTTTGCATTTGCCTCTTTATTAATTTCTGCAATATTTCTATGCTAGTTTTAATTATCTCTTGATATTCCTTGTCTAATAGGCCATAATAAAATATTTCCTAGATTTTCATCCCCGCCCGCCCCCGTTTTTAGGGCCCGCCCCGATTTTTTTTATTACTATTTGAAAAAAAAAAAAAAAATCTTGTCAAGTTGAATCTTGTCAAAACACCATTTTATCAGCATAAATATCGATATCCTGAAAATATAAAATAAAAAATAAAATTTCACCCCCGCCCCCATTTTCAAAAAAATGTGGATGAAAATCTAGGATTTATTTTATTATGGCCATAACACACTTATTTATTTTAAAGTAGGCCGGTCCTCTTTTCAGATTAGTCAAAATATCTCTTTAGTAGTACTAGTGATAGTAGTCAAGCCTACCGTGAATATGGAGAAACTTTATTTGAATGACATGTATATTTACTCACATTATTATTTTTTTGTCTCCATATATCAACACGATTATTGTTTCGTATGATCTCATTTAATTGTAGTCTACATTTAAAGTGAGTATCTAGTCGGCCATTGCGTCTATCTAACACTGTATTAAAGTCTCATCCAGTGATGAAATATTTATCACTATTTTCACTTAAATATGTTTCTAGTTCTTCAAAGAATTTGACATTATCATCATTTGGACTGTACGCATTAATTACAGTAATCTCTTGTTCATTTATTATTAATTCAAGGGCAGTAAGCCTACCTTCTATGCATATATGTTCAATAATATACCTACGCCTTCGCTGTTACTTCTTGTACCACTAAAATAAGACTTGGACTTCAGAGCTCCATTTATCTACGTTTTTTCCGAAAAATGTGTTTCCTGAAGACACATTGCGAACGGTTTACGTTTGAACCAGTTTCTAAACGTTTTCGACTAGTTCCAAGACCTCTAACATTAAACCAACATATCTGTACCTCCATATTACCGTATGGTTGCTAATATAAGTATCAAGTTACAACAAACGGAAATGATCAAAGACATACGTAGACAATTAATGTTCATGATAAGAAGTGGAAAATGGTTCGGTCGTGGGCTGCGATTACAATATATGTGTATATATAATGTATAGTATACCATGTGTTGCATATTCAAACTTAATATCTGTTGTTAGGTTTACACAAACAAACAACGTATAAACTAATCGTCTCTCACATACAATGCATGTTTATTCTCACAGAGTGTGCATCCATAGTTTCAGACAGCACACATACAATAACACGTCTATAACATATACAAGGTATACGCAGTCATGCATACCCTTCCACCCACATATACACACTTATCTTTTCCTGAAGATTAACTAATAATAAGTTGGTGTTGGTCTTAAACAAACTGTGAACTTTTAATATAAGTTGAGACCTTTGTGCTAATCTTTACAATTGATCTAATACCTTTTCAAAAAGGGTTCAGAACTTAATCATTCTACAGAAATAGAATATTTCACTTAATCTCAGAATGTCTTGATTATAGACAAATATGAAATACACCATTTAACTTCTAAAATTAGGATTTTCAACATTTTCAACATTAACGTTACTATGCCTTAAATTGTACTACAGATTATTGAGAGTGCAAAGGGAGGACCATTTATTTCTTGATGATTCATTGATTGTTGAGAGTGCAAATGAGGATTCATTGATTGTTGAGAGTGCAAAATGAGGATTCATTGATTGTTGAGTGTGCAAAATGATGATTCATTGATTGTTGAGAGTGCGACGTGATGACTCATTGATTGTTGAGAGTGCGACGTGGGTACTCATTGGTTGCTGAGAGTACAGCGTGCGGGCTCATTGATTGTTGAGAGTACGGCGTGAGGACTCATTGATTGTTGAGAATACGACGTGAGGACTCATTGATTGTTGAGAGTACGGCGTGATGACTCATTGATTGCTGAGAGTATGACGTGAGGACGCATTGATTGTTGAGAGTATGACGTGATGACTCATTGATTGCTGAGAGTACGACGTTATGACTCATTGATTGTTGAGAATATGACGTCAGGACTCATTGATTGTTGAGAGTATGACGTCAGGACTCAATGATTGTTGAGAGTACGACGTGAGGACTCATTGATTGTTGACAGTATTGCGTGAGGACTCATTGATTGTTGAGAGTATGACGTCAGGACTCAATGATTATTGAGAGTAAGGCGTGAGGACTCATTGATCGTTGAGAGTACGACGTCAGGACTCATTGATTGTTGAGAGTACGACGTTATGACTCAATGATTGTTGACAGTATGGCATGAGGACTCATTGATTGTTGACAGTACGACGTGAGGACTCATTGATTGTTGACAGTACGGCGTGAGGACTCATTGATTGTTGACAGTACGACGTCAGGACTCAATGATTGTTGACAGTACGACGTGAGGACTCATTGATTGTTGACAGTACGGCGTGAGGACTCATTGATTGTTGAGAGTACGACGTTATGACTCAATGATTGTTGACAGTATGGCATGAGGACTCATTGATTGTTGACAGTACGACGTGAGGACTCATTGATTGTTGAGAGTACGACGTGAGGATTGATTGATTGTGGAGAGTACGACGTGAGGACTCATTGATTGTTGAGAGTACGGCGTGATGACTCATTGATTGTTGAGAGTACGACGTGAGGACTCATTGATTGTTGAGAGTACGACGTGAGGATTCATTGATTGTTGAGAGTACGACGTGATGACTCATCGGTTGTTGAGAGTAAGACGTGAGGACTCATTGGTTGTTGAGAGTACGACGTGATGACTCATTGATACTTCTTGAGAGTACGACGTGAGGACTCATTGATACTTCTTGAGAGTACGACGTGAGGACTCATCGGTTGTTGAGAGTACGACGTGATGACTCATTGATACTTCTTGAGAGTACGACGTGAGGACTCACCGGTTGTTGAGAGTATGACGTGATGACTCATTGATACTTCTTGAGAGTACGACGTGAGGACTCATCGGTTGTTGAGAGTACGACGCGATGACTCATTGATACTTCTGGAGAGTACGACGTGATGACTCATTGATACTTCTTGAGAGTAAGACGTGATGACTCATCGGTTGTTGACAGTAAGACGTGAGGACTCATCGGTTGTTGACAGTACGACGTGGTTCTTCATCGGTTGTTGAGAGTACGACGTGATGACTCATTGATACTTCTTGAGAGTAAGACGTGATGACTCATCGGTTGTTGAGAGTAAGACCTGATGACTCATTGATTGTTGAGAGTAAGACGTGATGACTCATTGATTGTTGAGAGTAAGACGTGATGACTCATCGGTTGTTGAGAGTAAGACGTGATGACTCACTGATTGTTGAGAGTAAGACGTGATGACTCATTGATTGTTGAGAGTAAGACGTGAGGACTCATTGATTGTTGAGAGTAAGACGTGATAACTCATTGATTGTTGAGAGTAAGACGTGATGACTCATTGATTGTTGAGAGTAAGACGTGATGACTCATTGATTGTTGAGAGTAAGACGTGATGACTCATCGGTTGTTGAGAGTAAGACCTGATGACTCATTGATTGTTGAGAGTAAGACGTGATGACTCATTGATTGTTGAGAGTAAGACGTGATGACTCATCGGTTGTTGAGAGTAAGACGTGATGACTCACTGATTGTTGAGAGTAAGACGTGATGACTCATTGATTGTTGAGAGTAAGACGTGAGGATTCATTGATTGTTGAGAGTAAGACGTGATGACTCATTGATTGTTGAGAGTAAGACGTGATGACTCATTGATTGTTGAGAGTAAGACGTGATGACTCATCGGTTGCTGAGAGTAAGACGTGATGACTCATTGATTGTTGAGAGTACGACGTGATGACTCATTGATTGTTGAGAGTAAGACGTGATGACTCATCGGTTGTTGAGAGTAAGACGTGATGACTCATCGGTTGTTGAGAGTAAGACGTGAGGACTCATCGGTTGTTGAGAGTACGACGTGATGACTCATTGATTGTTGAGAGTACGACGTGATGACTCATCGGTTGTTGAGAGTACGACGTGATGACTCATCGGTTGTTGAGAGTAAGACGTGAGGACTCATCGGTTGTTGAGAGTAAGACGTGAGGACTCATCGGTTGTTGAGAGTACGACGTGATGGCTCACAGATTGTTAATAGTATGACATGAGTACTCTATGATTCTTGTTGAGAGTACGGCGTGACGACTCGTTGATAATGTTTGAGAGTACGGTGTGAGGACCCATTGATTGTTTAGAGGATAACCTTAGGACTCATTTATTGTTGAGAGTACGTCGTGATGACTCATGATTGATACATGTTGAGGGTATGTCGTACTCAGCGTTTCCATCACGTTTAATCACGTTTCACAGTCGTGATGCGAAAGTCGTAACTTGTAAGTGTAGCATGCCCTTAATGTGATACCATGTTAAAATTCTGATTTTAACATGAACATTTATGAACTCTTTAGGTTTCTGCCCCTTGGGTTATTAAAGCTTTATTGCTTCTGTATCTGGGTTATGAAAACTTTACTGCTTCGGCCCCTTGAGTTATTAAAGCTTTATTGCTTCTGTCTCTGGGTTATGAACACTTTACGCTTCTGTCTCTGGGTTATGAAAGCTTTATTGCTTCTGTCTCTGGGTTATGAAAGCTTTATTGCTTCTGTCTCTGGGTTATGAAAGCTTTACTGCTTCTGTCTCTGTGTTATGAAAGCTTTATTGCTTCTGTCACTGGGTTTAGAAAGCTGTATTGCTTCTGTCTCTGGGTTATGAAAGCTTTATTGCTTCTGTCTCTGGGCTATGAAAGCTTTATTGCTTCTGTCTCTGGGTTATGAAAACTTTATTGCTTCTGTCTCTGGGTTATGAAAGCTTTATTGCTTCTGTCACTGGGTTAGAAAGCTTTTGCTTCTGCTGGTTTGAAAGCTGTTGTTCTGTCTCTGGGTTATGAAAGCTTTATTGCTTCTGTCTCTGGGCTATGAAAGCTTTATTGCTTCTGTCTCTGGGTTATGAAAACTTTATTGCTTCTGTCTCTGGGTTATGAAAGCTTTATTGCTTCTGTCTCTGGGTTATGAAAGCTTTATTGCTTCTGTCTCTGGGTTATGAAAGCTTTTGTTTTTCTGGTTATGAAAGCTTTATTGCTTCTGTCTCTGGGTTATGAAAGCTTTATTGCTTCTGTCTCTGGGTTATGAAAGCTTTATTGCTTCTGTCTCTGGGTTATGAAAGCTTTATTGCTTCTGTCTCTGGGTTATGAAAGCTTTATTGCTTCTGTCTCTGGGTTATGCAGCTTTACGCTTCTGTCTCTGGGTTATGAAAGCTTTATTGCTTCTGTCTCTGGGTTATGAAAGCTTTATTGCTTCTGTCTCTGGGTTATGACAGCTTTACGCTTCTGTCTCTGGGTTATGAAAGCTTTATTGCTTCTGTCTCTGGGTTATGAAAGCTTTATTGCTTCTGTCTCTGGGTTATGACAGCTTTACGCTTCTGTCTCTGGGTTATGAAAGCTTTATTGCTTCTGTCTCTGGGATATGAAAGCTTTACGCTTCTGTCACTGGGGTTATGAAATAATTTTGCTTCTGTCCCTTAGATGATGAAAGCCTAAAATGTTTCTGTTCCTGTGGTTATGAAAGCTTTATGTTTCTGTCCCCGGGGTTATTAAAGCTTTTTGTTTCTGTCTCCTGGGTTATTAAAGCTTTATGCTTCTGTCCCTGTGGTTATTAAAGCTTTAGGCTTCTGTCACCGGGTTATTAAAGCTTTATGATTCTGTCCCCGGGGTTATTGAAGTTTTATGCTTCTGTCCATGGGGTTATTAAAGCTTGATGTTTCTGTCAATGGGGTTATGGACGCTTGATGTTTCTGTCCATGGGGTTATGGAAGCTTGATGATTCTGTTTCATGGGGTTATGCAAGCTTGATGTTTCTGTTCATGGGGTTATGGACGCTTGATGTTTCTGTTTCATGGGGTTATGGAATCTTGATGTTTCTGTCCATGGGGTTATTAAAGCTTGATGTTTCTGTCCATGGCGTTATGAAGCTTGGTGTTTCTGTCCATGGCGTTATGGAAGCTTGATGTTTCTGTCCATGGCGTTATGGAAGCATGATGTTTCTGTCCATGGCGTTATGGAAGCTTGATGTTTCTGTCCATGACGTTATGGAAGCTTGATGTTTCTGTCCATGGCGTTATGGAAGCTTGATGTTTCTGTCCATGGCGTTATGGAAGCTTGATGTTTCTGTCTATGGCGTTATGAAAGCTTGATGTTTCTGTCCATGGGGTTATGGAAGCTTGATGTTTCTGTCCATGGGGATATGGAAGCTTGATGTTTCTGTCCATGGGGATATGGACGCTTGATGTTTCTGTCCCCGGGGTTATGGAAGCTTGATGTTTCTGTCCATGGGGTTATGGAAGCCTTATGTTTCTGTCCATGGGGTTATGAAAGCTTGGTGTTTCTGTCCCCGGGGTTATGGAAGCTTGATGTTTCTGTCCATGGGGTTATGGAAGCCTTATGTTTCTGTCCATGGGGTTATGAAAGCTTGGTGTTTCTGTCCCCGGGGTTAAGGAAGTTTGATGTTTCTGTCCATGGGGTTATTAAAGCTTGATGTTTCTGTCCCCGGGGTTAAGGAAGTTTGATGTTTCTGTCCATGGGGTTATGGAAGCTTGATGTTTCTGTCCATGGGGTTATGGAAGCTTGATGTTTCTGTCCATGTGGTTATGGAAGCTTGATGTTTCTGTCCATGTGGTTATGGAAGCTTGATGTTTCTGTCCATGTGGTTATGGAAGCTTGATGTTTCTGTCCATGTGGTTATGGAAGCTTGATGTTTCTGTCCATGTGGTTATGGAAGCTTGATGTTTCTGTCCATGTGTGTTGTTGTGTGGTTATGGAAGCTTGATGTTTCTGTCCATGTGGTTATGGAAGCTTGATGTTTCTGTCCATGTGGTTATGGAAGCTTGATGTTTCTGTCCATGTGGTTATGGAAGCTTGATGTTTCTGTCCATGGGGTTATTAAAGTTTGATGTTTCTGTCCATGGGGTTATTAAAGTTTGATGTTTCTGTCCATGGGGTTATTAAAGTTTGATGTTTCTGTCAATGGGCTAATGAAATTAAGGTGCTTTACGTGTAATATTATATAAAAATTATAAGAAAGCATATAATTAAATCTAGTCAATGTCTAATAATTACATAAACAATTCAATTAAATATCGTACAATATATGTGAGTGAGCAAATACTTAAGTGTTACACATTACATACACAGTTATCTTCGATTCCAGAGCCAGGTTGACAACATAAAAATCACAGATAAACACAACACGAAATAATTGTTTTTATATGTCGCTGCCGTATTACAACCATCGAAATCACACGTTTCTAAACAACCATCTACATCCTCGAGTCCTGCTGACGACTCGAACTGTATCAGCCCACAGTGATTTCCCCAGTCATTCACTACACATTGTCGCACCAAGATAGAGGAACCATCCGCTGAAAATACAACATATTCTTAGATTAGTGTCCGTTATAGGCAGGTATAATGTGTGAGATATGATCGTCGTTATACGCAGGTATAATGGGTGAGATATGATCGTCGTTATACGCCGGTGTAATGGGTGAGATATCGTCGTTATACGCAGATGTAATGGGTGAGATATCGTTGTTATACGCAGGTGTAATGGGTGAGATATCGTCGTTATACCGCCGGTGTAATGGGTGAGATATCGTCGTTATACGCCGGTGTAATGGGTGAGATATCGTCGTTATACGCAGGTGTAATGGGTGAGATATCGTCGTTATACGCCGGTGTAATGGGTGAGATATCGTCGTTATACGCAGGTGTAATGGGTGAGATATCGTCGTTATACGCCGGTGTAATGGGTGAGATATCGTCGTTATACGCAGATGTAATGGGTGAGATATCGTTGTTATACGCAGGTGTAATGGGTGAGATATCGTCGTTATACGCAGATGTAATGGGTGAGATATCGTCGTTATACGCCGGTGTAATGGGTGAGATATCGTCGTTATACGCCGGTGTAATGGGTGAGATATCGTCGTTATACGCAGGTGTAATGGGTGAGATATCGTCGTTATACGCAGATGTAATGGGTGAGATATCGTTGTTATACGCAGATGTAATGGGTGAGATATCGTTGTTATACGCAGATGTAATGGGTGAGATATCGTTGTTATACGCAGATGTAATGGGTGAGATATCGTTGTTATACGCAGATGTAATGGGTGAGATATCGTCGTTATACGCATGTGTAATGGGTGAGATATCGCTGTTATACGCAGATGTAATGGGTGAGATATCATCGTTATACGCATGTGTAATGGGTGAGATATCGTCGTTATACGCATGTGTAATGGGTGAGATATCGTCGTTATACGCAGATGTAATGGGTGAGATATCGTCGTTATACGCAGATGTAATGGGTGAGATATCGTTGTTATACGCAGATGTAATGGGTGAGATATCGTTGTTATACGCAGATGTAATGGGTGAGATATCGTTGTTATACGCAGATGTAATGGGTGAGATATCGTCGTTATACGCAGATGTAATGTGTGATATATGATCGTTATACGCAGATGTAATGTGTGATATATGATCGTTATACGCAGATGTAATGTGTGATATATGATCGTTATACGCAGGTGTAATGTGTGATATATGATCGTTATACGCAGATGTAATGTGTGATATATGATCGTTATACGCAGATGTAATGTGTGATATATGATCGTTATACGCAGGTGTAATGTGTGATATATGAGCATCGTTATACGCAGGTGTAATGTGTGATATATGAGCATCGTTATACGCAGGTGTAATATGTGAGATATGAGCATCGTTATACGCAGGTGTAATGTGTGATATATGAGCATCGTTATACGCAGGTGTAATATGTGAGATATGAGCATCGTTATACGCAGGTGTAATATGTGAGATATGAGCATCGTTATACGCAGGTGTAATGTGTGATATATGATCGTTATACGCAGGTGTAATGTGTGATATATGATCGTTATACGCAGGTGTAATGTGTGATATATTATCGTTATACGCAGGTGTAATGTGTGATATATGATCGTTATACGCAGGTGTAATGTGTGATATATGATCGTTATACGTTATACTTTGATCGTAACGAATATGATTAGCAGAGATATTGCAGACGAGATAAAAACATTAATTCAGCAGTTCTAAATAGTAAGAAACAGTTACATTATATACATAATGAAACTTATTTGCATAATAAAAACTGAAATCTTTGTAGAATAATAAAAATTGTCTGGGCACAATTATGAAAACAGGAAACACTATGTATAATGATCGGACACGCTTTTGTAAATAAATCTGGTCTTACATCCCTGTAAACGTGGATAATTCAATATTGCATGTATCTCATTCCCATTAGTATCAATATCACGACATGGACACATCCTAGATTCCTCTGGTAAACCTTCATACCGACATGTATCCACCTTAATGTGAGCAACACGTAGTCGACATTTGCAAAAAGCTGAACGATGCATGGGTGGTAATACAATTGTATAATATTTCTCTGCTATATTGCTAATTGTTAAACAATTTATACACTCGCCCGCGCCCAGAGGGACCTATGACATTGTTTGTCTTGGTTGGCCAACTGTTTATATACTAATAGTATGCATTGTCCCATTATGAGCTTATGAGCGAAATAACGATATATAAGATTAACAAAGCTAGTGTACATAGGAACATTATTAATCTCATAATGACTCTTAGCATTAAAATGCCAATTTCTGCATGAATGACTAGCTTCTCTATGTGCACCATGCAAGACTGGCATTCTGTGAAACAGATTTAACAGTAATATTATAATCCAAATGTTCATGCAAAGCAACACCTAAAAGAAAGTATACCTATCGACAATATCAATCTAATTCATACCTGTGTACTCCAAACTGATGGTACAATACCATTATAAAAACATATATTAAATAAAATGTGAAGAAACGATAGCACTGTGTCATTATTAAGTACGTCTACAGGGATATGTTCTATGCCACATGCGTTGCCATGAATTTGACAGAATTAATAGTCTGATGAACTTCTAATACAGATATATGAATTTTAAAATTAACATCGTCATCAGATATCTGTTCTGGTATCAATAGTACCTGAAACATTAATTGCGGTTATGAACAGAAAGCTAAAGTAGGTTTTCTATCGTAATAAACCAATACCGATGTCATTAGAAACAGATTCATCCTCTAAAACAACATCAATAGGAATTCCATGAGAATTGTAACAACATTGGCTATGGCTATACATATCCGTGAAATTGACAAAATCTAGTCTCATCCGGGACGTGTAGCCTACATTCTATAGCGCTGGGGAAGTAGATCAATCTAGTCTCATCCGGGACGTGTACATTCTATAGCGCTGGGGAAGTAGATCAATCTAGTCTCATCCGGGACGTGTACATTCTATAGCGCTGGGGAAGTAGATCAATCTAGTCTCATCCGGGACGTGTACATTCTATAGCGCTGGGGAAGTAGATCAATCTAGTCTCATCCGGGACGTGTACATTCTATAGCGCTGGAGAAGTAGATCAATATAATACTGGAGAGAAATGGCATTTTCTATGTCGCCGTACAGAAGATTGTATGTCGTCAGTGTGCAGAAGTGGACAGAAGTAGGCGACACGCATTGTTGTTTCGTGGGCATTGCATGAGGTAGTGCATTGTTGTTTCGTGGGCATTGCATGAGGTAGTGCATCGTTGTTTCCATTGCTCCACAGGCACAGTTCGGCGATTCAACAATGAATCTTACGATGAAGGTAGACATTCAAAGAACTACACCCTAGTCGTAGTTGGGGATGGATAAGCTGAAGCCTACTGGTTCCCACGTCGTATAGAGGGAGACAATTTATTAGGCTTGCTGAGCTTGGATTTAAATTTGTCACATTTATGGAATAAAGAACGGGTGCCATACAGGAGAGAAATCCAATCGTGGATGGTTGTTGGAAGAAATGAATGAGCATAAGCTTGCGTTTTAGTGTGTATTAAAGGAGCACCATGAACGGAGCGTAAGGGAGTAGGTTTGAATGCTATGATGTCAGATAGATATGCGGGAGTTAGATTATTCCTCATTTTAAAGAAGAATATACATATATGGGATACACGTCTTCATGCAAGGGTTTCCCAATTGAGATCATTCCGGAGACGATCGAGGCTACAAAGCTTAATGCACAAGGTGTAGACGATTTTTCGTCATAGATGGGTTACACTCAGATCGTTTAAAAATTATTGTTATGAGACAAAATCAAAAAACATTTCGAGATGCATTTCAGTGTCATATACAAGAGCATAATCCAAACTTAGGGCCGGGCATTCTTTTGAACAAAACCTAACCACTGTAAACTGTAACCAGTCAAGGTCAAACCGTTTCTATGTTCAAGCACTGAGCATATGGCAAATCGATGCTGTAGAATTGGTGTTAATTCTAAGAATGATATGATTAAAAAGCAAATTGCGGGCATACCAAAATTTAAAATAAAACGGATTTGCTGGCACTGTGGGCATATTGGAAGACTGTTTATTTGCATAGGGATAGCATATTATTAGCAGTCAGAAAAACAAAGTCCTATTCATATCGAAGCCGATGAGCTGGACACGAGTATGTTTACACACGCAATTACAGCATATATATTTCGGTGAATCCAAATTCATGTATCATGAAGACTGACATTGTCAACTAAAATTCAAGAATATGTTTCAGGGTTATTGCAAAGAAACAATGATATATATTTTCAGCTACAGATCATGATCAAATAGTACAAATAATGTGAAAATGAAAATTGGCACAGGTTAAACCCACCAATTAAACATAGACATTACGTACTCCACTCAATAATCGCAAAGTAATATATGAAGCAACTGATGACATGCTAGATGCAAGTATCACAAGCAAGTATCACAAGCAAGCAAGTATCACAAGCAAGCAAGTATCACAAGCAAGCAAGTATCACAAGCAAGCAAGTATCACAAGCAAGTATCACAAGCAAGCAAGTATCACAAGCAAGCAAGTATCACAAGCAAGCAAGTATCACAAGCAAGCAAGTATCACAAGCAAGTATCACAAGCAAGCAAGTATCACAAGCAAGCAAGTATCACAAGCAAGCAAGTATCACAAGCAAGCAAGTATCACAAGCAAGTATCACAAGCAAGTATCACAAGCAAGTATCACAAGCAAGCAAGTATCACAAGCAAGTAGTACAAGCAAGTAGTACAAGCAAGTAGTACAAGCAAGTATCACAAGCAAGTATCACAAGCAAGCAAGTATCACAAGCAAGTAGTACAAGCAAGTAGTACAAGCAAGTAGTACAAGCAAGTATCACAAGCAAGTATCACAAGCAAGTAGTACAAGCAAGTATCACAAGCAAGTATCACAAGCAAGCAAGTATCACAAGCAAGTAGTACAAGCAAGTAGTACAAGCAAGTATCACAAGCAAGCAAGTATCACAAGCAAGTAGTACAAGCAAGTAGTACAAGCAATTAGTACAAGCAAGTATCACAAGCAAGTATCACAAGCAAGCAAGTATCACAAGCAAGTATCACAAGCAAGTAGTACAAGCAAGTGTCACAAGCAAGTATCACAAGCAAGTATCACAAGCAAGTA
This sequence comes from Archivesica marissinica, assembly GCA_014843695.1. Lineage (NCBI taxonomy): Eukaryota > Metazoa > Mollusca > Bivalvia > Venerida > Vesicomyidae > Archivesica > Archivesica marissinica. The sequence goes on along the minus strand of CM026390.1, from coordinate 6,948,513 downwards.
TCACAAGCAAGCAAGTATCACAAGCAAGTATCACAAGCAAGTATCACAAGCAAGCAAGTACCACAAGCAAGTATCACAAGCAAGTATCACAAGCAAGTAGTACAAGCAAGTAGTACAAGCAAGTAGTACAAGCAAGTATCACAAGCAAGTATCACAAGCAAGCAAGTATCACAAGCAAGTATCACAAGCAAGTAGTACAAGCAAGTATCACAAGCAAGTATCACAAGCAAGTATCACAAGCAAGTATCACAAGCAAGCAAGTATCACAAGCAAGTATCACAAGCAAGTATCACAAGCAAGCAAGTATCACAAGCAAGCAAGTATCACAAGCAAGTATCACAAGCAAGTATCACAAGCAAGCAAGTATCACAAGCAAGTATCACAAGCAAGTATCACAAGCAAGTAGTACAAGCAAGCAAGTATCACAAGCAAGCAAGTATCACAAGCAAGTAGTACAAGCAAGCAAGTATCACAAGCAAGCAAGTATCACAAGCAAGTATCACAAGCAAGCAAGTATCACAAGCAAGTAGTACAAGCAAGCAAGTATCACAAGCAAGCAAGTATCACAAGCAAGTAGTACAAGCAAGCAAGTATCACAAGCAAGCAAGTATCACAAGCAAGTATCACAAGCAAGTATCACAAGCAAGTATCACAAGCAAGTATCACAAGCAAGCAAGTATCACAAGCAAGTATCACAAGCAAGTATCACAAGCAAGCAAGTATCACAAGCAAGTAGTACAAGCAAGTAGTACAAGCAAGTATCACAAGCAAGTATCACAAGCAAGTATCACAAGCAAGTATCACAAGCAAGTATCACAAGCAAGTAGTACAAGCAAGTATCACAAGCAAGTAGTACAAGCAAGCAAGTATCACAAGCAAGTATCACAAGCAAGTAGTACAAGCAAGTATCACAAGCAAGCAAGTATCACAAGCAAGTATCACAAGCAAGTATCACAAGCAAGTATCACAAGCAAGTATCACAAGCAAGTATCACAAGCAAGTATCACAAGCAAGTATCACAAGCAAGTATCACAAGCAAGTATCACAAGCAAGTATCACAAGCAAGCAAGTATCACAAGCAAGTATCACAAGCAAGTAGTACAAGCAAGTATCACAAGCAAGTATCACAAGCAAGTATCACAAGCAAGTAGTACAAGCAAGTATCACAAGCAAGTAGTACAAGCAAGTATCACAAGCAAGTATCACAAGCAAGTATCCCAAGCAAGTATCACAAGCAAGTAGTACAAGCAAGTATCACAAGCAAGTATCACAAGCAAGTAGTACAAGCAAGTATCACAAGCAAGTATCACAAGCAAGTATCACAAGCAAGTATCACAAGCAAGTAGCACAAGCAAGTATCACAAGCAAGTATCACAAGCAAGTAGTACAAGCAAGTATCACAAGCAAGTATCACAAGCAAGTATCACAAGCAAGTAGTACAAGCAAGTAGCACAAGCAAGTATCACAAGCAAGTATCACAAGCAAGTAGTACAAGCAAGTATCACAAGCAAGTAGTACAAGCAAGTATCACAAGCAAGTAGTACAAGCAAGCAAGTAGTACAAGCAAGTATCACAAGCAAGTATCACAAGCAAGTATCACAAGCAAGTATCACAAGCAAGTAGTACAAGCAAGTATCACAAGCAAGTATCACAAGCAAGTATCACAAGCAAGTATCACAAGCAAGTAGCACAAGCAAGTATCACAAGCAAGTATCACAAGCAAGTAGTACAAGCAAGTATCACAAGCAAGTATCACAAGCAAGTATCACAAGCAAGTAGTACAAGCAAGTAGTACAAGCAAGTATCACAAGCAAGCAAGTATCACAAGCAAGTATCACAAGCAAGTATCACAAGCAAGTATCACAAGCAAGTATCACAAGCAAGTAGTACAAGCAAGTAGTACAAGCAAGTATCACAAGCAAGTAGTACAATCAAGTATCACAAGCAAGTATCACAAGCAAGTATCACAAGCAAGTATCACAAGCAAGTATCACAAGCAAGTATCACAAGCAAGTATCACAAGCAAGTATCACAAGCAAGTATCACAAGCAAGTATCACAAGCAAGTATCACAAGCAAGTAGTACAAGCAAGTATCACAAGCAAGTATCACAAGCAAGCAAGTATCACAAGCAAGTAGTACAAGCAAGTATCACAAGCAAGTATCACAAGCAAGCAAGTATCACAAGCACGCAAGTATCACAAGCAAGCAAGTATCACAAGCAAGCAAGTATCACAAGCAAGTAGTACAAGCAAGTATTACAAGCAAGTATCACAAGCAAGCAAGTATCACAAGCAAGTAGTACAAGCAAGTATCACAAGCAAGTATCACAAGCAAGTATCACAAGCAAGTATCACAAGCAAGTATCACAAGCAAGTAGTACAAGCAAGTATCACAAGCAAGTATCACAAGCAAGCAAGTATCACAAGCAAGTATCACAAGCAAGTATCACAAGCAAGTATCACAAGCAAGTATCACAAGCAAGCAAGTATCACAAGCAAGTATCACAAGCAAGTAGTACAAGCAAGTATCACAAGCAAGTAGTACAAGCAAGTATCACAAGCAAGTAGTACAAGCAAGTAACACAAGCAAGTAGTACAAGCAAGCAAGTAGTACAAGCAAGTATCACAAGCAAGTAGTACAAGCAAGTATCACAAGCACGTAGTACAAGCAAGTATCACAAGCAAGTAGTACAAGCAAGCAAGTAGTACAAGCAAGTATCACAAGCAAGTATCACAAGCAAGTATCACAAGCAAGTATCACAAGCAAGTATCACAAGCAAGCAAGTATCACAAGCAAGTATCACAAGCAAGCAAGTATCACAAGCAAGCAAGTATCACAAGCAAGTATCACAAGCAAGCAAGTATCACAAGCAAGCAAGTATCACAAGCAAGTATCACAAGCAAGTATCACAAGCAAGTATCACAAGCAAGTATCACAAGCAAGTGGTACAAGCAAGTATCACAAGCAAGTATCACAAGCAAGTATCACAAGCAAGTATCACAAGCAAGTATCACAAGCAAGTATCACAAGCAAGTATCACAAGCAAGTATCACAAGCAAGTATCACAAGCAAGTATCACAAGCAAGTATCACAAGCAAGTATCACAAGCAAGCAAGTATCACAAGCAAGCAAGTATCACAAGCAAGTATCACAAGCAAGTATCACAAGCAAGTATCACAAGCAAGTATCACAAGCAAGTATCACAAGCAAGTATCACAAGCAAGTATCACAAGCAAGCAAGTATCACAAGCAAGTATCACAAGCAAGTATCACAAGCAAGTATCACAAGCAAGTATCACAAGCAAGCAAGTATCACAAGCAAGTATCACAAGCAAGTAGTACAAGCAAGTATCACAAGCAAGTATCACAAGTATCACAAGCAAGTATCACAAGCAAGCAAGTATCACAAGCAAGTATCACAAGCAAGCAAGTATCACAAGCAAGTATCACAAGCAAGTATCACAAGCAAGTATCACAAGCAAGTATCACAAGCAAGTATCACAAGCAAGCAAGTATCACAAGCAAGCAAGTATCACAAG